>JAVLUX010000025.1:26300000-26727500 GCA_032164185.1 Moxostoma hubbsi | reverse complement strand
ATGTCACTTTTTAAATATTTATATTTACACATTAATTACACTTACTACATTACAAAAAGGTTTGTTTGTTTGTTTATATGGAATTGTAAGATTTACATAGATATGAATAACAAGCGTTAAAATGGAACTGTCTCTTTAAGAGAACCGGCAGCTCCGCGAGAAAATGTTTCCGGTTGAATTAGCACGGTGCACATTGACGAGAGAGAAGTTGCACAGTGGTTTTTCCCTCCATTTAATGTATGATTAGAATGAATGTTTACTGATGAACATACTCAAGAGTATGCGCATGCAGTCCAAGACCAGGCTGAATCCAGCTTTTTAAAAAGGATCGCTGTGTTTAAGTTCTTCACCACTACACAACTCAATCACTGGCAAGTGAAATCTGAACATTTACTAGCCAGTGGCTAATAACAGACATATTTTAGTCACATCACCCAAAATGTGGTTGCATTTGCAAGTAATGTAATTCATATCCCAGGCAAGTAGTCTTACTGTGGGAAGTGCATACTTTCGCAGCTGTGTGCCAGTGCATCTGTGCCAAGGGGAGCTTCCGTCAGAGAGTACCAGAGCGGGCAGTGGGTGGAATCTCGGAATGCGAACAGATCTACCTTTGCTGTGCCAAACCGAGCCCAAATCAGCTGGTCCACCTGAGTGTGGAGTCTCCATTCTCCGCTGAGCGTTGCCTGTCATGACAGCGCATCTGCTGTGTCATTTAGGTTGCCTGGGATATGAGTAATTTTTTAGGGCTGATAAAAGTTGAGCTTCCTTATGTTTTCACTCTGAGCAGCTAGGGCTCAAGATTTTTCTCATCTTGTTTTATCTTTCACTGCCACTTATGTTTGACTTATTGTGGTCTATGTTTGTCTCCTAACAAGCTTTCTTTGTTTTCTTGCTGCTGGTAAAATTCATCCCCCTGGATTCATACACTCAGTTTTTAAAAAGCCACTTGCGGTTCATGTTAACATTTTTAATGGTCCTTCTCTAAAACGCAGGAGTGTATAAAATTCTAAGGTTACTGAGTGCTGGCAGACAGATTCAAATCCTCCTTCAACACATTACACACCGCAGAGCTCTCAAGCATGTACAGATACAGTGCCGAGGGGCTTCTGAGGAGGATTACGTCAATGTGATTTCTTTAAGGGCTGACAAATTTTACACTAATTTTGTACATTTAACTTTATAAAAAATATGCGTTCAAAAATTGACATGTTTAATCATGCCCCCTGACCCGTACATACATTCTATAATAAGGGATTTTTCCTACCATTGGAGCCATTCAAGCTTGAAGTACCTCCTTCAGACCAACAAATAAAATCATGTGACAATGACAAAATAGACTAAATGCTTTTGTACAATGTGTGAATGACATTGTGCAGTGCTATTCAATGCTTTACTTGCTGGCCAAAGTAATGCAGTGTCTCAAATTAATATAATTTTGTTGTTTTTTTTGTATGTTTTTTTTACACATTTTGGTGTACACGATTAATTGGGATTTTAATGATAGCATATCATGGAATTTATTAAATTAAATGTACTTGCATCTCTGTTTCTGTGTTCTTGCATTCTTGCAGTTGATGATCTTTGGGTGGTTCTTGTGTCTGGATGCCTTTCTGTATGTGTTCACCCTGCTGCCCCTGAGAACTCTGCTGGCCTTCCTAAAGTTGTTGACTATTCCCTGCTGCGGCCTAGGGTAATACACACACACACACACTCTAAAACTTTTCACTCAGAAATTAGAACACATGTATATACCTTTTGACAACTGCACTAATATATTGCTGTTTGAAGAGCGATTATTGATTTAATTGTTGTTTAAGGTGAAGACGCCTTAACTGCTATAGATTTCACAGACAATAGCAAGTTGTTATAATAAACAGATGGGTAAAGTTTGTCAAGACAAATTTTGATGTTGCCTTGACAAAACCTTGTCTTATTTTAACATAATATTAAAAAAGAAATTAAATAATTTAAAAACAAAAATCAAGGATATATATATATATATATATATATATATATATATATTCGGCATCGGAATATTTGTCAGATATCATCGATATTCGATTACATCTTTTTATCTAATATATATATTTTTTTTTTTATATATATATATATATATATATATATATATTTTAGATAAAAAGATGTAATCGAATATCGATGATATCTGACAAATATTCCGATGCCGAATGCAACACTTATTGACAGATAAAATCAGGATATGACAAAGCGATGGAGATTGGAACTCCCCAAATATATTAGCTCAAGGTATAAAATTAGCATCCGCCAAATGCTGCTATTTTATGCAGTCATCTACCCATCACTGTGACGAGCGACCTGTAAAACGCTCAAAATGACACTTGACAAGAAGTGCTGTGATACACAAAGACACTCGCATGAAGAAACACTGTGTTATACTTTTAAGAACAGACAAAAGAAAAGTTGTCTGTGCGTGTCTGATTCACTGTTCAGAATGTTGTCATGTGGAACATGCGCATATAAAGTGTTCTCACTTTCTTTTCAGTTTGTTTTATATCTATCTATCTATCTATCTATCTATCAATCTAATCTATAATGTTGCAACCCGATATCACGCCAAGGCGTGAAATAGACACGCTGGTCCACTAGCGGATGCGTGTCGGTGTCACGCTTTGCCTCCTCTAGGCGTGTGCATGACACGCGCGTGTCTAGGTAGAATACCGGCAGGGGGCAATCATTTCCTCAATGCCAACAACTCTCCGCGCACCAAAGAGAAAGCGATATATCGCGTTCTCCAATTCCGGTTAGCAGGATATATATATTTTATTATATAAATATATTTTTTTAAATATATATATATATATATATATATCTCAGCATAAGATACTCGACAGCCCACACACACATATAACAACGTAAGGCTACAGCAACGTTAGGATTTCTTCATGAAAGCAGCACTATAATGAACAAATATGTCCTGAACTAGTATGTGTAGTAACCCTTTATTGTCACATAGTCACAAGTGAAAGTAAGCAGCGAAATTGGCCATCATCCTGCCCGTGCGAACGTACAATACGACAACGGTATCGCTTACTCTTTGGTGCGCGGAGAGTTGTTGGCGTTGAGGAAATGATTGCCCCCTGCCGGTATTGCAACAACACGCGCGCGTGTCATGCACACGCCTAGAGGAGGCAAAGCGTGACACCGACATATATATATATATATATCTATATATCTCTCTCTCTTTGTGTTTAAGAAACAAACATGAAAGTGATTACATCATGATATACAAAAAGCACAGTCACATTGAACCTAAAATTGAAATTGATTTCTTCAGCCAGCATTAACTGCATTAATGAAACACCGTATAACACAAATTTGATGAGAGCAGAGTGGAAATGATTAGCCATCATTTATTTGGGCACACAAGGGAATTTATTAGGCTTGTATATAATAGGAAAACTGGTGTTTTCCATTTGTTAAAGCACAGAATAAGTAAAGTAACAAACAAACGTGAAAGTAGAAATTATGTGGGTTGTGTTGAACATTCTTGAGTTAATTATTTAAGTTGTAATTATTGTTATCATTATTATTTTTACATTTTATTATTTTATTTAGATCTTCATATGTGTTTAGTAATTTTCCACCTGTTGTCGTAGATGGATACTTGCATGACAGCCAGTGGAGGTAGTTAAGATTTTTTTTTTTTTTACCACTTTATTTTAATTGCTTTTTTTAATTTCGTTTGAGGTGCAATTTGAATTTAGAAATATCTTTGGTTCAAGTTTTCATGTTTCAATAAATTGATTTTTGAATCAGTAAATGTCTTGGTTACTGTCGTAACCTCTGTTCTCTGAGATGTTGTGTAGTGACACTAGGGGTCTCTCTTGAGAGCCTCGGTTACCTCTATCTTTGAGAAAAGGCCAATGAGAATTGGCAAACAGAATTTGCATGCCCCTCCTCAGGACATACGGGTATAAAAGGAGGGAAGCATGCATCTGTTCAGACAGGTTTTGAGTTGAGAAGCCAAGAGTAAGGTCCTGGCCATTTCAGTGGCTTAATACAGTGTTGTGGCAAGAGGGACACAATATCTTGTTCCCTCCATCAGGGAATAAAGGTTATGACAGTAACCATGACGTTCCCCTTCCGTCACTCAATTGACGTTGTGTCGATGTAGTGACACTAGGGGACCCTATCTAAAAATGCCACAACACTTGAATGTGTTACATGGGCAACTCAAGTAGGTGCAAGCAAGCTGCTGCATGCGAAAGTAGCAGGAGCATTAGACTGCATGTAACCTTCCCCAACGCCCCAAGAGACATATAGTTTAGACATATAGTGCCAAACCGGGCCCAAATCAGCTGGTCCACCTGATTCTCCACTGAACCATGACAGCGCATCTGCTGTGTCATTTAGGTTGCCTGGGATATGAGTGGCGTGCTGCGACCTCAGTCACTGCTCACTCCAAAAGAGATGGGGAGCGAATTGCGACATACGACGAGAACGAATGCTGCTCTGCCGATTTATATGTGCTACTGTCACTGTGTTGTCTTGAGACACCTGCTGTAGGGGAACTTCTGCCCGTAGAAAACAGAGGTCTGTCCATGGGCTGAATAAGTGATGGCAGGAAGGGGTGAGGGTCACATGGTGTGTGCCGTGGCATCATGCCCATCTTGGGACTCGAGTCTGAAGCCAGTGCTGTAGCGGTCTCATATGCATCACCACGAGCGGCACGACCATCACTGAGGATGCCATATGCCCCAGGAGCCTCTGAAATTGTTTCAGTGCGACTACTGTGCCTGGTCTGAACATACATGGGCAGTTCAGCACCGACTGCGTACGCTCGTGAGGCGTGCTGTCATTGAGACAGAGACTCAACTCCATGCCGAGAAAAGAGATGCTCTGAACCGGGGAGAGCTTGCTCTTTTCCCAGTTGACATGTAGCCCTAAACATCTGAGGTGCGTGATCACCAAATCCCTGTTTGAACAGAGCAACTGTCAAGAGTGAGCTAAGATTAGCCAGTCATCGAGGTAGTTGAGTATGCGAATGCCCACTTCCCTTAACGTGGCATGAGCTGCCTCTGTGACTTTTGTGAAGAGGTGTGTGGACAGGGACAGACCGATGGGGAGGACCTTGTATTGATACGCCTGGCCATCGAAAGCTAACTGTAGATGGGGTCTTTGACAGGGTAATATTGAGACGTGAAGTATGCATACTTTAGGTCTACTGCCACGAACCAATCTTGATGCCGGACACAGGTCAGAATACGTTTCTGCATCAGCATCTTAAACTGGAGTCTGTCCAGTAGGGTCCGGTTCAAAACTCACAAGTCCAAGATTGGCCGCTCACCACTGGGGGGGAGCAGGCAACGTCATGTCAGGGAGCATTGCTTCGTCCCGAGATGGTTGTGCTGAGGAGATCCTCGAATCACTTACCTTGCTCTGTGTACCCGGCCTGGGGTGGGTAGGCGACTGAGGATGAGGTTCAGTAGCGGTGGATGGTGTGGTCTGAACACCAGCTGCGCGGCAGACGTCTCTCTCCCTGGGTTGCCTGTCTCAGTAGTGTTTGGGTGCCTTTCGGGTCCAGGAGGATGTCCGTGAGACAGGGAGGCATCCGCCTCCTGCGGTGAGCTGTACTCTGGGGCTGAGAGCTGGGCCCGTGCTTGGGGTTTCACCACCGCAGGGGGAGCAGACGGGGTGCGGGATCTTGAGCCGTGTCAGGGCAAGATTCTGTGGTTGCCGAATAGGCCGATCTGGGAGATAGGGGCGTTGAGAAAGCGAGCCTTGTCAGGGTCCCGCATCTCGACCAGATTCAGCCACAGATGATGTTCCTGGACCACAAGGGTGGCCATCTCCTGTCCGAGTGCATGCGCCATGGTCCTATGCCGAGCGCAGTTCCTGCAGCACATCAGGATCAGGACTACCCAAGTGCAGATCTCTTAGCACCTTGGCCTGGTGGACTTGCAGGAGGGCCATGGCGTGCAGGGTGGAGGCGGCCTGTTCAGTGGCACTGTAGGCCTTGGGCGCCAGAGACGACATCAACCTACAGGCCTTGGAGGGGAGTGATGTTCGATTCCGCATGGTGGAGGCGTTGGTGGTGGGCACAGGTGCACCGCAACAGCTGTATTCACTTGAGGGAGTTCCGTGTAACTGTGGACCGCCCCGCCGTCAAGGGTAGTGAGAGCGGACAAGAGAGGAAGTCTGTGTCTGGCAGTAAAAGGTGCCCTCCATGACTTCGTCAACTCATCGTGCAACTCCAGGAAGAAAGGAACTGGGGGGGGGGGGTCTGTGATTGGCACCCCATGCCCAAGAACCAATCGTCTAGCCGTGTGCGCTGAGGGGAGGACGGAGGGTTCCAGTCCAGCACAACACTCACGGCAGCCTGGCAAGAATAGTTAACAGCTCTGACAACATGAAAACTTGAACCATCCACAAACGCTGCCTTAGTGTGTTCTCTGCCCAGACACGTGAGCCATCTGAAGGGGAGAGGTAACGACTGCATCCAGGAATAACATAAGAAAAAGACGTTCAACCTCCAAGTGCTTTGCTCTTTTTAGAGAAATAAAACTCTTTTAGATGATTGTCGAAGCGCCCAGGTGCGTAGTCTGTACTGGGGTGCTGCGAAGAGAAAAGCCACTGATTTGCGCTATATCTCCAATGGCATGCTCTCTTGTTAGAGGTGTGTGTGGAACAGCAGTGGATTTATTCAGCTTGCTGAAGCGCAACCACTCAGCTCAAAAGAAAGAACAACTGAAAAAGAAAAGAACAGATGCACGCTTCCCTCCTTTTATACCCGTATGTCCAGGAGAGTGGCATGCACATTCTGTTCACCAATTCTCATTGGCCTTTTCTCAGAAGGAGAACCCTAGTGTCACAACATTGACACAACGTCGAGTGAGTGACAGAAGGGGAAGTAGAAATACTCACCGATCCCTCGACAGTGTTTTATTTTTTGTTTGTTTTGTTTTTTGCATTTTTTTTTTTTCCCAGCTAAAATAGATAGATAGAAAAAGAAAACAAGACAAGAAAGAGAGAGAGACAGTTAGAGCAGATAAAACATTTGAATTTATGGTGCGTTCGTGTCATTTTGGAAGTACCATAATTACGAGATTCTGACTTGTAAAAATCGTTCACATCTTCGTTGAACTTGTAATTACAAATGGTAAGCTAGGAATTCTATGAAAGCTCTTACTTGACAGTCATTATATAATTTAAAAAGAACCAGTGCGGTAGCGTTCTAAACAGTTAAATGTAGTTAACACATATTTCTGGTTGATATCCCATTGTTACCTGGAGCGTTTACTTTGCCCTTGAACATTTTGTAACAACATATCAAGGTGAATTATCTACAACAAAGCCATTTTGTTGTTATAAGTGTTTTCAAAGAAACAAATAACATCCGATTTCCCAGGACATAACTGTATTGACACAGGAAGCGAAGCACACCAAGCGCAGGAAACGGTGTATTGTATGCTCAAAACAAAATGTGTGCCGATTGACAACGACAAAGTTTAATGTGGCTCTGAAGCAGCATTTTTTTGATGCAGAACGAAAGTTGCAGAGCTGCCTCTGTTGCAAGGTTATTATACTTCCTACTCCTGTTTCTATGTCAGATCACACATACTGTATTTTAGAACTTTTATGCCTCTTAACTCACCAAAGATTTGCACCCCTACACTGTTGCTGACAGCATCAATAATTGTTTTTGAATCGGATTGTGACTCCCTGAATTAAAACCGAATCTAATTGTCAGGGATCTAAATATCTGGACCCCTAATTAAGATTATATCTCAAGAAATGCTTTCAGACACTGTTATTAAGATCGATTCCTCTTATTGATCTTTGGCTCAGCTATGTTTATAATGAAGTATATAGCCTATTATTAGTGAGGTTTCCTCATAAGTTTATTACCTCTAATTTGTGCCTCTCTTTCCTCTCATCAGCACTAATGTTTGCCCTTATTGCAGACGGAGCAGGTAGGACTGCTCCCTTCACCACAGCTACCGCAAACAATCCCATTCTTCATTCTGTGTTTGATCCATACTGTATGTTTCTTTTATTATGAGCATGTCACCTTTGCATTTGCCAGCTTGGCAGTTTTTTCATGTCATTGGCCAGTGACAACTCTTTGTTGCTTTTGAATGGTTTAGTTCGGTTGCTGGCAAGTGAAGTAGTTGCTTGTTGACCTGTTAAGTGTCAGTAAAGTGTTGCATTAGTTGTGTCTTATGACGAGACAGTTTGGGTTGCCTCTGTGACAGTGCAAAAGGGTTGCATGTACTGTATGTGTGTGTGTGTGTGGTTTTAGCTGGTTTGGACTTGTCACCCAGCCTGGTCAAGCTGATCTAGTTTTCATTGGTTTTGCTGCTTAGCCATTTAACAAGTGCCCAAAATCCCTCTAAAACTATCAAAACCAGCCCAAATTGCTTGGTGGCTGACAAAACCCCCTTAGGCTTGTTTAAGATGTTTTTCAGCTGGCAACCAGCTTAAACAGAGCATGCTTTCTTGCTTTTGCACATTTGGTGCGGATCTCTGGAGTCATAGCTTTTGCTGCTTGCTTCAAAGATGTTTAACTGGATCCTCTGAATTATTTTGCAGCTACACCTCAGTCAAATCTCCAGCTTTGATTGTATGTTAGCTCATAGATTATGGGCAAAAATATAACTATTTAAATGGTATGGAAGAATTGACCGGTCACAGTCATATTTCTGTAAAATGTTACTGTCAAATTTATGGTCACCTTTAGAATTCCACTCCAGTGAACAAGGATTAGATTTTTATGGCTGCTAATTTGTAAAACAGCATTAATATTCTGCTGCTGTTTGATGCTCGGCTCCTACCTCTTCAATGTGAGTCTATGATAGAAAGAAAGGACAAAAGCTTTTTTTATACTGTATGTAATAATAAATATCTAATAATAACTTTTTCTAGACACTCAAAGCACTTCCATAGTGCTTTTCCATAGTATAGTGGAATTTCCTCAACCACCATTGTGCAGCATCCACCTGGTTGATGAGACGGCAGCCATAGTGTGCCAGAACACACACCCGCTGTTGGTAGCGAGTAGAGTGATCTAGCCGATACATTTGTTGCTTTCTTAAATGGATGCTTGTGCAAATGAAAGTCAAATGGTCAGTATGCGCTCAGACTTTACTTACTGTCAGACTGTCAACTTTCAGTAAATGGACCATTTTAAATTAGTTTCTTATTTAAAGGAATAGTTTTTAAAACTCTAAAATTTTAAAATTGGTTCAAATACATTTTTTTTTTTTTAAATCAGTCATAATTCACATGTTGTTCCAAAGTATGACTTCCTTTCTTATGCAACACACAAAAAGAGCTGTTTTAATAAATAAATATCACAGCCCATCATTTGAATACATTAAATTTTAAAAAACAATACTGGCATGAGTTGGGTGCAGGACTTTTTTTTTGTTCATTTGTCATTTGCCATTTGTTTGTTCAACAAATGGCAAATGGGCTGAGCATTGGGAAAACGGTTTAAAAACAATGTACATTTTTGCTTTTTTGTTTGGTGACATTTGTGGTGCAGAAATTACACATTTCAGCTTTTAATTAAGTTCTCTATTGGAAAAATTTGGGCTGTTACCTTTAAAATTATAAAGTACATACGTATCTGCAAACAATGCATGAGATATAACACATTATCTATCTTGCTTTTGTCTGGTCTTGTGTTAATAAAGATTATATACCTCGCTAGTCTGATCTGGCATATGGCCACGTGTGAGCTCCATTTTCCAAGTAAAATGTCCAATGAGTGGGCGCCAAAAAGCGAGTTCTTAAATGAGTTGTTTTCAGATGTACAGGATATAGTACAGTGAAGAGGAATGCACATTTTAAGAACTGTACCCCATTACCCAAACACCAAACCTAACCCTAACCATTAGGTCTCGGCAAAAAATTTTTTTTAATATATTTATTAAATTTTTTTGGTCAATTTAATATAGATTCTCAAAAGCCATGGATCGATCTTTTGCTGTATGTGCAACTCTCAACTACAATAATAGGAAATCACTTGCTTTTGCAAACAAATTTTGTGCTATGCTACTAAAAATTTATATATTTGGCAACTGGCTGTTAAATGTTAAGATTTCACTCACCAGTAAATATATTGTATAGTGGTGGAGTATTCAGCAGTGAGATCCTTTCACTGCATGTTGACCGTAAACGTTGTTCTGTGTAATGTGTGTCCAAAGACGAGATCCACTCAACCGATTTGTCAGTGAATAACGTCTCTTTAATATTTATTTTTTTTTATTTTTTTTTGTTCTTTACAGTCAGTTGTTGATCAAAAACAACAAAAAAATAAACATTTAATTCTAATCAGGCATACCATGGATGAGATAAAGCCATTCTAATCGCTCTAGTTGACATGCGCTAATTTTTAATGCGCTGTTTACAGAAATGTCAGAAATTCTTCAAAGAGACAGTACCGGTTTTTAGCACATGTTTAACAAATCAATGTAAATAATGCACATTATGCAATAAAACAATAAAAAAAAAAATAACAAAATATAATATATGCATTATAATATCATATTTTTTGATTAAATACATTGATTTTTCATTTTTAAAAAGCTGAAATGAGAATTTTTTTTTTTATTTTCATTTTGTACTTAGATAGAAGGTCCTCTGTATAATTCACAGAATTAGCTGGGAGAGAATTTATTTTAGATGTAAGCAAAAGGGACAGTATAACTGAAATATACCTATATTAATCTAATCAGAATTGAATCGGGAACTCCGTATCAACACCCAGCCCTACTAACTATCAGTGAAGTAAAAATGTATTGTTAGAGGGGAAAATGCAACCTCTGCATAGGATGTCTTAAGTACAACTTTTCAGATGATTTTAGTTTTTATATCAAAATCATATTACCTACAATATTCTACAACATTTGCCTCTGAGATCGAGAATGCAGTTATCTGTACGGGCATTAAACACCAAGTAAGCCTACAATGTTGTATTTTGAAATATCTCGAAAGTAGAAGAAAAAAGAAAACGGAATAATTAAATAAAGGCACTTTTTTTGGACCCACATAACAGCTGCAGCATTTTTGCCATGAGCCATGGTTAATTTCTGACTCTGTTACACAGCCATAAGGTTTGTGCAGTTTATGAATCACAAAAATCATGACTGTCGCATTAATTGTCAAAGTTATTTTAGTCTGTAAGTTTGCACTCTAGTTCCAGGTTTTTGCTGCTGATTCAATATGCACAGGTTTTGTTTTTTTAGAAATGTATGTGTCGAAACCTCAGGAATAGGATTGTGATGCCTTAAGTGAAAATGAGACATCAGACAAGTTTTTCCCCTTCTTATATTCTCCCACACACTCCCAGGATGCAGGATGTTTGCACATCATTGTTTCGCAGCTCAGTTCCTAAAATAAAACTGATATCTTTTTTTTTTTTTTCATTTGTCTTCTGCAAAGTGTCTTGGCTGAACAAAGAATGGTGTGATAAACATCAGCTGAACTTATTTTATTTTATTTTCTCTTTGTCCATTCATGAATGCAAAACATCATATATCTGCATAAGTTTTGAGTTGTTCCAAGGTGAATTCATCTATTCACACTTTTGTCCCTATAGTTAAATTTAATTCTGTACTAAAAATATCTAACAGTGGATATGCATGCATCACAGGTGAATTCTGTTATTTTTGTAATTTTTTTTTCCCTGAATCATTATTGTCTGAACCAACAAGTGTCATTACCATACCACCACATCTCAAATGATTGTGGATATTATTCTGTTTATCATTCTGTGCTGGAAATGCCATTTAAAAAAAAATCAAATCTTGTTAAGGCTGATTCTATGGTTAGCATTTTATGTATCCTAGATATATACAATTAACTAATAATTTCAAAATTTTTGCATAATTTGGCCAAATACAGATTGCTTAGTATAAATAATAATAATAATAATAATAATAATAATACTAAAGATATTCACCTTGATTTTTCTACTGGGGCATTTTTTTTATTTGGGGCAAAATTGTTGGTCCTGATGAAAAATGATTCCACAACTGAGCGACATAACATTATAACATTTTTATTTTCATTAGATTTATCTTAGTTTTGAACATTTTAAATCTGTCAATGTTTTTAATGTCTTAATGAAAGTCATCACCCAGAGCATGAGAATATCTGTACTTGAAGAAACACTCAATTATGTGTTTTCTAGTTTGGAAAAACACAGTTTCCACCCACACAACCAGAGCTTTTATTCTGTGCAGCGGTGTTGTGAAGCTGTATAATCATTGCTGTTGGCCTCATTTTGTAAACTCGTATTTATAATTAATGTATTCATTAAGCATTCTCTGCTGCTTGTTCTCACTTCAGGCCAGTTTTAAGCACTTATTCTCTGTGTTTGTTTGTGTTTATTAGTAGCTCTCGGTTCATGCAGCCAGCTCAGGTGTGTGACCTGCTGAAAGGTTTAATTATGGTGCTCTGTTACTCCATGATGCACTATGTCGATTATGCCATGATGTACCACCTGATCCGGGGCCAGTCAGTCATCAAACTCTACATCATCTACAACATGCTGGAGGTGCTGTACGGCTACTCTCAAACCAGTTTCTATAACTTGGAATGGTTCTCTCAAAATTGATAATGCTGTCATTATTTACTCATCCTTGTGTTGTCCCAAACACAATTGTAAGCATCGCTGTGTCATTTCATTTATCAGGTGGCAGACCGTCTTTTCTCATCTTTTGGGCAAGACATTCTGGATGCACTCTATTGGACGGCCACTGAGCCAAAGTCACAAAAGAGAGCCCACATTGGCGTCATTCCCCATTTCTTCATGGCCGTCTTCTACGTCTGTATCCTTTTTTATGATACAAAAAGTGCAATTTTGATAGCAATTATAATAAAGCTTTTTATCCAAGTTGTCATGATTGGTCATAATTTAGTGTGGGTATCATTACCGTTTATGGCTATATTATTATTTTCTACTCTTTTTGATATTGTAAAACTTTTAGTGTCATAAAATAACATCATGGCCAAAGTAGTAGTTTTTTTTCCTATGTGTTTTGTCTCAGTTCTGCATGCCATCCTCATCATGGTTCAGGCCTCTACTTTAAATGTGGCCTTCAACTCGCATAACAAATCTCTTCTCGCCATTATGATGTCCAACAATGTGAGTGTATACACACACACACACACACACACACACACACACACACACACACACACACACACACACACACACACACACACAAACAAACAGGAGAATTCCCTGATCCAGAATCCTCCAGTTCATCAAACTGTTGTGTCACCACACATTTATTATTACTATGGAATTTAAAATGATATCATGGTTTTTATAGATATGTCTTTGTCCATGTTTCAGTTTGTTGAAATCAAGGGAAGCGTGTTTAAGAAGTTTGAGAAGAACAACCTCTTTCAGATGTCTAACAGCGGTGAGTCCACCCTTACAAAACAGTACTGTGATGGCACCATTGTACTTTTGATGTACACTACATGGCCATATAGCATGTAAATCATGAAACTGAATGATAATCATAGTCATGGGCCATGTTATTTACAGTGCATCCGCAAAGTATTCACACTTCACTTTTTCCACATTTTGTTATGTTACAGCCTTATTGCAAAATAGATTAAATTCATTATTTTCCTAAAAAAATCTGCAAACAATACCCCATAATGACAACGTGAAAAAATTTAGTTTGAAATCTTTGCAAATTTATTAAAAATAAAAAGTGAACAAAATCACAAAATGTAGAAAAATTGAAGCGCTGTGAATACTTTTCAAATGCACTTTACATTGTACTCCAAGGTGCTGCAAAAATGTGGAAAAATGCAACAAAAGCCATGGCAGTACCACAGAACTTTTTAGTATAGATTATATACAGGAAATATCACATCAGTTTGACTCACAAAGAAACTTGTATTTGTAAGGTTTGTGTCATCTTAATCTGTCTGATAGCAAAGCTGCAGTCTTGAACATTGTACTGTATGTTGGCTGACTCAGAAACTTTATAGCATCTTTTTGAAATGCTAATAAAAGTTCTCTGATAATGCTCAGTGAGATGCTGACAGCCTGTGATGCTGTTTCCTCCGGTCCCCATCCTCTTTACGAAATATGCACTGATATACTGTAATCAGCACCTATTCTGCCTTCCGCTGTTTACTCTCTCCCTTCCCGCCAAAACAGCCACTAAAGCCTGGTGGCCGTCTATTCATGCCATTGTGATGGAATAATCCCTCAAGTCACTATTCATTCACAACCTTCTGGATAAAAGTGTGGATCGTACCAATTACCATCCTTTGAATTGAACTAAAAAGCCTGAATATGTTGACCGTGGTTTCCCCTTGCATTTTGAAGGGATTGAAATAGAGCTGCTGTATGTAATATTTAATAAGTGCATATATGATATTTGCAGTATGCTTTTGTGTTGCTTATATTTTGGGTTTATATTTTCTTGCTTGCAGATATTAAGGAGCGGTTTACAAACTATGTATTGCTTCTCATTGTTTGCCTGAGGAACATGGAACAGTTGTCCTGGAGCACAGGTCTGTACTTGGATTAAGACTCACATTTAATAGAATATTCCATATTAATTTCATTCAACAGCATTTCTTTCATAATGTTGATTACCACAAAACATTTTTTGACTCCCCTTTTGTTTATTTAAAAAAATATAATAATTGTGGTTTCAGTAAGACACTAACCTGTACAATGGAAGTAAATGAGGCAATGTTCATAAACATTGGAATACACACTGTTAGTCACAAGACATAACCATTACACATTAACATGATTTATTAATATTGTGTGTAACTTTACACAGATGAGGTTAGGAAGCAATTTTAGCACGCTAAAATCAATTGAAGGAATAGTTCTCCCAAAAATGGAAATTCTCTCATCGTTTACTCACCCTCATGCTATCCCAGATGTGTATGACTTTCTCTTTTCTGCAGAATTCAAACAAAGATTTTTAGAAGAATATCTCAGCTCTGTAGGTCCATACAATGCAAGTGAATGGTGACCAAAACTTTGAAGCTCCAAAAAAGCAGAAAAGGGCAGCATAAAAGTAATCGATAAGACTCCTTTGGATAAATCCATGTCTTAAGTGATCTAATTGGTTTTGGGTGAGAACAGACCACTTCAGAAGACTTTTATTTAACCATTGGAGTATTAAAAAAAAAAAAAAAAAAAAGTAAACTTTATTGTCATTGTACAGAGTACAGGTACAGAGCCAATAAAATGCAGTTTTTTTCGCATATCCCAACTTGGCTTGGGTCAGAGTGCAGGGTCAGCCATGAAACAGCACCCCTGGAGCAGATAGGGTCAAGGGCCCAACAGTGGTATCTTGATGGTGCTGGGGCTTGAACCCCCGACCTTTTGGTCAGTAACCCAGAGCCTTAACCGCTGAGCTACCACTTTTATGCTGCGTTTTAGCGCTTCAAAGGTTGTATGGACCTACAGAGCTGAAATATTCTTCTAAAAATCGTTTGCGTTCAGCTGACGAAACAACAGGGTGAGTAAATTGTGAATTTTCATTTTTGGGTGAACTATTCCATAATCATCTGTAATATTTACCTTTTATGGCTATACTTTTGAAAATGTTTTTCTTTGTTTGTTTGTTTTTGCCGCAATTTTTGCTGTTGCTTTTTTATGCCACAAATGCTATCAATTGAGTTCAACTTGCATTGAACTTGTATTGATTCTTGGTCTAAAAGTCATCTTTTAAAGTGGGATCTCCTCTTTTTAGTATATTTGTTTGTTTATTCTAGGGTCAGAATATAACTTTTGAAACCTCTGAACTTTATGTTCTGTTAATTGTGTTAATATTTCTAACAGATCACCTGTGGGTGCTTCTCCCAGATGTCTTCGTGGTGATCACTTCTGAGGTTGCAGTTGATGTCATCAAGCACGCCTTCATCACTAAATTCAATGACATAACAGCTGATGTGAGAGCCACAAATCTTTGTCTGGTTGTCAAAAATCTGTTTCTCACACACACACGCCTCCTACATTAAGATCATTACCATCACTTCAGACAAAGACACCATATTTGAACTTTGCTTATCGATCCTGTTCTTAAGGTCTACAGTGAATATAAAGCCAGCTTGGCCTTTGAGCTCGTCAGCAGTCGTCAACAGAATGTAAGTGAGAGATTATTGTCTGGAATATATAATGAACTGAGCCCAGACTAGTAAAGGTGCTGGAATACAACACATAGAATGTCTTACTAAATTACAAAGATCACTGAAATAGGTTTCCTGAGAAATCAATAATGTCTCTATTGCAGCTCAAGGCTCTGTAAACAGCAAAAATAAATAATAATAAAATAAAAAAAAAATACTTACATTTGGTTTCTAAATGGACAGGCATATACAGACTACAGCGATTCAGTGGCTCGAAGGATGGGCTTCATTCCACTGCCTCTGGCTGTGCTGGTGAGAATTTTTTTCACTTAAGCTACTACAGGAGTTACTGCACATAGCAATGAGTATCACCATATGATACATTTTACAGGTTCTGCACATTTATGATGTGGTTTTACATTTGTTGTCTCCTTCAGCTGATTCGAGTAGTGATGAGTTCAGTGAAGATCCAGGGTGCTCTCTCATCTGTCTGTCTGCTTCTCTTTTATCTTGGGTAAATGTTTTACTTAGCAAGTGTGTTGCCGTCATCCCACTCACCATGGAACCTGCTCTCAACCGACCTAGTTTATTTGATTAATACAGTTTTCTGCTGTGAATTTGTCTACCAAATACCATCTTGAACCGATTCTTGAGTAAAAGTACTCTGCTGAGAACTCCTGAAAATAGTAGTGGTGTGTAATGTGTTTGGTGTTTGAATCTGCAGATTGATAACACTGAAAGTTTTGAACGGTGTAGTGCTGCTGGGAAAGTCCTGCCACTATGTAAAAGCAGCCAACATGGAGGTGAATCTTTTTGACAGACCAACTGCTCAAACTCCAAAACAAAATCCCAAGAAAGCCAACCAAGCCAAATCTCCTGCACCCAAAGGTAACACCAGCTTTGTGATTGTTTACACACCCTCATGTCGTTCCAAACCTGTATGCTGTTATTTATGCTGTGGAACACAAAAAGATTCTCCAAGCTGATCTTTTCCATACAACAATAGTTCATAGTGACCACAGCTGTCAAGCTCCATAAAGGACAAAAAGACACCAAAAAAATAGTCCATATGATTCTTGGTGCTTATACTAGTTGTGTATTGAACAGAGCGAAATTTAACAACACAACCACAAAACTATTGAATGTCATCAGAAGATTGGAATATAGCACACAAGTCACATGGACAACTTTTTGTTTTTTCTTTGCTTTGTTCATTTTTGTGACAGCCATGATCACTATGAAACTGTCCTTATAAGGATAATAGTTGCAAAAGATTCTTAAAATGTTCTCCTTTGTGTTCCATGGGAATAATTTCACATTTATATAGGTTTGGAATGACATTAGGGTGAGAAAATAATGACAATTTTCATTTTGGGGTGAATTATTCCTTTAAATGCCTCCCTTCAATATAATGGTCATTGCTTGTGTCTTTAATTCATTGCTTGTTCACCTTTTTTCAGACAAAATTAAGGTTCAGCGACCCTACACCAGCGTCACCAAGCAGCCACCCCCAAGGGTGGGGCCTTTGCCCCCAGCTCCACCCCCTGTATCTAAGGTGAATAGTGACCTGCCCCCAGATTCTACCCTTAAACCAGAGGAGGGCACCAGTGAGACACCAGAATCCACTGAACTTAAACACAGAACCTCAAAAAAAGACCTTCTGGAGATTGACCGCTTCACAATTTGCGGCAACCGAATCGGGTGAATTTTAACCCAATCACCATAGTAACTGCTCAGGAACAAAAACTAAGAAGACTCCGAATCGGTCACAATTGTAAAGGGGTTTTGGGCCCAGAGGGTTCTTATAGTACTATTAGTCTCTAAATGGAAAATTGCTATTTTATCCCCTCTGCTCTATTCCAGTGGAATATCTACCAAATGAGGAAGAGAGCGCAAGACATTCCAATTGAAAGTGGAGAGTCTGTTTACCCATGGCAATCTGGCAGATCACATGGTGTAGAGTCTATTATATGTTCCTTTAGGATATGTCTCTGTCTCACACTTTATCAGAGAGAGAACATCCTGAACTGGTGGAATAAACATCTTGTAAATTAGTCTTTGTCCTCCCACTCAAAATTGGCCTTTAATTCAAAACTAAGAGGCAACATCGAAGGGATTGTTCATCCAAAAATAAATTATAATTTACTTGCCCTCATTTCAAGACTTTTTATCTCTGTGGAAAACATAAAAAACTGTTAGGCAGAAGAAGTCTCAATCAGCTTTTGCTTTCATTGCATTTTTTTTTTTTTTTTTTCATAAAGTGAATGGTGACTGAGGCTAACATTCTGTTCAACATTGCCTTTTGTGTTCCACGGAAGAAAGGAAGTCATTGGAACAAAACATTTAGGCTGAATTCTCCCTTTGAAAAAGGCTTAGAAGATAGAAAACTGATTTGAATAATAAACAGTTAATTTACAACTCATTAAAATAAAAAGATAAAGTTATTTATTCACACCCATTTGGCACCCATTTGGCTTAGAATAATGTGCTAACCAATGATGCTGCCATTAGAATTTATCAGTCTGGTAAATGTTTGTTTTTAGAAGTTGTAACATTATTTGGTTCGGCTGAAGTCTGTATTTTAACTGATACAGTACTATATACAGTATATTGTCATCATCTACTTAAAATGTTCTTAAAACTCATGACTGTCAGAAAGGGAAAGATTGACTACACTAATGGCAGGCCACTTAATCATTTTGTCTAAGTATTCTAGGTATACAACAGTATATACATGGTGCCAATCCAGCTGACTGAACTTTGCACTGATTTACCACATTGTCATAAGCTGTACGGTAGAGTATTTGTTGCTTAGTTTGTTTTGAGTATGACATTCACATGTTTATTCCAGTCATGAAAGAGAAAATAACTGAACTTCTGTTTCATATGAAGTGTAACAGTATAATTGGAGTTTTGTTATTATTTGTTTGAATGAATTTTTGTATTTTGAAATTCAAATAATTTGTGACCAGTCATATACAGAGAGATTATGTTATTTGATATACACCGATGAGCCACAACATTAAAATCACCTGTCTAATATTGTGTAGATCCCCCTCGTGCTGCCAAATCAGCGCCAACCTGCATCTCAGAATAGCATTCTGAGATTATATTCTTCTCACCACAATTGTACAGAGCAGTTATCTGAGTTACTGTAGACTTTGTTCAAACCAGTCTGGTCATTCTCTGTTGACCTCTTTCATCAACAAGGCATTTCCATCCACTGAACTGCCCCTCACTGGGTGTAATTTCGTTTCTGGCACCATTCTGAGTAAATTCTAGAGACTGTTGTGTGTGAAAATCCCAGGAGATCAGCAGTTACAGAAATACTCAAACCAGCCCATCTGGCACCAACAATCATGCCACACTCCAAATAACTGAGATAACATTTTTCCACATTCTGATGGTTGATGTGAACATTAACTGAAGCTCCTGACCTGTATCTGCATTATTTTATGCACTGCACTGCTGCCAAATGATTGACTGATATTTGCATGGGTGATTATTGGTGCCAGATGGGCTGGTTTGAGTATTTCTGTAACTGCTGATATCCTGGGATTTTCACACACAACTGTCTCTAAAATTTACTCCAAATGGTGCCAAAAACTAAATACATCCATCGAGCAGCAGTTCTGCAGACGGAAATGCCTTGTTGATGAGAGAGGTCAACCGAGAATGACCAGACTGGTTTGAACAAAGTCTACGGTAACTCAGATAACCGCTCTGTACAATTGTAGTGAGAAGAATATAATCTCAGAATGCTATTCTGAGATGCAGTTTGGCGCTGATTTGGTGGCACGAGGGGGACCTACACAATATTAGACAGGTGGTTTTAATGTTTTGGCTGATCTGTGTAAATATTGTTTGTTAATTAGATTTATAATGTATTGGGTTATAGTACAATGTCATATTTATACTATGTTATAGTTTTGCTGATTGGATGCCTTTGCAATAGGCAAAGCTGAATGACATGTGAATGCCAAAATCTAAATCCGTACAGCCTACAGTATGTCTTGAATTTACCTCCATTATACAGTAAATTGGTGCACAGGTACTGAAAGTGCTTGAAAAATTCTGTGTATAGTAAGTATAATATACTGTAGCTTAACTGAGAATGTTCTTTTGTGAGTTACTCCATATAAGTGTTCCTTCCACGATTTGTAATTTGCATTTTTTTTTTTTTTTTTTTTTTTTTTTTTTTTTTTTATAATTTATTTAACTATATTTGATTTTTTTTTTTTTTGTTATCATTGTAAACATCAGATCACTATTTTGGAGATATTCTGCATATGGTTGCACATGTTTCTTGAACTTATGGTGTTCTCTTTTCATGTTTTTGAAATGCTAGAAGTAATTTTATACATAAAGGCTGAAGACTAAACCATTTGTTTTTATGTAAGTGCAGCCCTGTTTTGGTACAGCAAATAAAAATGGTTTTGTAATTTGTGCTAATATATTTATTTATTATTCTTGACATTAAATTCTTATATTGACTATTTGGATATATTTGACATAAGTTGATGTTTTAGGTTAAATTTATATAATTAAGGTGGTATTTATTTATGTTTTTCACAATTTTGTTTAAACATTTTTCTTGACCTACATTTAATTCCTGGTTATTTAGGTAGTTGAAATCATAATTACATTTTAGGTTAAATTTATATTAATTTATAAAGGAAATTATATGTTAGGGGCTGTAATTAATCACCGTTTATCTTTTGTGCTTTTATGTTAAGTGTTCAAATTATAATTTTTTTTTTTTTTTAATGCCCTTAAATATTCCTTGCGGTGACATGTCATGTAAACTATCCATTTGTATGTAACGTGATACCTGATGTAGCTAACTTTAGATTCATAACGTCTCTGTAGTTTATATGGATAACTGACAAAAAAGAAATTACTGTTTGATCAAATCACAAAATTGTCACATGTAATGCATTCTCTATGTCAGGTATTTAAACTGCACCCATTAATCTGACAGCCCGAGACAGTAATTTGTAAATCCACCCTCAGCCGCCGCTATCTCTATCTCTGTGAAGTAATCTGTTTGCCTAACTCCACCCATCACAAACCTCCCTGTCCATCCTCAACAGAACCAGGTACCGATTTAGCGCCAAGACATTTGCCAAAAACATGGAGGTGGGAGAACAATTAGTTGTTTCTAAGGGAGTGGTACTTTTGTTATTATTATTTTCCACATTTCCGAATAATAGTAAAATCATCAAAACTATTTTATATTTGTTTGCAACTCTAATTTAAATCATTTAACGATAAGCCTTTAGGTCAAAGTGCTTTTAAAATCATATAAAACATGGATTCAGTCAAGTGCCCCCAAAACTTTCAACTTAATATACTTCATGGTATTGTATAAGTCTGTATGACAGCATTATTGCAGTCTGTTTGCCCATTGATGCGTTGTCTGACCACAGTAATCTGTCACTTTCCTGCTTACCATGTTGGGGAGGGGGAAAAAAAAATAGTTTCTTGTCTAAACAGGATCTTGCCTTTGTTTTGCAATGTCTGACACACAAAAGATTCTGTACCAGTCACATTCATTATACAATCATTTAATCCACTGCATGAAAGATCATTTAAATCATGTAAAATCCTGTATCATATCAAAAGCATTCTGCACCCCCCTGACATTCTTTATGACTTACGCAGTTGTTTCCCAGAACATAGTTGAGAAATAACTTTCCTGCTGGTTATTTAAAAGCTTTTCTGTGCAGTCAGATTGCCAGACTTTGATCTGCATGCTTGGATTTTTGGACCTGCAAAGAGATGACTCAGTGGACCAGCTGAACAATCTTCCAGATATGAACAATTAGGTTGGATTCTGAAGACAAATTAAGTGGTTTAGTAACATAAAGTGATCTCTGTACAAGAGCATATCTTTGAGACTAAAGGATTTAAATACATGAAATACATGAATTTCTTGTTTCTGTTGTAATGCATTGCATCCTCTTGATGCCTTTAATAAATCTGAGAAAAATGAGTCATGATGGAGGAGATCTGAGCCCACTCAGTGGGTGAACTTATTTGGCTAACAGTAGGTAAAAAAAGTGAAAAGTCAAACAAGTAGGCTTGCTAAAGTCTTAAAGTTTAAATTGAAAATCTTCCATGCGTGTTGCTTCCATAAGAGTGGCACCCACATGTTCCACCCCAGTAACACGATTGTGAAATTCCAGGAAATGTCCCTGGATCAGCATCCTTGTTGGTCCTGGAACAACACTTCCATCAGCCAATCAGATTATAGAGTTAGGGTTAACATTAGGGCTGGGGTTGCTGCTTCAGCAACATTCTTTCTTATAATTTCCTTTCATTTTAGGAGATTTGTTGAAAGGAATGTTGTTCCAACAAAAGACCCAGGAACACGACCTTGTCGCCTTTATAAGGATGGACATTAGACTTCTGGTTTGGGTCAAGCTTACTGTTTCATAAGAAAAGGTTATAGTATAGTTATAGTACAAAATAGTAACCATTACGAAATACACCATGGTAACCATGTAGTTTCTAACAATATACTGTAATGATTGTTAAAGGGAAGATTCACCCAAAAATGAATTTTCTGTCATCATGTTTCAAAGCTGTTTCTTCAGTGGAACACAAAAGGAGATGAACAGCTTCAGTCACCATTCACTTTCATTGCATCTACTGAAATTGCATCTACCTAACTTCTCTGTTTGTGTTCCACAGAAGAAAGTCATAATGGTTTGGAACAACATGAGGGTGAGTAAATGATGACAGGTTAGTTCTTTCGAAAATAAAATGGAATTTTAGAGTAGAAGGCTTTAGGAAGATGGCATTTTGTTTTATTTCCTTGTTTATTGACTGTGGTGGCATATTTCAAGCTACCACACTGTTTGAGCTAGAATAACTGTAGTGCTATGGCATTACCATGGTTACCAAGGTAAATTCTAGTTTAAGTTGGGTTGATGCAACTTAGTTGTGCTTTGACTTTTGACTCAAGTTACTTTAATATAAAATTATCTCTTTTTTTTTACTGAAGAAGTCTTGTTGAGACAACAGGTAAAAGAATTGAAAACTGTTTGACTTAAGTAATGTAGACTTGTCCTGTTTTGTTCAAATAGCATTAATATAATATAATTGAACTTACTTTTTAAACAGTCTTGAACTTTTTCTGCATAAGCTGTGCAAAGTACACTGTAAAATATTGGATTTTTAAGTCATTAGCAAATTGCAAAGCAATCAAAATATGATAACTCTTCACATCAACATACAAACCTCAGTAATGGTGACAATCAACAAACATCATTAAATAAAAAGATGAGCTCTGAACATAATCACACAACTATTAACTAACAGTCATGACAAAAACAACAACAATAGCAAAAATACAGTAAAGTCTGCAAACAATAAGCCTTTAATACTAACCATAAAAAATATCATCATACTGCAATGCATGCTGGGATCTGGTAGATCAGCATCAATATTAAATAGTTTGACCATCTTAAATAGTTTGACAAATTTGTTAAGCTAATTGGGACAACATTAAGTGTTATATTGTTTGTCTAACATGCATTGTAAAAAAAACGTCTGTCATTTTAATGGTAAAAGACTGTAAAAATGCTACAGAAAAAAAAAAACGTTTATTGATCAACGAGTATTAACTGCAAAATATACAGTAAAAATATTTTAATGCATTTTAAAAGCCAATACAGTAGTTTTTACAATAATATGTTTTAGATGTTAAAAGTATGATTTTCCTGTATAATTCATGGTAAAAATTTACATAGTTTAAAAAGAGAGCACATGTACTTTTTTAAAAAAAACAATAATTGGGCATTCCTTGCATGACCCATCATATTTCATTATGGGAATAGTTATGTTTCTTCTTATTTTTATAGTTATATAAATATTAAATTATATTATATATATATTAGTTATGTACATCGGGTGTTCTATGTTATATTTATTGTAGTTTAGTTAATGTTTATTGCATAATTTTAATTTCTGGAGCCACTGCTGGTGAACTTCATGTCATCATGTGCCCTTCTGTAATAACTACGTGATTAACAATACATTATAAAGTAAAAGGCAGATTTTTACAGTTTCAGAAGGTTAATATCAAGTGTATGTTTTTACAGTGTGGTCATGTAAATTACAACAGTTTTAAACTGTTAAATGGTTGGTCTGTAAATTTGTTTACATTTTTTACTGTAATTTTTACATAATTATTCTAGCAAATACAGCTGACTGTTTTTTTGTTTTAGTTTTTTTGTAAAAGCAACAGGATTTTTTTACTGTGTGTGTTTAGATTCAAAGTAATTTACATTTCTCAGTATCGAAGATTTTGCATTAATGATTCAGAGTTAACTGACAGAGATTTGAGTTGATTCAACATATGATTTTGAGTTGAGCTTGCTAAATCAACTTAAGCATTGATTTAATGAGAATGGATTAAAACAAGCTCAGATGAATTGACAACACTCAAAACTTCTAGCAGAATGTGAGAAATCAGTAAAATCATCCACCTTACTCAAACACGGATATTATGATTTATGTGGATTGCACTTAATGAATTTGGGTTAAAACATCATCAGGGATAACAGTGAATAAATGTAAAACACGTCAGGATTATATCGTCGTTTTTTAGGCAACAGAGTGGAGCATTGTGGAAAATGCTCCAAAATTTAGAAGACAGTCTATCAAAACAGAGTTTGAAAGTGGTGTGTACGGAATTTATGAATTGAAAACAGCGGAGTTTAAATCACCGAACCTGCAATCTACGTTGTCGTCAGCACCCGGCAGGCGGAGCACCGGAGACGCGCGCGTCTACTCGCGAGGAGGGGATGCGCACGCACAGAGCCTACAGTTACCTACACCTCACTCTCATCGTCCGAGTTATTATCGGAAAGAGGGTGCACCGTGAATCTGCCGGAGCCGCTCATCGCGGGGGACCATTAACATGACCATCATGAACCGTTGGCCGGATATCTGGACTTGAGACCTCCGGTCTATCTCTTTCTCCAGTGTTCTTGTTCACGGACTATCCTCTTTTAGATTCCCTCCATTTCCATCATCTGCCCTTCTAGAGTTAATTGAACACTAGAACTGATCATGCTGTGGAAAACGGGACTGATCTTTTTGTGCTGGGGCTTGACGTCAGGGGAACTCCAGGACTCACAGTCCGGTTCTCGTTCAGCTCCAGCGCAGAGAACTATGGATTTCGGCTTCGTGCCCTCCGAGGTTTACGAGACCGTCGCCTATTACGAGCCCGGAGCCATTGGGATTTTATTTAACATGATGCACGCTTTTCTTTTTGTGGTTCAGCCTAACCCGTTTCCTGAAGGTAAGCTCGGTCCGGTGATGCTCTTGTGAACTTCTGTGCTCCTGCGTCAGGTGTTTTTTTCTTTCTTGATCACAATAAACAGTGGACGTCTGAGGCGTCCGTCCCACAAAAGTCATCACTGTTGATTTACTCATTTGAATCTGGTTATTTCTTTACACTGATGATGATGTTGCTGTTTCTACATGAAGAGCAGGTAGGCTTCAAGGTGTGCCGTTTCCATGGTGAGTTTGGCAGGTGTGAGGGGAGATTGGAGGGGTTGAAACAGGCTGGTCTGTCCCATTCCCCACCCCCACTGTGTCCATCATTAATCGGTAAACTTTGAGATTAGGATTTTGTGACCCTTTGAGTCACTCTCCTAATGAGCTAAAACACTAATCTGGAATCCCATATGTTGCTGTGCATTTATTTTCCAGCCTGCTACAGGTTGACACTGTATAATCAACATTGACGACATAATGGCAGCCGCCAAACAATGTGCCAAACACTTGAAAAGATAATTAATGTGATCATACTCGTTTCATATAATACATAATGCTTTGTCGACCAGTCAGATGTACTCTTCTGCTTCGGAAGATTGTAGAACCTCATTTAGTTTGCTCATTTAATCTGGTAAATAGTGATGTCTCCCTCAAGCACTTGGTCGAAATCATCTGTGCTGTCTTGTGAAGGCATGAAGCACTGGGGCTGTTTTGTTTTCATTTCTCCCCTTTTCCTTTTTTTTTTAAATTTATTTATTTATTTATTTATTTTTGCATTCTCTAATAAAAATAACCACAGCTGTAGCCTTTTGGCGAATTAATTAGAATGATAAAGGCTCTCTGACAGGACTCCAGTATAATCGTTCAGGGAACTGTGTTTGATTTGCATGGAAAGAGACAGCTGTACAGATGAAAATACCAAACAACAGTGTCATCATACCTCAGTTTTATCTTGATTAGTTCTCTTTGACTATAAATATTTGTTGCCAATACCAATAGACCGCATATCAGACGGGCCAAAAAATTAACTGACATATTGCCACTTAGGCCAATAACCATGCCCAATTAACAGGAGTCTATCAACAGCCTTATCAATGGATATTGGATAATGCACAACATTTTTAGTAAATATTAGATAAATGTTTAATTTCAGCATGTAGGTGTACATTTCAATTGCCTTAACTAAATTGTATTAGCCGTTGGCCACCCTGCTCTCTAAGTTTACATACACTTAGGATGAAGTCATTTTTTTAACCACTCCACAGATTTAATATAGAAGTATAGTTTTGGCAAGTAGTTTAGGACATCTACTTTGTGCATGACACAAGTAATTTTTCCAACAATTCCAAAACTGCCATAATAAAGCCAGACTACAGTTTGCAAGTGCACATGGGGACAAAGATCTTACTTTTTGGAGAAATGTCATTTGGTCTAATGAAAATTTTTTTTTTTAACTGTTTGGCCATAATGAGCATTGTTATGTTTTGAGGAAAAAGTGTGAGGCTTGCAAGTCGAAGAATACCATCCCAACCGTGAAGCATGAGGGTGGCAGCATCATGTTGTGGTGGTGCTTTGCTGCAGGAGGGTCTGATGCAGTTCACAAAATAGATGGCATCATAAGGAAGGAAATTATGCGGATATATTGAAGCAACATCTCAAGACATCAGACAGGAAGTTAAAGCTTGGTCGCAAATGGGTCTTCCAAATGGACAATGACCCCAAGCATACCCCCAAAGTTGTGGCAAAATGGCTTAAAGACAACAAAGTCAAGGTATCTGAGTGGCCATCACAAAGCGCTGGCCTCAATCCGAACTGAAAAAGCGTGTGTGAGCAAGGAGGCCTATAAACCAGACTCAGTTTCACCAGTTCTGTCTGGAGGATTGGACCAAAATTCCAGCAACTTATTGTGATAAGCTTGTGGAAGGCTACCCAAAATGTTTGACCCAAGTTAAACAATTTAAAGGCAATGATACCAAATTTTATCAAATAGTTTGTAAACTTTTGACCCACTGGGAATGTGATGAAAGAAATAAAAGCTGAAATAAGTAATTATCTCTAATATTATTCTGACATTTCACATTCTTAAAACAGTGATCCAAACTGGCCTAAGATAGGGAATGTTTTCTATGATTAAATGTTAGGAATTGTGGAAAAACTGAGTTTAAATTTATTTGGCTAAGGTGTATGTAAAGTTCTGACTTCAACTCTAGTATTGGCATTGGCTATTGAAAAATTCATATTGGGCAACTAATAGTTGCCAACCTAGGAAGACATTTCTTAAGGCTTGGGCTATATCCACACTACTCAGTTTTTCGTTTGAAAAAATCCATTTTGAGTTTCCTAACGTCATCACTGTCCAAAGTAAGCGATAATGGAGTGCATTTTCGGTGGAGGAACTGTACACGTACTAAAATCAATGCGTTTTTAAAATGAAAACCTATTATTGTGGATGGGTATCGGTTACATTTACCTTTGCACAGCAAATTTTTGTGGTCAAAATATTTCAACAGGAATCCATGCAATTAGGAATTTCGCCTGATGGAGTTCCATTGGTGATGGAATGTCCCTATGTGAATTTCACAAAAGTGTTGACCAAGAGGAAGTTGAATGGATTGGCAGGGACATCAAAATGACAAAAATAGTTGTCAGTTACCTCCCTTGATATTATAATCGCGATTATTTAATTTTTTTACAATAAATAGAATTTACATTAAAATACTTATTTTGTCCTGGACAACTGCATTCCATATTCTTTATGTACTAGACTACATGTCTAAAACAAGCTGAGAACTATGTTCATAAATTACTTCATTTGCATGAAAAACAAAAGTGTTATTAAAATTATTTATAAATTTTACACAAAAATGCAACAATACAAAAATACTAGGTTACCGTTACTGATATGCCGATAGACTGATTTAAACGTTTATGATTTGTCATTGCATCCTTGCACACAACAGACCAAAAATACATTGTACTTAAAATGTAACTGACACTTAGTTTAAGGTTAATTAATTGTGACAGCTGTAATTGTAATCTTGATTATTTTTTCTATGAATTTTGCAACCCTAGTACACTGATACACTGAATATTGTTCATAAATGGACAAGCAAATAATTTAGCAGTGATTTTCTTTTATAACTTCACCCTCCCAGAGTATAAAAGGCAGTATAAAAAAAGATGATGCTTAACAAGTAGATTTGTGGGTTTCACACTTGCTTCCGTCCACCCATGCGAAATTTCGACATGCAAAGGTGCAGTAAATGTGACTAAGCCTTTAGCATCCAGTTTAGCTTTTCGTAGTGTTTGCATTAGAACTGACTTAAGAAGACTGGTCACACTACACAACACCACTAGCGAGACATCCTCAAATCTTTTAATCCTCGTATCTGAATGGACTTTGACAAGGGAAAGTAAGGGCATGGCTGTGTGATAGTAACAAGATTATGAGACTTTCTTCTGACTCACACAATATTTCAAATGTTACTCTGGAGTTAGGGAATGTACAGTAGCGAAAACTTGTAAGTTCTGTTAAGAAAGGATAATATCCCCTGTAACCATGTCTTCCTTCAAAAGAAATAGTGTCTTTAAACCTTCAAAACTACACACTGACTACGTTTACATGGAGAACAGAAAGTGGTTTAATGCGAGAAAGTGGCATTTCCTTTAGGGTCGGCCGATCTTCTCCAGATCGTCCTATCGTTCAATCCGACAAACACCGGTATTACCGCTGGTTGGACGCTAGGTGATACAATTATAGATATAATTTAAGGTAAATTTCGATAAACAGGGTTAGGGTTAAGCCTACACAATAAAGCAAGTCACGTTGATTTAAAATTAGTTTTGTTCCCTTCTTTCCAATATATATATATATATATATATATATATATATATATATATATATATATATATATATATATATATATATATATATATATATATAGATCACAATATCCAATTACATCGGCAACCCTGGGGCTGAGGGATCAGTGAATATTCTTCAGTGATTTTGCATTGAAAATTACATTTATTTATTTAAAAAAAAAAAACTTAATCTACATTTCTACATTCAAATTGCACTCCAAACGAAACAAAAAATCAATTAAAATAACGAAGTGATCAAAATAATTATATATATTGTAAGTAACCACCGTCAGGCAACTATACGTCTAAACATGCAGGCGGAAAATTACTTATACAAATGAAGACAATTATATTAATTACAATTCTAAATGTAAAAATAATAATTATAATGATGATAATAATCTGAAATATAAATCATGGTTTGAGGTGAACATGTTTTTGTATTATTTTATGTTTTATTCACAGATGTATAGGCTGCAGAGTTGCGTTCACAATGAACTGCACTGTGGAAATAAAGTTGAACTGAACAACTGAAAGCACCTCCTGAGCTGAGGTCATTTTTAGCACTCATATATGATACTGTTCTTGCAAGACAGAAACAAAGAATGATTGAGAACCATTTACATGCATGTTCCACGAGACTTTCTATCGTGACCTGCAACAGAATTGCCTTGCAATAGTGGGGATTCCCTCTTATGTAAAACTCCCCCACCATAGGATCACATATAGGCAAACACGGTGTGTATAAATGGTTATAGTTTATAGTGTATGTGCTTTTCCAAGGGCTGGGCGATAAAACGATATCGATATATATATCATGATAAAGAAAATCCACAATAAGTTTTTGAGGAATTTTCGATATTTACTGCATGTCGCTAAAACACAAGCAGTTTGACTTTCTCAGTCTGCGTTTCCACTGGGGCAGACGAAACCCGCTCAAAGGCGCTCACAGCGCTAGGAGAGAGCTTCCTCCGCACCGCTGCCAATCCTACAATCCACCTTGTGAGCACGACACTCGGCTTTCATAGGAATGAATTGAAATGCTCTCAGCTTCGCTCACAACGCGCCAGTGGTAACGTAGGGTCAGACTAGATGAACTTGCTAATGCTAGCTGCCTTGCTAACAATTAGGTTACGTCGGACACCGGGTTGATTCCATCCGCACCGCAAGAATTCAAGGCAACGGTTGCACCCGCTCATCATCTCTAGTGAAGAGCGCGACAGAACAACAGTGATGTAGACAACAGCTGTGATCTTTCTGCGCTGTTATCTTGAATATTGTTCTCTAGAACCAAACATGCATCATTTCTGCCCTGTCCCGCTCCGCATGCGTTGCCTCTTTTCCCTGCATGTGTGTAGACATGAAGCACCGCATGAGTTAACGTGGTTTAAAAGCACCTTTTAGACTATAAAGTTTTTCCCTTCTAAATGTATCTTTATAATCAGCCTTTATGTTACGAGCCTTTAAAAATAAACAAATCTAATAAATCGATTTCTGTTCAAATTTTTTGAAAATTAATTAGATGTTTGGAATGGATAAGGAAAGACGAAAATTACTAGTTTGTAGACTAATCTCTCACTTTAATGAAAATATACAAATGTTTTTTAAATTTTTAAAAAAACGTTTTCTAAATTTTCTCTCAGGACACCCCTGAACCCAAATTCAGCATTGTTTCACAGTCACAAGGGCATCTATGCCCCATACTTGGGTATCTGAATCTAAAGAAATATCAAAAAATATTTCATTTTAATGTAAAAATATTCCAACAAATACTGGACTGCGGTCAGAACTATGCTTCAGAACAAACAGATGATCTTTTAACATTCATTTTCAATTAATAAACGATAAAATACGGTAAAATTGGTAAAAGATCCTGCAGACCCCACTGCTTTGGCCTTCTCTGGACCCCCTGTGCAGTTTTGTAGAGACTATTTTGACTGTTTAGAATAAATTTTTTCTTCTTTTCTTCCGTCAACTTTGAAATAAAAATATTGAATATCGAACAATATGAAAAAGATTATCGTGATAACAATTTTGGCCATATTGCCCAGCCCTAGCTTTTCCCACTGTATTTTGTAAGGAAAACCACGTTCTCGTTTACATGATGTTTCAGAACACTGCTTTCTGCACAAACCCTGGAATAAACCATTTTCTTAAATGCATCTAAATGTGGTAATTGAAATCCTTCTGAGGAAGATGGCTCAGTAATGGCCTACTAATTAATCCTTTTGAAGGGCTCAGGGTTCTGGCTGTCATATTGTCAGGAAAAGTATTTCAAACCACTTGTATGTCTTTGTTCTCAGCCATTGCCCAGGCTTTCTTGACAGCAACGTTTGCTATCACTCTTTGCTCTTTTAGCCTCTGTTTTCTCATTTTGTTTTCTCAAATTCCCATATAATTCACCTTTTTCTTTCTTAAAGCTTACAAATTTACAATTGACTTAAATCAGTGTTTATCATTCCTATGACATAATAAATCCATTACCATATTTGAATATGAAATTGCGATTGTTGTTATTGCGATTGTCTTGTCTTGCAGATATTTACAACTTGTAGCAACCTATATTTCCAAGTGGTTTGATTTAAATTGTAATTAATTATGATAATGAACTTTATAGTCACATTCCAACAATGTTTTTTGTGTATTTCAACAAAAAAACCAAGATTTTGCAAAGATTTCAATATTTCATGTAAAATATTTGAAAAAAATTCTCCAAAATTGACCACTGTAAAGTGAACACCATAGCACTCTACTTTAGATTATACTGCAGAACCCAAAACCCAAAATACAGGTGCAGGATGACACTCAATCCATCTGAAGGAGAAATATATGCTGTAGACTCAGTTGCTAGGGCAACATAACTGTATCCTTGTGAGTGTGTTTGAGTTTCTCCCATTGGCCTACATATGTCTGAATGCTGAAGCGTTCTACGAAGTGTGAATAGCAAATGGTTTCTAAGAGAAACGCAGTGCTTCAATAGATCTTGTTTCTTAAAAATGTACACAGGTAAGCTAGGACAATTTTGTCATGCCATGAAATGCTTTAAAAGTGGATGAAAAAATATGTTGCTTGTAAAGAGATTTCAGGTTGTCATGATGTTGTGTGCATGTGTATTGAAGTTTGGCCGAAGTCCCTTTAAGGCAACTTACTGTCAGTTCACTTGGTGACCATCTTGGTAACCCAAGCAACAATAGGCATAGTCTGCAATTTTATACATCATTTCTCCAACGGCATCTGTTTGTAATTAGACTTCACTTGGACATACAGATTATAGAACATTAAGTTTGTCAAAGGATGACCATGTCGGCCAAGCGGATGGTTCGTCTGTATGATCCATGCCAGCAGGGTAGCTGAAGGATGGAGTGCTAATGTTCATCACAGATGGTGCCCTGAGTAGTATATCTGTGTGCTGCCAGCTTGCTTTGCTGCCCTTTGCTCTTCTCCATCTCTAGAGGCAGCCATGTCACACTAAGGTTGAGAAGAGAATGAGAACTTGAACTTTTCCCTCTTTCTTTACCCTAGTTATCTTACTCTGCTTGGCTTTCATTCTTTTCCCCCCTTCCCTTCACTCAGCAAGCCATGCCATACATATTCATGTCTGAAACTCCACAAAGAAGTCTGTTTAAAGCAGTTGCTGTTAGTTGGGAAAGGTGGCACTAAAAAGCTATAGGCAGTCTTTATTTATAATGTATACAAGAAGGAATCACTGATGCACCATTTGTGATCTGAAACATGAATATTAAGAATAGAATAGAAAAGAATACAATACAATATAGTACCCCCCAAAAAAACTTTTACCTTTCTGCATTTTTGTGTCCATTGGAATACACAAGCCCTCAAAATGATAAACCTCTTGGATCAGCACGGAACAGTATGGTTTTGCAATGAGAACTGTTCGGTCCGATGGAGAAAATGTAGCTTATGTCTTTGCCCGTCATAGTAAGAAAAGACTATGAATTAAAACTATTGGCTGATTAATCGATTATCTGCTTTTATTCTGTAAATTTTAAAAAGTTGATTTGGTATTCTGAGTCTTCTGAAGCCTTATGATAGCTTTGTTGAGGAACAGACGGAAATTCAAGTTATTTGAGCTTGACAGCTTGACATGCCGCTCCACTCCTCACTCCGCTCCCACTCCACTCACATACTCTGCTATATATTCCATTTCAAGCGTGTAGTCCATCAATAGACAAAGGTGATGCAGGCAGAGATCAATGAGCTGCATCGCATTTCAACCGGCAGGACATTTCGGTGAGGTTTGGTGGGCTCTGTCTAAGTCCAAGGTTCAGGCAGTGGCATTTGAAGTATCCAATGTCTTACAGTTGGAGTTGGCATCAGTTCGTCTTCTGAAGTCTATCATAAAAGACTGAAGTGATGTCTGGCTAGCACTAGCTGCCTTTAGTCATCATCACTCAGAGACACATCGCAGTGGATTCTGACACCAAGCAGGAACGGAGCTGGATCTGGCCAGCTCTGGTAACCTCAGGATATGAATCCCAAGGTTGAGACATGGAAACAAATAAAATAATATTAGCGTAGATGTCATTTAATTTTATGCAGAGTTATAGATCATGATAAATGTTTCTGGTTCTGGCAGGCCTGACTAAAGCAGCCTATTTGTAAGATATTTGTAAGATGATGGATAAATTAGGTGTATGCCTGGCTAAATAGAGTATTTAGTCTAGACTTAAACTGGATGAGTGTTTCTCCATCCCGAACAGTGTTAGGGAGACCATTCCATAGTTTAGGAGCCAAATAGGAAAAGGATTTACCTCCTTCTGTGGATTTTGATATCCTAGGAACTGTTAATAAGCCAGAATTGTGTGATCGTAATGAATGTGATGGAATATAGTGTGTCAGAATGACACTTAAGTACTGTGGAGCTAGACTATTCAAAGCTTTGTATGAAGTTAACACAATTTTTAGATTAATACGAAATTTAACAGCCATTGTAATGACTATAAAATGGGTCTAATATGATCATATTTCTTGGTTCTGGTCAGCAATCTGGCAGCTGCATATTAAACCAGTTGAAGTTTATTTACTGAACTTGACATCCTCCCAGTAATGCATTACAATAATCTAGTCTTGAGGTGTCAGAATTTAGCAATATTTCTGAGGTGGAAGAAAACTGTTCTACAAACATTGGAAATTGTATTTTCAAAGGACAGATTGGTATCAAATTCTTCGCTGTAGAAGACGAAGTAAGAGTATATCCATCAAAAATCGAATTATATTTTAGGGGCTTATTTTTAGAGGTTTTTTGTCCTTAACCTGTTGATACGCACTTTCACCGAACTCGGGAGTGACGTCACTCTGCTTACATTTTCAATATAATTTACCGTCTATAAATGTAATTAATATTAACTAAGTATACATCTTTTCGAAGTCTAAGGGTTCAACATTGATATCAATCTCTGTTTCATGATAGCAATGCTGCATAAACAGCAATTGAGTTATTTGTGTCAGAGTACAAATAAAAACATGCAATATCAAAACGGGACTTCATACCTTTGTTATGAAATCGCGATCACCAGATGAATCCAGTTCGCCACACTTGGGTCAATTGTCCATGTCAAGCGTTCATTGAAAAACATCCAATAGCACTTTTTGTCAATAAAAGTGATACATCTGAGAAATATTGATATATTCTCCATTGTTTACATGAGATCTTGCCTGGAAGAACAATGCAATCTGAGCAGCATTAATGTTGTAAAACTGTATATTATCTTATCATATATGAGTCCAGTAAACAAAATGAGCCTGTCTCCAAAATCTATTTTTAAAAATGTGGTGTTGTTTTATTCATAATAGCCAGGAAGTGCGGTCAAATTTTGTACCGTCTTGAAAGGCAGAGCCTTAATTTTACTCTGTATTTCTGCAGTGATTTTCAGAAAAAAAAAAAGCTTGCAGGAACCTCATTTTTTGTTAGATCATCTTCAAATTTGAAACTTAACTTCTTTAGACATGTGGTTTTGAGAACATTGTATTTCTGGGTTGTCTTGGCACTTTTATTATTGTTTTTTTAGATTATAAAATGCATTATTTTGTTCAGCACAAAATATTTCCAATACTATAAACTTCAGCTTCTCTAACTTTAAAAAATAACAGCATATATTATTTCTGAAACATGGGAAATAAAGCCTGAAATGTCTTCTTTCAAAAGATACTACAACTGTGTCCATACTCCAAAGGGTTCAGAAAATACAACCATTTAAGTTCAGGTATGTCATTTTCATGGTTTGTGCTCAAAAAGGTGGTGTGTCAACAGGTTAATTATTACCTCTGTTTTGTTGGAATTGAGTTGAAGGAAATTTCTGCTTTTTTCTTGAATTTTCTTTAACCAAAGGGGGGGGCGACACTATCAATAGTACTAGAGAAGACTGTATTTATATGTTCTGTTATTACTTCAAGTTCTTCTAGACTTTTTGGCTTACTGATTATTTGAGACAATTCTGGAAGATTATTAGTGAAGCTTCCTTTAGTGGTCGCAAATTAAGAGTGTATCTACCTGAATGATATCCTGGTGTAAATTGAGTGAAATTAGCTTATCACAGTGAACATGAGAAAAGGTAATGAGATTGGATCTGAGATTTAGAATAATTTTTATAGTATCGACATCAACTCCATATGACAGAATTAAATCTAGCGTATGATTATGGTGATGAGTTGGTCCTGTCACAATTTGCCTGACTCCAAGAGTCAGGTGAGGCTTAAGTTTATAACAATAACCTGAGGGAGTAGATTCAATTAAACTAAGGTTTCATCAGGTTTAAGGCAGGTTTCAGTCAAACAGAGAGCATCCAATTTATGATCTGTAATAATTTCATGTACAATTAGTGGTTTGGTAGAAAGACATCTAATGTTTAGTAGCCTTACCTTTATATGTTTATCTTCAAATCTTTTTTTTTTTTTTAATTTGACCTTAATCAAATTTTTTCTAAATTATTTAGTGAGGGGTTTGTGTTTGGTAGTTTGAAACAGACAGAGTTTCTATATGATATCTAGGTGATACAGTCTCTATGTGTTGTAGTTATGACATGTGTGACGTCTCAAGGCAGCTAGCAGATGTTTGGATTAACCAGTTTGTCTGCTGCCTGACCTGGGCCCCAGTTAGTCAAATACTATTATAATTAAGACTATGAGCCAAATTACTAGAGAGGAGAGCATTATCTTCCCTGGAGGGATTGAGTCTGTCTCTCTTTAGCAGGTCAGGTTTAACCCAAAAACTCTTCCAACAGTCTATAATTCCTGTTCTATTCTCCATACACTACTCAGACATCCACCATACTATAAACCTTGTCACCACGATGAGCAGGGAAGGGACCAGAGCATATTACAGTGTCTGACATAGTTTTTGCAAGTTCACACACCTCTTTAACATTGTCTTATTTATCTCTGACTGGCAAAGCCAGACATTGTTAGTGCTGATATGAATAACAATTTTAGAAAATCTTTGTTTAGCATTAGCCAGCACTTAAATTTGATCGGATGTCAGGCACTCCTACCCCAGAAATGCATTTAATGATGGTGGCTGGTAGAGGTCGACTGATATAGGATTTTGTTGATACCAATAACTAAGTTGGGAAGACAAGCCGATTAAAATTGATACTGAATGAAAAAAACAACATTTAAAATAGGGATGCATCGATACCACATTTTCTCTTCCGATACCGAAAATCTCAGTATCGGCCAATACTGATCCCGATCCGATACCAGGGATGTTGTTTTTTTGCATAATCAGTTTAGAATATCTTTATATTATTGTGTGAAACTAATTGGGAGTACTCTTTAATATGTAAAGAAACACAAACCTCTAAATACACATTATTTCAATATAAATGTATAGCTTATTAAGAAACAATTTATTATTAACTAGTATACTGGATAATGTAGCAGCAAAATTAACAGTAATTCCAGTCTTCAAGTCTTCAGTAGAAAATAAAGCGGTGTTTTGTTTTTTGTTTTGTTTTTTAAAATATTTCAACTTGTATCTGGACTTTAAATGATTCAGATCTCTTTTTTGTTCAATTTTGTTGTAAGACATCAGTCCACTTTTCATTCACACAGTTATTTTTTGGAAACCATTCAACTGAAATATTGTTATAAATTGTAAACAAATACTAATGATGATAATAAGAATAATAATAATATATAGTTATTAATGTTATAATTATTGAATTTTAATTTTAAATACAACTGTAATATATTGAATTCGTGTACATTTTTAAACCCTCATGCTTTTATTTTGACATTCCATCTAAACTCTCCAGGATGTCCAGTATAACTCCGGTGCCGTTCTAAATGGATATTATAAGTGAATCGAACTATTGAGCATCTACATCTGAGATGTTGTTCGTGAGTAGCGCTCAAATATTGCGACCACGTGAAGGCTAAAAATAGCTTCGGGTGTGTGTGAATAGAGCAGCACCATTCACTAATACCCTGGAGCTGTGCATACTATTTATTTACTTATCAAACACAGCCTTTTGTGATTCGCAGAGCTATTGCACGTCTTCAAGTGGCTGATCACTTCACTTCTGGTGAGGGGTCTTTAATTTGAAACTAGGGCAAACTAGTGAATTGCAATGTCTTATGCTTTTTTAAACACTTCTATTAGATTCAGTGATATTTTTGTTTGTATTTTGCGCTGTTACTCTCGTTAAAAAATTTCAGAGAAACTCGTCGCACACATACACACACACACACACACACCGATCACTTGATGAATATCTAATCAAAATGACAAAAATACATATTACTGTGAGGATAAAACATTTATAAAAATCAGATTTGTTTATACATTTCTCTTGACTGCATGATATTTTTCTCAAATCTCTCATTACCTTTGAATATACAAATAAACGTGACTGGATATAAACTAATGCAATTAGATGGTAATACATTTTATTTTTAATAGTTTTTTGTCACATTGTCCTCACTGCGATGACATGACCATGGCTACATTGCGGCCGTGGCTCCCCTCGTAAGAGCGCAAGCCACCCCAGCGGCTCCCCGACCTGGTCCTTCTACCTACAGTATGAGGCGGGGTCGGTTAGCACTGGGGACTAAATGGGAACGTCAGACGTAGCCTCCCACTCCCCGTCACGCTCGTATGCTCCAACCGAGCGATGGGGCGAGGTTGCCAGTTCGTTTCACTGCAGACCCGCAATCTCGTTCGGGACACCTGACGACGATGAGGTATCAATCGCGGCATCGGAGAGCGGGTTCGTCATGTCTGAGGCTGAGGACTTGGCTGGACTCCCACCCTCGGGTGCGGCTGCTCACGGCCATGCTTGCCCAGGCAGTCACGAGTGTAGAGCTGGAGTGGAATCCTCTGGGCAACGAAGGTTCTCGGGCAGGCGATGTCCACCCTGGTGGTCCAGGAACACCACCTCTGGCTCAACCTGGTCGTGTCGCAAGAGGCTGATGAGGTGCGTTTCCTTGACGCCCCCATCTCCCAGGTTGGACTGTTTGGCGACATCATTGGAGAACACGCCCGGTAGCTCTCAACGGTGAGGAAGCAGACGGAGGCCATACCGCACATCCTGCCCAGGCGGTGCCACAGAGCCCGCACTCCGTTTGCTCGTCACCCAGGGCATCCCCCTGCACTGCCAACACCGACACCAGCCCCGCCACAGCCCGCCCCTCGAGGGTGGCGCCGGCACTGAGCTACCCGCAGGACTGCGATACCACCCACCTCACGGCCGCCAAGAACCCCAAGAAGGCTTCAAAGCACCCCTGAGACGGTCAGCCCCGGGACTCAGGAAACTGCACTATGGGAGCTGGTAAGCAGACCACTCCCTCCCGCGCCAGAGGGTCAGGTGGGGAATCCTTAGTTCTTTACAAATTTTATTTTGCCGCACGCCCAACAGGCTGCGGTACCCACATATTCAAAAAAAGTTTCCTCAGCCCCTGGGCTCTATTTCCGGTCTCCCCGGCCATCGTTATCATGACTGCCGGCCACCCAATCTCTTTGGCAGGTATGGCGCCCTAGAACCGGACCTCCCACTTCCACGTGCCCAGCCTTGGCACAAGCCTGCCCCTGAGCCAACGGTCTCCATGGGCCACGAGGACGAAAATCTTCCTCCCCCGTCCCAGGCTGTTCTGGGAGCGGTCACAAGGAGCTAGGTAACTGCTCCGATGTCTCTATACTCAGCACCCTGTGCTCCGCCCCGTCACAAGGACCTGCCCGCTGGTATGTCTGATGCTGTAGTCCCCTTGGTCCCTCTTATACGGAGCTTGGGGGTGTGGCTTGCACTCCCCAACCCGTCGCGTTGGTTGATCAGAACTGTCCAACTCGGCTATGCGATTCAGTTCGCCAGGCACCCGCCCAGGTTCAACGGCGTGCGCTCCACAGCAGTGAGAGGGTGAGAATGCAGCTGCCTTGCGTGTGGAGATTGCCTCCCTTCTACGGAAGGGGGCGATAGAGCCTGTCCCTCCAGCCGAGGTGAAGAAGGGGTTTTACAGCCCCTACTTCATCGTACCCAAAAAAGGCGGCGGGTAGTGGCCAAGCCTCCACCTACGAGTTCTGAACTGGGCTCTGCACAGACTCCCGTTCAAGATGCTCATGCAGAAACGCATTCTAGCGAGCGTCCGGCATCTGGATTGGTTCGCAGCGGTAGACCTGAAGGACGCGTACTTCCATGTCCCAATCCTTTCTTGACACAGACCCTTTCTCTGGTTTGCCTTCGAGGGACAGGCATATCAGTACAAAGTCCTCCCCTTCGGCCTGTCCTTGTCTCCTCGTGCCTTCATGAAATAACAGAGGCAGCCCTTGCCCCACTAAGGGAAGTGGGCTTCCGCATCCTCATCTATCTCGACGACTGGCTAATCTTAGCTCACTCGTGGGACATATTGTGTGCTCACAGGGACCTGGTGCTCAGGCACCTCAGCCACTTGGGGCTTCGGGTCAACTGGGAAAAGTGCAAGCTCGTCCCGGTCCAGAGCATCTCTTTTCTTGGTATGGAGTTGGACTCGGTCTCAATGACAGTTTCCCGCGAGGAGTTTAAACCCCCCCAAGGTCGCACCTTTTTCCCTCGTGAGACCTCTCCGTGGTCCTTCGGGGCCTTTCTGTCAGCGAAATGTTCCTAGAGTTCAGTCCAGCTTACTCTCACGTCATCCTGAGACCCCGACTAGGCTACGTGCACAAGGTTCCCACTACCCCTTTTAGGGATCAGGTGGTGAACCTGCAAGCGCTGCCCCAGGAGGAGGCAGACCCAGCCTTGGCATTGCTGTGTCCGGTGCACGCTCTTCGCATCTACTTGGATCGCACGCAGAGCTTTAGAAGCTCCGAGCAGCTCTTTGTCTGCTTCGGTGGACAGAGGAAGGGAAGCGCTGTCTCCAAACAGAGGATCGCCCACTGGGTCGTCGATGCCATCACTATGGCATACCATGCCCAGCACGTGCTGCCCCCTGCTGGCCTACGAGTCCATTCTACCAGGGGTGTAGAGTTTTTTGGGTGTTATCCCACGGTGCCTTTCTAGCTGACATATGTAGAGCCACGGGCTGGGCAACACCTAACACCTTTGCAAGGTTCTATAAACTCAGGGTTGAGCCAGTTTCGTCCCGTGTGTTATCAGATGACACAAACAGGTAAGTTCGAGTCAGCTAGCTGGGTGTATCACTTGTGCATAGCTCCTTTCCCCTCCCTTAAGGCGAAGACGTGTGCTCTTTCCCCAGTTGCGTTCGCAAGAACTGTGAACCCTGGACGTTCTTCCTCCCTAGCCTAGCGGCCATCGAGTCTTCGGAGAGGCTCGCTGCCGCCCCATTACGGGTGTCACCCAGGTCCCCGTACTGAGGTAAGTGCTCCACATGTGCTGGTTGTCCCCTAGGCATCCATGTGTGATGTATATTCCGCAAAATGGTTTCCCTGCCGGTAAACCACGTCTTCCTTGTTTGTAGTAACTCCTCCCCTCGTGGGTAGGACCTACCACGATGCCACTCCGCACGATGTGCTTCCACTCCTAACCGGTAAAACCGTGTGATGTATTCCACCTAAAATCCCCCGCCTCCCTCTCGGGGCCGGGTGTGGTCTCCGCGGTGTCCTCCTCTTTGGAGGGCACTATAATGACTATCCGCTTCTATGGTGATTTTTCTATTTCAAGTCAACTTTTGGTGTTTGGTGTGAACGGAACCTAAAAAGCAGCTACAGCATCCTAGCATTTCAGTGCCGGGTTTTGTATGCGCAAGCACCACTCATAATATTAAAATCTACTTTTACAGTATAAATCCTAAATTGCAGTATTGAATAAGTTACTTTTTATCACATCCGTTATGCCTCTTACTGATGTTTGTTTCAGAAGTTTGACCCTGGGATGGCCCTGCATGAATTCTTCTGTATATTTAGTGGTGTATATGTATGTAGATGTTAAGCCTCTCATGTGGAGTTGTGCAGATTTAGACTGGCATAGCTAAACTGCTCCTGCTGCTAATGTACTGGTCACATTTACATTTAAACTCTAGTGTGTGTTTTCCTACCTCGTGATAGCATGGCATTATGGGATGTCAGACCCATCAGGTGTTCTGTTCTGCAGGCTGGTTGAGTGGAAACAGGGAATGCTATTGCCTCTGAATGAAATACCTATTTTTAGAAGAACTGCTTCCTGACACACATACACACACACACACACACACACACACACACTCATACTTTCTCTCTCCAACATGTTATGTGGGTTGGATTTCTGTTTAGTGAGGGAAACAAAAGACTAAACTGAGAAAGAGAGTTAAAGTGTGTGTATGTAATGAAAGACTTGCAATATACTGAGCTATACAGATCTCAATTATACAACTGTATTTTTTAGCAAAGGGGCAATTTTGGTCAGATCTAGATGATGAGGTTTTGACCATTCTACTCTTCTAAATGCATTTACACCATCCAAATCAGTCTGTAAACACAGAGATGAGCTTTGCTTAAAACTCTGATCTCTTAATTGGGTCATGTAATAAATTTTTATTATTTGGAATAAGACTTTTTCTCCTGAACGAACTAAAGCACCCTAGGCAAACAAAGCCTGCGGTTTTATTATGTTTCATTGTTTTAAAATTAGTTTGTTGAGGGTGACATCAAGGAAGGTTGTTTACTCTCAGGTGGACAACGGATCAGTTGGTAAGCTCTGTTGTAACAATATTTTTACAATAGTCGGAGAGGCAGGCTTCAATGTTATCAGTTTTTTATATTAAAAGAATAGTTCACCCAAACATGAAAATTCTCTCATCATTTACTCACCCTCATGACATCAATATGTCAATATGATAGCTTTGATTGATTAGCAAAGAAAGATTGAGTCCTTATTCACCAAAAATCTTCACTTTCACCTAGGGTGAGTAAATTATTTGAGTGAGAGTTAGAATTTTTTGGGTGAACTCTCGCTTTAAGATAGTAACATTGTTAGCTGCAATCTCCTCAGCTCACATATGTGATTGTAAAGAAAGAAAATCAAGTCCAAACCAAATACGATTTATTTAACTAGTGCTGTCTTTCGATTAAAATTTTTAATCACGATTAATCGCATAATTGTTTTAAGTCAATAATGATTAATCAGATTTTGAAAGTGCTTAAATTTGACTCTATATTTAGTTATTTTCCTGCCAAAATGCATTTATTTCCATTTTAGGAAAGAAAACACAACAAAATATAACAATATAATGCTTTATTAACAGATAAAAACGAACTAAAATATCACCAATTCAAGTAACATTAAACGTTTCCCAAAGTCTCAGTGGCAGTTTGACTAATTGAAAGAACTAGTCTCCACATAGGTTGCAGTTTCTTTGCAATGGGCATTAAATCTCTTAAACTCAAATCCTCCACAATCTACCAGTAGACTATGGCTTTCCACTTTCCTACAGCAATCGCGAAGATTCGTGTCAGGGCATCCACACCAGCACAGTTTTGAACACCACATGAAGAGCGCTTGCTGTCAATAACATCTCATTCTGCATGTTGGTGATAGTTAGTACTTGACATGCTTCTGTGGTAATTCAGATGTGCTTTACATAGGCTGAAAAATCTTGATTTCTATCACAAGTCTCATCTGGGCTTGTTTTGTACATTAAATAGCATTAAGAGGTCCTTTCTACATAATTTTATCCCAGAGCACTGTTGTGTTTGTGTGCAGAGATTCTTTTATTTACCGATATAAAAACCTCTGTGGTTCTGTTATAGGATAGAGTGTAATGGTCAGCAAGCATGTTACTACTGTAGCAGCCATATAATATCTATGGAACAGTTGCATTATGCCATTTTATGCTAAGCTTGCACGCCCCCATTGGTAGAAGGGCTCTGTTGTGTGTGTTGTGAAGTGTGCATCAGTGTAATGACTACAAGCGGACACGAGCGGACACAATGTTCTGCCCTTCACACCAGTGTTTATGCTGTATTAACGGTAAATGCGTTAATCGTGATTAAGAAAAATTTACACGTTAAACTTTTTTAATTTATCTAATGCGTTAACGCTTTAATTCTGACAGCTCTAGTTTTAACCAATTATCAATGCCGAATTCTCCTAGGTCAAGAAATTCAGGAATGTATGGGAACAAGAGAAATATAAGGATGTCATAAAATATTGATATATCAATTATTAATTGGCACGCTATTTTATCGATATATTTTTGAGGCATCAATATATAAAAATGAGCCAAAATTTAAATTAGAAGCCCAATTTGCGTGTTATTCAATACACTCAATTGGCCTCCGCTAAACAGTCTGCTGTAATAGCGTTGGGAGACCACAAGGGGGTGATATACCATTTAATGAATCACACACACAGGATGAGCTGAAGCAGCACTGGAGATGGTAGTCCAAAGTAGGGCTGCAACTAACGAATATAAGTCGTGAGCTATCACGTTATCATCTAGCTGCCTGAAGCTAGAGGGATGAGTGTCCCCATGACAGAGTGTGCCTCAGCCAGATTAAGTTTCAATCTCTCCCTCTTAGATCGGGACATTAACACAACTCATAGAAGAGGTACTGACCGCAGCAGCGCTGAGTTTGTAGTTATTTACATGATCTACTTCTGTATTATTTGATCTTTAATAAAGCTATAACGCATTTAATATAACTGCATTTAAGATGGTGCCAGGTGTTTCCTTTATAGACATGCAAGTTTTGTTTCAGTGGAGCTCCAGCTCCATATATTCCACAACGAGAGTGCTTCTGTATTTATTTCTTTTGTATTTTTGCATTATAATTCCCTCATGCTTTGCGATCACCTGAAGCTGTTTATAAAGTTTATAGTGCATCTGAACTGTGAGCTGTGTTTGACAACTACAGTGCTGCTCTCGCACATCATCATTAGTTTAATGTGATCTCATGTTACATTAAATTAGATCAAACGACTATTCTATAAAAAAATGTATTGCTGCCTTTGTCGATAATGTCGACTAATCATTTCAGCCCTAGTCCAAACTTACGAAAATTTTGGTATTTCTTCAAGAATAAATAAAGTGACGTTGATGAGTTTGCAATGTAGTGAAACTGGTGTATATGCTTAAACTGAACAATTAGAAATGGCGACGTTTATTATGCAATTTCTCTGTATATAACCTGATATACTGTATGTTCGTACCTTTGGTGAAAATAATTGTTTCTAATGTCGTCTTTGCAACCCCCTATAATTTACCCTGCCCCTCACACTTTACCAAAGTTAAGTTGAGAAATATATTTTAAAAGACAAAGACTATTACTACCCAATTTATATCTGAACAAAAATCCCTATATATCGATAATCATTGGGAAAAACCTTCCGATTATTGATCCCAAGCTTTAAGAAATATCATCCAATGAACACATTAGCAGAACAAAAGAAAAGCAAATTGTTAAGACTTCTATACATTTTACTCTCATCGTTAGTTTGTTTGTTTTTTAAGAATAAAGGTATCTATAAATCACCTTTCATAATTAACTCACCGTGACTGGGCAGGACATGTTTCTGATCACCCAGAAGCTTTTAGAAAAAAGTAAAGGTTGGTTTTGCAGCTTAGAATAAAGGGACTTTTTGGACTGGGGAGGAAGTTTTGAGATTTAATAGTTCATTGAAGTCTTTTATCTCAAAATTCAAGGAACATTTTTATTCCTCATGATATGAGCTCTTAAGTAAAACAGTCAGAGTCAGAAAATCCCCCTTATGAGTTGAAGTCTGCAGTGTCCTTAAGATAACAGGTTTAAAGAAATTAAGTATACAATTTCCACGTAACACTAGAATGTCATGTTATGAGGTCAGGGAGTTGTCTGCCTGTCGAAAGGGTTAGGGGGCATCCTGGCTGGGAACAGAGGAGGAACTTTACCTAAAGCATCACTGTAAGGACAGAGTTAGATCGCTGATTGGAGCATGAAAAAGCAAGAGATATTAAGTGAAAGGAATATTAATAAAAGTTAAAGACTGGTGTGTAATTATAAGGAAGAAAGTCTAAGGGTGAGATAAAAAGAGGAGAGACACAAAAGAGAATGTGAAATGATAAGGGGAAAAGCATGTAGGAGATAGAGGTCCAAGAGATGTGAGACTAATGAATAGCTTATCATGCTTTCGTGTCTTTGTGTTTGAGCCTTTTGAGTGGCTTCTGTAGGCTTGCCCACCTGGAGCTAGGGTGGTGTATCATTGTCATCTGTAATAGCAGATGTGGCCCATTGAGAAGTTAATCAGCTTTACACACACACACATAAACTTTCATCTTTTCTATTAACTTTTTAACTTCTATTAGCTTCATACAGTCATCCAATATGAGCTTTACCTGAACCTGAAGTAAAGGAATAGAACGCAAAAGGAACACAAAAGGAGAACATTTCATGAATTTATCGGTTCGTCTTCTCAATGCAATGGCAGTTGATAGTGACTCGTGTGTGATGCTCTCATGGTTTTTAATGGTTGCCAGTATGTCACAATGACCTTTTGATATTGACAACAGGACTATTCATAACAGTTTTAAATACAAATATATGTTAGCGATTCACAATTAATGTAATTTTAGTGTAACTTTGGAAACAGTTTATAAAAAGGTTTCATTTCTTAACATTAGTTGATTAAGATATTAATTAGGCATCATGAACAAACAAGGATAACAAGGATAAACAATAAAGACATATCCAGCATCCTGTTGAGCGCTCATTTATTTAACACTAAAGCACATTGTGGTGATGTGGGCGTGGCTCTGCAGGACCGTTTACAGTGGTGCCATGATGTGGATGGGAGTGAGGTTTAGTGGGGTGAGTGTAACGGTAGCCAGCTGGTAGGTAGCTGTGCAGTGTGTAAACCTCTCTCTCCTGGCATCGAGTGGTGCACTAACGACCGACACTAGAGGCTGTAGCCTTTAGCATCCTTGTTAGCACACTCGCCACCCATGAGACACTGGTTTGAATCCCTTTTGTAGAGGGTCGATCAGGACCGGTTACACATGTATTCTATCAGCCTCTCCTCAGCAGTTCCCTTCAAATTTTAACTTTCTTTTCTAATGATAAAAGGCAAATAATATAAGGCAAACTGTGGCAGGTCGTGAGTCTACACACCCGGACCCTTATCAGGCTAATCAAGCCTCCGAGAGGGATAAAGGCCGGCTGCGGAGGATTTTGCGGGAGAGAGAGATCGTTTACGGACATGTCCATCGTGTGTGTTTGTGTCTTTTGTTTAAGTTTCTCATTAAAATATTATTTATATTGCCAAGCTGGTTCTCACCTCCTCCTTTCCATTGAACTGCTTTACACTGGTGCCGAAATCTGGGAAGGAGGAGGGATACGCCATAGTAGAGTTCTTGCCACTACCGTCCACCCCAACGGAGCAGCCTCGGGGATGAGGAGCCCAGCCGCCTGGAGCCGTCAGTGCGCTGCCAGTGGCGGAGGAGTCCCCTACTAGTTGCTGAAACAGGGCGGGGTCTGAGAACGCAACCGCGAGCGGGGAGGGGCTTGCTACCGACCGCCTGGAGCAGGAGAACCGCTGCCAGGGGCGGGGGAGACCCCTTCTGTTCCCCGAGAACGCGGAGGGGCATTCCGTCCGCCAGGGGCTGGAGGGCTACCTCTGATCCACCTGGGGAGGCCCGGCTGTCGTCAGTTAGAGGGTGGAGGAGTGGCCGGGGACCAAGCTACAGCATATCGGAGAACTGGCGAGTAACTCTATCATTTAAAGCCAAACTTTGCATAGAGTAAAACATCAATATTGGGATTGTTCAAATAAAATCAAAATAGTGATTTATTGGAAAATCTATATTTTTACCTATTGCTAATCCTTATTATTTTTGTTTTAATCCACACATTTTGTTTGGTTCAACAAAGCAAAATCCAATTCTTTTCACGTGACCGCTCGAATCTGCTTACGTATCCCCAGTTGGGATCACTGAAACACTGGTATAATGTACAATTACTAGTAGAGACATGAAGATGTTTCCTCATTAAATTGTACTGCACTGGCATATCTCCTTACTAAAAATTCAGGGAGATTGCATGGAACTTCAGTCTCATATGACTCACCAGCATTCCCACCTGAAATGAGCCTCTTTACAACATCCATTGCTTTGAGGCAGATTCAGATGTATTTGTCAGTGTAAATTCTCTCCTCAGTTGGTTTATTATTATTCATGCAATCTTTAAAAATGTTGCCTTTTCTGAAAGTGCAAATCTTCACCAAAAGGAGATTTGTGTTTCTTGGATGTTCATTAGAATCAACTATTGCTGAAAAAAGCAAAATTATGCCAGACTAGCATCATGCATTCTGTTCTTATCATTTCTGTTTAACACATAATGCAAACAAATTTCGCCTGAGGCTGCATTAGATTATATCATTTAAAGCCAAACAAACTTCTTTCTGTTTTTTTATGTGCTTGTGCTATCTTTCATTTAAATTAATTGGTTTGATATTTTGTTAAGTAATACAGTGACATTCGTGATCATTTTTTGTTGTGACTTAAGTGTCAATACTTTTTGGGGCAACTGAAGATTAAATACTTGTTTTCTTATTTCAGTGAGTGGCACTATGGACACACACACACACAGACAGAGAGAGACAGAGACACAAACTAATCAGTGTTAATCAGTAACACATCTCTGACCCTTATTAATCTTAATATCAGCTTTGTTTTTATGGCTTTTAGTCGAGGAATTTATCTAAATAAATGTGCTATGTCACAGTGTGAATGTGTAAGTACACAGATAAGAGAAAGAAGCATATGGCTTTTGGAATATCAATCTAATTATCTCAAATAGACCATGTGTATCATTTTTAATGTTCACATTCACCAACCTTGCATAGCTTAAAGCTAACATTAAAGATGCTGTTTCTATATATTAATTTCATATTTAAACAATATCATGCGAGCAAGAGTGCGATATGGCCCTACATCAGCACTGCTGTGATTCGGCCACAGGCAAAGTGCCGTAGGTAATCACAGCTGTGCTTGTTTATGGCCATATAGCATGATTGCGAGTGTGATATTGCTTATATACAACAGTTCAATGAACAAGTAAATTAAAAAAAAATAGGAAAAACTGAGTACGGTGACAAAAAACGTATTTGTGCATGGAACTACTTTATTACGCAACAGATCAGAATCTGCCGTTGCTAGTTCAAAACAAATGATGCGTCCAAACCTCTGTTAGTAATTAAAAAATATCACTTTAGAACAACTAGTATCACGGCTTGGGCTGTTTCTAACAGGTTATTTGAGAAACAAGGATGTGTGTGTGTGTGTGTGTGTGAGTGAGAGAGAGAGAGAGAGAGAGAGAGAGAGAGAGAGAGAGAGAGAGAGAGAGAGAGAGAGAGAGAGAGATGGAGTGTGTGACATCACCTGTTGCCACTCCCAAGCAGAGATGCTGTAGTGTGCTAGTCAGCTTTCTGAAGATCTATTCCTCCCGATTTCATGGTAGCAGGTGCACAAGAGTCTTTCACTATATAAATCTTTCCATCAGTGCTCATGGAACGTCTCTCATCCAATCAGATTTGAGGACTGGAACTAACTGTTGTATATAATATAATATTATTTGCTAATCTCAGTTTCTCTCTTAACTGAATGTATCTCACCTGAAAAAGCAAGAGGAGTAGACCATTGGTGTGTGTTCACTGTCAGAAATGGCATCGCAACACTTAACACCTGAACGGTTCACTTGCTAGCGAGACGACCTAGTATTCCGCTTTTTTTTTTTATAAGAAAGGGCAACAAACAAAAAGGAAGTTTCAAACCAGTATTAAGCTCTTCTTTGGTATACAGTCCCTTTTCATGCCAAAAGCCAATGTGCATTGAACTACGTTACATAGACTTAAATCATTGTTTTTACTTTTTGTACCACCCAACCTCTTATGATAGTCTTTTCTCTTGTAATCTTCTTCTCAATCATTTTCTTCTAGTCTTTCTTCTCTTTGTTTTTATATTTGTTTGTGTCTCCAGGTTCCCCTCTCCTTGGTAACTGGTTCCTTGGTTACAGATGAGCCTTTTCACTTTATGTGTGCTTGAACAGATTGTTATTGTTAATGTTCAGGTACAGATTGTTGCCCTCTGGGACTATCAGCAGGCACCAGGGTATAGATGAGTAAATCATGAGCACTGGTTGTGAAGTGACAGGCTCATTTACTCATGTTTGAAAGACAGCAGACATCTCAGGGGATTTTGTAGTGTTGTGAATATTCTGGAAGCATCTGATCCTCTCTGCTGTTCCAAAGCTAAACCTTTAGGCTTTTAAATCTTTCGGTTTTCTTACAGTGCAACAGATGACGTATTTTCAAATATTGGAGTGCCTAATGTCAGACTATGATGTACATCACAGGGGTAATGATACACAAATGCGCTTCTAATTCTTTCTGACAGTTCTAAGGGCCATTCACACAGGATGTGTTTGTATGTTTCGACTTCATTACTTTTGAATTGTTGATCTATGTACACAAGCTGCAGACTAGGGCTGTATCAATACAATCAAATATCGATATATTGTGACACCTTTTCTTATGACATTGGATTGATACGTGAAATCCTTGTATCGTTATTTATTCAAAACTATTTGTGTATCCATATCATGCAGGCACACAACATAGTTGGCACACTGTTATTTCCAAATGATTTCTTGATCACATCCCTGACTAAGGCACTTCTCCCCAGATAGCTCAGTTTGGCCGGGCAGCCAACTCTAAGAAGAGTCCTGGTGGTTCCAAGCGTCTTCCATTTACAGATGATGGAGGCCACTGTGCTCATTGGGACCTTCAATGCTGCAGAAATTTTTCTGTACCCTTCCCCAGATCTGTGCCTCGATACAATCTTGTCTCGGAGGTCTACAGACAATTCCTTGGACTTCATGGCTTGGTTTGTGCTCTGACATGCGCTGTTAACTGTGGGACCTTATATAGACAGGAATGTGCCTTTCCAAATTATGTCCAATCAACTGAATTTACCACAGGTGGACTCCAATCAAGTTATAGAAACATCTCAAGGATGATCAGTGGAAACAGGATGCACCTGAGCTCAATTTTGAGTGTCGCGGCAAAGGCTGTGAATACTTATGTACATGTGATTTTTTTTTCATTTTTCATTTGTAATAGATTTCAAACAAACTTCTTTCACGTTGTCATTATGGGGTATTGTTTGTAGAATTTTGAGGAAAATAATGAATGTAATCCATTTTGCAATAAGGCTGTTACATAACAAAATGTGGAAAAAGTGAAGCGTTGTGAATACTTTCCAGATGCACCGTATAACTGAAATATACCCAAATTAATTGGATTTGAAACTGGAATTGAGTCGTCATCGAACCAAATTATAAAATCGTGATGTATTGCAATACATATCGTATTGTGAAGTGCCAAGCAATACCAAGCCCTATATAGACATGCTTTCTGTTTAATTCCATTGCTTCGACAGAATGATTCATCAGCAATTCATATTATTTTATTTCAGTTATAATGTCCATTTTGTGTACATATTAAATAAATTCTCTCCTGGTTTTAATTATACAGTGGTGTACATTATACATTACAAAAATCTTAATTTTACGTATTTCTTATTATTATTAGATTATTATTAGTTTTATATAATTTTGGTCACATTAGAACTTTTTAAAAATGAAATTAATTTGATAGATTCATGAGGTCTTTGAGGTCTCATAACCCAAAATGAAACATCATTCAGAAAAGGAAACCTCATCTTTTAATGAATTCAACACATTTAGTCAAGTATTTTTTCCTTCATGTTTTAATAAAGTTGTTACAGCATGTTTATCCAGTCTCTACAGGCCTCAGGCTGGTTGCTGAGCACCGATAGCTTTGTTTAGAAGAGACGTCTGGGAGCGCTAGCTCTCTGCACATCTCCCCAAAGCTTTTGGCAAACAGGATACAAGAGAAGTATGCCCTTGGTAATATGTCTCTGTGATATGGACTTTTTTTTTAAGTATATTCCTCTTATTCATGCATTCATGTTATCTTGGATGTCTGTAAGCATTATAAACTTGGTATTAATAGCCATGCCTCTCAGGAATATTTGGTGAATTTGCAGGCATTTGGGTCATTCTTACACTTGACTTGTCAGTCCCTTCCTAAAAAAAAAAAATTGAATTCTCTCCACTTTCTCTTGCACAATGTTAATGCCACATTTTGTGTTTGCAAAGTTGTAAGAAGAATATGACAAATTGTATGTTTGACATGTAAGCTACTTAAACCTGTGCTAACATGTGCAAATACCCAAACCATTAATTTCCATTGCTGTGCATATTTAACTGCAATCTAATATTCAAATCAAATTCAGTCAATTAATAGCTATTGCTAATCACTACATTTAATCTGATGCACAGATATCAGCTGAAAGATGATTACAACCATTATTTAGCTGGCTGCTTTCAGTGAAGCACATTTCCTGCAGCTAGATAATTATTTAAACATTAGCAGAATTAGCATTTAAAATGTCTAATGTTTTCCTGGCAACAAATTGATCTTAGCATTTTGGGATTAGTGTAGCTGGTTAACATCATTCCATCAACCCAGGCACATTTTTATTATACATTATGCCCGAAAGGGCATTTGTCATCACTAGATTTTTCTTGACAGATATTAGTCATAGTTCTAATTGATGAGATGTAAAAACCCTTAGTGAGTTTCACATCTCTGGCATACTATGATAATGTGAGGTAATGCGGCTTACAAATTTATTCAAGGCATCTTAACTCCAACTCCATTGTGTGGAGATATCATGATGAAATATTTATGAAGATATGGTGGGATTTTCCCCAAAAAAGCTAAAATTGCGTACTTCTGAGAAAATCTCTTTCTTTGAACTGCACTAGCTGAGATATTTCTAAAAAGCTAAGTGCGGGAGTGAGAGTGCATCCTGCTGGGAGGATCAGGACAAAATGGCAGTATCAAAGACAAGTTTGACATGTTGAAGGAATATGTTGCAAGCCATTACAACACACTAATTAATAAAGTTACATAATGTATCTGTCACACAAGGTTCCCCAATTTGTCCAGGACACAAACTGATACAGTATGTGTAAGGCCAGAAACATACTTAACATGCACTCTTGCATTGCTAACCTCAGTGCCGGTTTAATGTCAGTGTCATTAAACCAGATCTGTTATTATTCAGGTAGTTTCCTATAAACAGAATGAGTGTGTTTACATGAACAATGACACCCATCATGCTTCAAGAGCTGACAGCTTGTGTAACAAATAGTGAAGCTATTAGCTTAAATACATTTCTGAGTAGCGAGGTGGTAGCTTCACTAGTTTTTAAATCAAGCATTGTAGCTTTTCAGTATCTAAGCTATATTTTTGACTAGGTAGCGACTTAGCATTGACAAAATATGCCTTTTACCCGGTGTTAAACTATCAGAACTAAAGATGTCCAATCACAAATGAATCACTCATTTGGGTCGGTTCTTTACAATGAATTGGTCACAAGTGATAGGAAAGAATTTTGAATAGGTTCATGATTCAATCTGAAGGACTTAGAAAGCTTGTGCCACACTTCTGAATCATTTCTGCATGGTCTTAAGTGCCAACACGCTCACAGAATATTTTAAAATACTGAAAATAAAGATAATACCGGTTGCAATGGATCTACAATCAATGGAAACCAAACCTGGAAATGCATCCTATCATTTGCCATTGTTTGATGAAGAAGGTCTTTATAAAGTTCAACACGTTTGCAGCTTGTCAATACATTTTCCAACCAAAAGTATCAAAATCAAAGCCTGCACGAAAACACGTAATAAAAAGTACCATGGCATTACATTGTTTTGGGAAATGTACCTGTGGCGTGGGAACATGGTCATGTGTCGGCCTGTGGGAAAGAGAGAGAGCGATACTGCTTCGCCGCCTCCTGGGAATGCCGCCATGTAGTTCTCTGCCAGCTGGACGGCTCCATCCAACGACGCCGGGGGGTGGCACTGGACCCATTCAGACATGCCTCTGGGAAGTTGGGAGACGAACTGCTCCAGTACCACCATGTCGACCACTTCCACGACGTTGCAGGTTTCCCCCACCAACAGCCATTTCCGGCAGGCGTCACGGAGCTGTTGCGTGAAAGCGAACAGGCGGCCGACCCTGCTACACTTCTGATAAATTATTTATAGTTTATGGAATTTATCACCAGTAAAATAGAACTCAATGTGGGAACACAGAGAACTTTATTTACTGAATAAATCAGCAGTTCTGCTTTGTGTTGTCAGTCTAAACTCATAGTGACCCTGCCGTTCACAACTGATTGCCTCCTCCTGGGGCAGCACTTGCAGGTTCACCAACCGGTCCCTGAAGGGGGTTGTAGGAACCTTGGTCACGTAGCCCGATCGAGGACTTAGGACGACATGGGCGTCTGCCGGACCGAACTCCAGGCAGGTGTCGCTGACAGAGAACACTTGCAGGTCCCCAATCCTCTTGATGGAAGCGAGCGTGATCAGGAGGGCCGTCTTCAAGGAGAGGGCTCTGAGCTCGTCTGATTCTAGAGGCTCGAAGGGGGGGTCTCTGGAGGCCATGTAGAGATCCCATGAGGGGAACAGGCATGGCCTGGGAGAGTTTAGCCTACGGGCACCTCTAAGGAACATGATGATAAGGTCATGCTTCCATAAAGACTTACTGTCCACTGTGTCGTGGTGAGCCGATATAGTTACCTACCTACCTCCGCACACCCGGCAGGGGGCGGGTTAATGACTGAGGAGGAGGTCCTCTGTAGGCGTCCTCTGGACGGGGGACAGGAGGCTAAGGGTCCACGTCCGGGATGCCGGGACTGCGATGTTTGTTTCCGGGTTGCCGTGAGAATGGCATTTGCGGGCCAGATGACCCAGGGAATGAGGAAGTAGCTCTTTTATTGAGAATGTGGGTACCGTAGCTGGAAGTGGGTGTAGCAAAGGAAATAAAGAAAAAGAGAGGGGCTGAGAGCTGGGCCCAGGTTGAGGCGGAGCTGACTGACGTTTGGAGGCCGCAGGGGGGCCATATTTGATGTATTGTGCTCTGTAAAAGATTTCTTGGCAAATTAGAATGACAATTATTTTACCAGCAAAATATCCCATTTGTGACAAGATTATGAAGAGCTATAGCCAGTTGTGCAGCCATCCAATAACATTTCAGCATGCAGCAGCGAATGCAGCAGCGAATTCTCCATCCAACTCGGCGGGTCCAAGGGAGTAGTCGGACTGGTCGTTAGGCGAGCCGCTCTAACCTCGAGCCCAGACGAGTCAACGAGCTTGCCGGGGGGCAGGTGGTCCGTGCGGATTTACCCAGCGAAACCGAGCCCGCTGCCATCTGGAGTGGCTGGAGTGGCGTTCCTTTTTAGGAAGGAAAGCCGGACCGAAGTGTTGCCATGGTTAAGTTCTCGCAGTGAGAACAAGAACCATCCACAAATGTGCCTCGGTGTGATCGCGGCCCAGACACACGAGGCATCGTCTATGACCTTCAGGAGCAGAGAGATAACAACTGCATCCAGGAGATACACAGAGGCGGAAGGGGATCTTTAAAACATTGCGTCCTGAAAAGGACGTTCAACGCTTGCTGTGTGTGCTCTTTTAGAGAATTTAAACTCTTTAAGTGAGAGAAAATAGCTCTTTCAGAAGTGCTGTCGAAGTGCACAGGGGCAAAGTTGCACTGGTGTGCAGAGAAGGAGAAAGCCACTAATACGCGCCGTAGATTCAACAGCAAACACTCTGCAGAGGTGAGTGGAACAGAAGTGAACTCAGCTCGCTGATCGCTCAACCACTCGGCTCCGAAGAAAATATCTGAATGGACAGATGCAAAAATCCTTCCTTTTATACCTGTATGTCTAGGGAGGGACATGCAAATTCTGTCTGCCAATTTCTCATTGGCCTTTTCTCAAGTTCAGAGGTAACCGAGGCCTTCAAAGAAGACTCCTAGTGTTGCTTCATTCGACACAACGTAAAGTGAGCGACAGATGGGTAGATAGCAGGCACAATAACGCCTCTACATCATGGGCCACCATCTTGTTTTGGGGTGAATGGATCACATGTCTTTGTCACATGACAACAAATACATCATCGTTTTCAGGTATCTCCTTTTTCCCTGTCCACAGTACAACACAAAGACAGCCTATAAAAATGTATCCACTTGAGAAAGCATTTTCGAAAAGTTCAGTTTTTGAAGGACAAAACCTCCATCTCAGTGTGGATATAACGTGAGTAACATAACAAGAAACTTTCTCAGACATATTATTAGATATGTCAACAAAGCAAAAATGGCAATTATTGACGCTTGGGACATGCTTGTGGATTTCTCTGTCCCTCTCTACATCTTGAGAATGCGACTTCTGACACTCTTTGTATGCGCAAAAGTTTTGTTTGGCAATACATGTAATGCACATGTAAATGAATTTGTATTGGATTGAAAAATGTAGGTTACATATAAACAGCACTACAGTCAGATTTAATTTATTTGGATTGACAAAAATGTGTGAATGTACTGAAAACATACTCAGTGTTAAGTCTAAGTTTCAGTTTGATTCATGCTTTTATATTTGATGTATTGTGCTCTGTAAAATATTTCTTGGCAAATTAGAATGACAATTATTTTACCAGCAAAATATCCCATTTGTGATAAGATTATGAAGAGCTATAGCCAGTTGTGCAGCCATCCAATAACATTTCAGCATCCAGCCCTTGGAATTCCTACTACTACTAACATTACAGCCACTCTGTGACCTATAGCCATAAAATCTCTGTATGTGTGAACGGTGATCACCCCATTAGAAGTAAGAGTCAACTGGCTAATGTTGAGTAACAGTGGGACATTTTAAGTGCTGTGTACAAGCAGAAACCTCCTATTTCCCCAGCCTAGACTCTAATGGGGCTTTTCCACTGCATGGTACAACTCGACTCAACTCGACTCTGATCACTTTTGGGGGGTTTTCCACAGTGGATAGTACCTGGTACCTGATTTTTTAGTACCACCTCAGTCGAGGTTCCAAGTGAGCTGAGCCGATACTAAATGTGACATCAAAATCACGGATTGTTCAGGGAGAATCGTCACTACCAGCGTCACTGGATTTCCAACACACGACATCAACTCGCTAGTTTTGAAGTTTTAATAACAGCAATAGCTGTATCATTTGTTCATGCGACTTTCAAATCGTGTAAAAAGAAATGGCTGTGCACAAAACCACTCCATGTTCAATAAAAGAGATGCAGATGGTCCACTCGTTAGCGATGAGCAAAACGAAAAAGTCTCTCAAGATGTGTATCAGCTGTTGGCCGCATATGGCTACCACCGGACCTACCAGCAGTGTAGGGAATAGCTAAAAAAACTTAAAAGTGAGTACAGAACCATCAAGGAAATGTGCTTCGACCAAATGGACGCGATCTAAACCGGCAAGCAGTGGGAGGGAGAGTGCCCTGGACTGGCATTGATCTACAATGGAGGATGGTATGATTTGTTATGTTAACTCTATACTCTGCTTGAACGCTTCACTTTATTTAGTTGACCAGCTTCTGGAAGCTTGCTTCTAAAACAACCAAGCCAATTTAACTGGTACACTTTTGTAAAATCACCATGCAACAACTGCTTTATGCAGCACAATGAGCTAGTAGCTAACAGCTAGCAGTCGTGTTATTGTTTTGGTCAGTTTGTGTCATGTTTAAGGTGATGTCATGGCAGTATAGGTGACGCAACTATGACGATCAGCCTATAATCCCACCCTCGTTGAGGTGGCACTAAACTGCAATGGAAATGCAAGCTCAGAAAAGTAAAGCAAGTATAGTAGAGGTGAGTCGAACCTTAATGCTCAGTGGAAAAGTGCCATAAGAGTATGGTGTAGGAAAGAGATTGTAGGGCTCTTTCAGAGAGTGGCTGTGTATATTTGTGAGTGTGCATTTGTGTGTGAGTATGTTAAAGAGAAATACAGTATGTGACAGCAGGACTGATCAGTGAAGGATGTGGTGAGACACACTTGACCCTTGTTTCTCCTCACCTCTCTTTTCTAATCAACTCATCTCCATTCCTCACCCTCCCCCTGTTGCCCGGTTCCACCTCTCCACGCAGATCTTTTTCTCCGCACTGCACTCATCATCTTTTTTGTCCTATCATTTTGCTGAGAATTTGAGTTTTCAAGAAGAGACAGCTGGAGGACTATGCCCCACTGGATTCTTACCCGCAATCCAATCCACCCACAGACCACTGAGTCTCTCTCTTTGTCTCTCTCTCTCTCTCTCTCTCTCTCTCTCGCTTTTCTCTATGCAATGAAATTATAAAATTATGCTTTTTGCTTTGTAAGTTTTGTTGACATGCTTGATTGACAAAAATAATTAAGTAAATTGTATTTGTAGTAAATGTAATTTCACAAAACTATAAAACTGAAGACAATTAAGTGCAATTTACGATTGAATTTCATAGAAGGACATCCTGCAACTTATCTTACCAGTTAGGAATGCAATTCAAGACTGCAAGTCAAAATTGAGTTTTGTGGCTTTTAATCCATGTCTCTTGGCTTTAAAGGCAATCTACAGTATATACTAGTCTTCATAAAAGTTGAAAATTAAAATGATCAGTCTTTAATTTCAGATTTAAAAACTTAATTTTAAAAACAGACCAAAAATATTGATGTTGCACTTGTGAGTGGATAAAATTGTTTGTCCAATAAAATGCTTTCTAGAATATGAATCCACTCCCTCTAATATCATTAGTAGTGGTCGAGCGATGTATCATCAATATTCTAACTTTTTTAATTATTGCATCGGCGGATACATTTTCCTATTTGGCTGATTTGTTTCTTGAGGGGGCAGGGAATAGCCTGCTTGATGGGAAGCAACTGAGACGTAAACGACCAAACACGGCTCATTTTTTTGTCATGTGCCATCGTGTTACTAGAATAATAGACTGGTGTGCAACACAGTGTCATTTCACATATCAGAGCCGCAGCAGATGCGTTTGAGTTGGGAGAACATGTAAACATTCAACATGGTGAAGGATTGAACGCTTTCTGTATCATTGTCAAAATAAGAGTTCCCCAGGAAATATACAAGAATGAAACTGGTCTCTCTGAAAACAAAACATTCGAGCGTGAGTGAAATACTCATAGGATAATTCCGATATCATGTTTGGCAGCATCACTCCACGATCAGAGAGGAGTACTACCACACTACAGCTGAGGAATAGAGTTAAACTAACAGATGCAGCATTACTGTTCGCTACTACTCTCTTTCTCTCTCATACACGCACATCCTTGTTACCCCAATAACTTGTTAGAAATATTTTACCTTTATACTACTACCTGTACAAACCCATACCCATTTCAGCAAAATTTACTTTGCACATTCCTGTATAATAATTCTACGAACATATACTATTTATCTTATCCTGTAATTCTTTGTCTAGCTGTTGTATTTCTGTATGTACTGGAAGATTCTGTTCAGAGGTCAAATTATTTGTGTGTGTGAGTACACCCTGGACAATAACACTCCAATATCTGATGGAATCAGATGGTAATACCAAGGGATGAGCGAGACTATTCGACTAAATGTTTCTGATGCTGCTAGTCGACACTGGAACTACAAGTCAATATTTTGTTTTACAAAATTTTTCCCCATTAAACTGTTCAACATTTTTACACATTTAGGTTTGGCTGTATATTTTTCCAAAGGCTGCACTTAAATTACTGTCAAGTTAATGTTACATTTTAAATGTAATTAATAATACAATTATTTTAAAAATAGGATACCTGGAGCACAAGTGTACAAAGTTTAATTTAACCTCAGGCTGCTTATGCTTCTTCACTCTCTCACTCGTGGCACAAAAATTTCCTCTCGGAAGATGAGTAAACAATATATGGAAATCACTTTGGTCACGCTGATGGTGCTGGAAGCGGATTTCCAAAACATAAGCTTGCAAGTTGCTGTGGATGTTTTCACATTTAAGTCTTCTTTAAATCTGTGCTTGCTTGCAAGTTATTTTCCCGCCGAGCTGGCTTATCAAGTGCAGGATAAACGCCTCTTTCACCATCTTTCACCGGACCACGTTGACATGTTCATTTTGCTCATCAAAAATGAATGCTCTATGTTAGTAGCCTAGGAAATGACTATTTTAGGCTAGGTTGTGCCAACAATGTGCCAACTGCTTTAATGCTTAAACTATCTTTCAGTCTGTGTGCCCATCCTGTTTATAACAATGCACAAGTTTTATTGTACATTTCTTACAGGCCCCTTTTTTCTGTCCCAGCTTTTATTTTTTTATATCGTAACTGTTATTGTTTAATGTTCTTAACCAAACAGCTGTCATAGTAGATCATAGGCTAATGCACATGGTGAAATATGAGCAGTTTTTCTCTCCCGTAGATTTGGCTTAGGTTACCTGTTAATTATTTTCAACAATATCCTGACTGTTTTTATATGTTAAGTACATTTTGGTGAATTCCATTTAGAACAGGCTATTAGGGTTGCTCTATTAGTTCTGCACAATTCATGCAAACATGTCTCAGATAAATGCCCCTTTTCAGCTGAATTTAGTGTCAGATTTGGCTGTTGTTGGAATAGAATAAGTATTTTAAATGGGTTGCGGTTTTTTGACTGTTTTCTGAGGGTTTCTTCTAAGACTAGTCGACTCCAAAATTTACATTAGTCGTTCTGCACATCCCTAGTAATTCCATGGTGCTTTGATATACAACTACCATATTTGTGTATCATTTTGTATTTACCCAGTGCATGAAAGTAATTAAAAGTATACCATTGTACTACCATGGTACTTTTATATATGTTCACCCTATTTATGTACTATTGTATGAACATGGTGCCTTAAGGTAATTCATAGATACCATGATACTACCATGAACACATTTGTTGGTTTGGTTTCCACTGATTGTAGATAAATATCCACTACAACAAGCATTATTTTATTGTATATTTAAGATTTCTATTAGCGTGTTGGAGAATGAGAGTCCGCTCCAAAGCATTCTGATTCAAAACAGGTGACAGTAAACACATGACATGATGTAGCGGAGTAGCTTTTTGTCAAAGCTTTGCCGATACCTATTCAAAAATATAGCTTTGCTACTTAAAAGCTACTTGATTTATAGCTGATATAGTTTGCTCTTTTTCTTCATATGTGTTCTGCTGAAGAAAGAAAGTCATATACACCTGGGAAATCATGAGGGTGAGTAAATGAGAGAATTTTCATTTTCGGGAGAACTTTCCCTTTAAGTTAAGCAAACCCGTAGTGACAATATGCTTACAATTATATCAAAAGGTTTTCTTGAAGGGTTAGTTCACCAAAATAAATCTCATCATTTACTCACCCTCATGTTTTCCCTGATGTGTATGATTTTCCTTTATCTGTAGAACACAAAGAAAGATTTTTAGAAGAATATTTCAGCTCTGTACGTCCATAAAATGCAAGTGAATGGTGACCAAAATGTTGAAGCTCCAAAAAGCAATCCAATCAGTTTTGGATGAGAACAGACCAAAATATAAGTATTTTTCAATATAAATCACATCAGCAGCCTCCATGGCGATCATGATTTCAAGTTCAATTACACATCTAGCACTATGCGCACACGTGAAGCACTAGGTAATGTAATCAATCTTGTCTTGAGACTGCACCAGCAAGATCTACGGGGAAAAGGGAGTTACATGTTGGTCTGTTCTCACCCAAAACCGACTGGATCACTTCAGAAGACATTGATTAAACAACTGGAGTTGAATGGAATACTTTCATGCTGCCTTTATCTGCTTTTTGGAGCTTCAAAGATCTGACCACCGTTAACTTGCATTGTATGGGCCTACAGTTTTGACATTTTCTTCTGAGAAAATTAGTCTGTGTTATGCAAAATTAAGAAAGTCACACATCTGGGAAGGAATGACGGTGAGAAATTATGAGATAATTGTAATTTGAGTGAAATATCCTTTTAATTTAAGGGATTATCTGCAGCTAAATTCTTTGCTCTTGCAGTTCAAGTTATATATACATCTAATTTTGAAGAAAACTTGCAAGTAGACCGCCATCCATATAAACGCAGAAAAAAAGTCTTATGTGGTGTAGGTAGGACTTGAATAGACATCTTTCCACGTTGACACAGGTTAAGGCCAACATCTGTAAGTTCAATATCTTCAACTGGAAGACCTGCGAAAAAAATACAATTCAAAAATTGCATTTTTGATTCACTTCAGTATCATATTTTATCTGGTCACATGAGTATTCCCAATACTATAACAAATCTTATGATGCCTTAAACCTCTATAAAGGTTTTTGTATCCTGGGCGATACAGCATTTGAGAGGCTGAAGCGAGGAGCAGTGAGTAAGTTGGCCAAATTTCTGTGAAAATGATTGAAAATAGATTTCCTGCAAATAATGAGGTCATGAGACTTTGTATTAAAATTCTGGCATCATTTCACAATCTTAATATAAAGTAACATGTCAGCATTGTGAGAAATCCACTGACCTCACAAATGTGCTGTTTTCTTGAGTAATGAATGTGAATCTGTAAGTGTACAGGCTACATTTATTTCCATTGACATCTGTTTTTGGTCTGCAGCATGTATGCTTCATCCATGCATCTGCAATCCTCTCTGGTAAGATACAAAAGCTTCCAAAGGAGGAAAATTGTGATCAATGATGAGAAATCCTTTAGCTTTCAGTGATGTGCTGTGATGTGGCTCTGTTGAGGAGTTCCTCTCCAAAGTCTTATGAATGTAAATTCTAGACTTATAAATAAATAAAAGTTTATTCTATTTTAAATCTACCCTACAGTATATCAAACATTATCTTGAGATAATTGGCATTACAATACAATACTTAAAAATAATATCACTGTCTTCTGTATTTGAACCTCTTTGGGTGGATTTTCTGCAAATGCAATCACTCAAAAAATGCAGCTGAAAAGTTTCAAAAATGCAAAAAATATTATTGTCTAAAATTGTTACCTTATGAAGCAAATGAAACGGGTGAGGCACTGGACGTCTCACTGAACTAGAGAAATACAAGTGACATTATTAAACAGAATCATTAACAGTCCTACTACTGATCTTCATCCTTCAGGTAAAACACAAAAGACACTAACTGTGCCCCAGCCCAATTTATAGGGACATCAGATGACAATGTATTTAAATGTGTTATATTGTTGTGAGACATACAATTGTAATATTGTAAAGATAACTTTATACTTCAACCTTTGCCATGCTCATTTGGACCTCTATGAACATTAGTGCAGAAAATGCCATAAGGTTTGTCCCTAAAATTAAAACATTTGGTAAAGTAATTACAGTTTTAGCATCTATTCACCTTGCGTATTAGTGACTCAGTGACATGCGTAACCACTGCAGGCCCGTGTGCGGAAGACAGTGAAATCTATAGACTAAAGTTAAAGTTTAGACAATATGAGTGAAATAGTTGAAGTTGACCATCTACAACAACTGAAATGTGTCCAACATGGTTAATTATCTAAATTTACCTCAGTTATCAGCTGCCTCACGGAAAACTGGGAGTGCGCAAATAGGGTATTTAATTATAAAATTACGAAGCAGGAATGTTTTTAAAACACTGAAGGATAAAACAATTCAAATCTAAAGTGATGTTCAATGATAGACTGTCAAATGATAAATAAAAATATATTTATTCTTACCTTTTTCAAGCAACGCATCCACTGGGGTTGGGGGTACTTGTCGATAAATCAGTCTCATTTTGACATGGAATATATGTTATATTTTCGACCTAACAATGTTCTGATGTATCGAACAAATATTGAATGTTGATTCAACATTGAAAATGTATCAACGACTGATACTGACCATTACAACTAAAAAATAGACATTGAATCAATGTCTCCTTTCTATCTGGGAAGCTACTACCCTTAACCACATATGTATGTGAGCAAGCCATTCCTTCCTGTATAATGAATTCCTCATTATTGGGAATGATGCAAAAGTAAGGCAATCGTGTGCTGGGGGAATTTTAATGAAGACTTATTTTGTTGAATTAAGGTCATTCTTATTAACCAGGGGCTAAGCAAAATGTAGCAAGACACCCTTATTCAGTAAGTGGTGATGGTTGTTTATGACCACATGCTACCTCACTATCTCCAAACCATTACTGCATTTGGCTTCTTTAAATATGAATAGGCCTTCATGTATCATTGGAAGTCTCTTTTAGAACCATATTAATTGAAGAAAATATACAATCTCTCTCCTGATAGTGCCTGTGCAATGATTATTAAAATAAAAAAACATAAGCAGAGCTCTGAGCAACCTGTAGTCAGACTAGTCGTATTTAATATTTATACAGAATAGATGTAATGTACTTGTGAAAAATCCAACAATTTACAATATTGACTCCCTGCTACTCTTCCTGGAAAGCTGAAAACCCCTGCAATGCACCAAGATGGTGGAAAAGCAGAGGCTCACGTCTGTCTCATGCTAGTTTCTGTTTTCATCTCACTTTAATTCTGAAATATAGAGACTGTATATGCATGTGTTCTAGGGCTGCTCAATTAATTGAAAAACAAATCGCGATTACGGCTGCCACGATTATATAATCGTGAAAACTGACGATTACAGTGTTCAATTTAAGTCTGCTCCTGTTGCGTCAATGGTTTCTATTTACAACATGTTTTTGCAATGGCTGAGTATTCTAACCAATCACTAACATGTCCGTTGAGCAATGAAATGTCAATGGCCAATCAGAGCCGCTTAGATTAGTCCTCCGTCCTATCTGTAATGACAACTGATCCTAATGCAACCGCCTGAATGCCGCCTGAATGCCCAGATGCTTGCTTTATGTTCTGGCTCTGTTTGCGAGAGCACACGAAATGTAATACAGTAGAAACTTCACCTGACACTTGAAAAGAAGTTCTAGAACAAGCTTGTAGAATTGTTTTTAGATTCATTGCATGTTGCACCTGTGTACAATTTACAAAAAATGTTAGAACTCTTTTGTTTTGTCATGTAAATAATAGGCCAATGTGAATTTGATTTGTACAAAATAGCAATAAAGTAATTCAGCTTAACTGTTCTAAGTGTGTTTTGGAGGTGTATCCAACATAAAGAATATGACATGAATAGCATATTTCAGGAATCACTGTAATCGCGTCTGCTCTTATAAGACCCATTTGCCACACAGCTGGTATTGGTAGATTTAACATTTTCGCGAATCGCACAGACTCCGATAGCAAATGATTGTTTTTAATTTCCAAAGTGCAACCGCTGAGGCCAAAAATGATCTAACGATGATCTAACATGAACAAGATCACCATTGAAGATCTAACAGGATGAATGAAGAAAGCGGGCTTTGTCAACGTCGCGCATCTTGGCCAAGTTCTGCCACAGGTGGCGTTCCTGGACCACGAGGGTGGCCATTGCCCGCCCGAGTGCTTGCGCTGTGACCTTTGTAGCCCTGAGAGCGAGGTCGGTGGCAGAGCACAGTTCCTGCAGCACGTCGGGATCGGGACTACCCTGGTGCAGTTCTTTGAGTGCCCTGGCTTGGTGTATCTGCAGGAGAGCCATTGCATGCAAGGCGGAGGCGGCCTGTCCAGTGGCGCTGTAGGCTTTCGCAGTCAGTGACGACATTGTCCTACAGACCTTGGAGGGGAGTACGGGCGGTCCCGCCAGGTGGCAACGTTCTCGGGACACAGGTGGATCGCAACCACCCTCTCCACCTGAGGGTCCTCCATGTTCACATGGACCGCCCCACCTTGTACATATGATCATATATTTTAGATTTAGATTTTAGATTTTTTTTAAACTATCCGCCAAGTAATCTTTCTGTCTTTTTTTTTTTTTTCAACTAATCTATCTTGCCTCAGAACAACCATCTAAATTAAGCAGTTCTGTAATTTGGCAACCAAAAGAGCCATTTGCCTCCTAAATGTTGCAATTTAAAACTGCAACATTTAGTGACTCATAATTTATTTATTTTTGTCTGGAGCACTGAAGTTGGATACAGTCATGCTAAAGTAACATACTGGAGAGTTACTACCCAACCCCTTATTGTCATTCAAATAATGATTTTACTGTACATAGCAACATAATCCAAACATTGTAATGTTCAATGCATCATGAAGCATCTTTTAGCATCACAGTCATAGAGAATGTCAGATGACGAGTTCACGTACCAAACTAAACGTTGCTCAGACATTCCCCGAAGATATTTCATGATGTCTCTTTGTATGAAGACAGCTAATATTTTCTCTCAAGATTGTGGTAATTGTGGTACTGGAGGGAGCCGGGGGCAACACGCTTTGATGAAGCGCTAGTGAAGAGTTCTGCCTAGCCACAGTGGGCTCGTTGTTGGTGTTTTTCGACTGGCTCTTGAACTGTATTATGTAACCTGTTCGGACGTGGCAGCACTGTGAGGCTCCTGCATGCTGACTATGTTTTCCCTTGTCATTGCAGATCTCATCATAAGAGTGGCAAAGGATAAATTCGGGGCCATACAATCTGAGTACCAGAAGGTAAGTGTATGTGACTGTGGCTACCTGAATGTAATGTAACTACATGCTCCTCCACTGCAGTTGAGTTGTGAGGACATTGTCTCATCACATCTATTATGAAACAAAATAATTGCCTATGAAAGCCTAGGAGAAAACCTTCCCCATTATGGTCTTATTCTGGAAGATTTGTTAATTTCTTTTGTATTAGACTATGTAGTACATAAATCATTCATTCCTATGGGGAAAATGTGGAGAAATACACAATATATTTTGCTATTTTAATATGAAAATCATGCAGAAAAGCTGTTTTGTTGTAGTTGTTACTCTATAAGAAACAGTGCAGTTTGATCGCAACTCATGATAGTCTACCTATCAGTTTCATAGTAGGATTCTCTGAATTCTTCTGCTGTATTTCAGCAGGATTGTTTGACAATTGATCATCTTTTTGATTATCATTATTACCTTTACGTGTAATAACAAGCTGCAGACATATACATGCTGTGGGGTTTCACATGTGTTCCTTCAGGTCTTCTCCACAAATTGGTTCTAGACACAGCTGTCTTCCTTTGGCTTCTTTTTATCCAAACTGGCAGCTGATAAAAATTTTGTTCTGGGTTTTTGTCTTTGTTGAACTGCAAAAAACGAAACAGCTTTTTGTTTTTTTGTTTTTTAGATAGCCAAATGTCAAATGTTTCTCCCTGTTTTTCTCATAGAAATGAATGGGTAACTGGTCACCGGGATTTAAAAAATAATATAAAGTCACAAGTGCACGGGCAGTCATTGTGACTGTATCTATGGCATGAGTTTGGGGTGGGACGATCTGTTTGTCCAACAAATGGGGTGATTCTTACGAAACCTATTAAGAAAATGTTCTAGTCATATTAACCCCAAATAAAAAATGTAAAAAGTATTATGTTTTGCATTCAGAAAACGAAGCCTACATTTAGGACCATTAAGAATTTTTTCATTGTGACATTATATTCAGAACACGCAGGCACATTTTACCCCCCAATTCTCATTACCATAGCATGTCCGGACATTTACTTTTACTATTTCCCTTATTTTCAATGATGATTCTCATTACCATAACACATGTAACTTTTTATTGTAAAAAAAGTGCCGTAAAGATGCGGTTGTGCAATATTTTTTTTTAAATTAAAATCATTCAAAATGAACAGACAATACCACGGAACTACCACTATGATATATAAATAAAATGTTAATAATATATTATAATTTTCACATTGCAGTAATGAGAATATCCTAATGACCTTTTTTATTTTTTTGTATTGCGGTAATGAGAATTCTGGGGTAAATTGTGCATAACCTTCATGAAAATAATGTCACATTGTAAAACATCGTAATGGCCATAAAAAAGGCTTAATTTTCTCTATACAAAATATAATTTCTTGTTTTTCGTTTTGTTTTGTTTTTGGGGTAATACGGGACCAGGACATTGTTGACACCCAGTGACAAACGAGGATATGATGAGGAAACCATTTTTAAATTCCATTTGGTGACTCTAATGAACATTTTACACAATATTTAAACAAACAATTTGATTACATATAATGCATACAATCCATTGGCAAGTCTGTCTATATATTTTGGAACTGACACAAATCAGTTAAACACTTGTAATTATCGGTATCAGCAGATTAATTGGCCTAGGTTATTAATACATTGGTCATTCACTATAATCCCATATTATCCTATCCACTCATTTCTTTTAGTTCAGTTCTGTTTTGCTCTTGTTACACTTAAGAATATGGAGATGACTGTCAGCCAAATCATGATTCCTTTAAACTCTAGAACTGCCAAAATGGGTCCAGTGATCACTGCAGATGGCATGTTTTCTTCTTAGTTCTTAAGTGCTTTTATTTGCCATTATTTGGACAGTTTATTTGATTTTGCTTACCATCTGTTCTGTTCTATATTTTTCTTTATTTTTTCTTTTCTGCATGGCTATCATCATTTGGCACCTACCAGCCAGAAAACATTGTTCTGACGCTACAGGTAATGCGTGTGCAGTACTGTAAAGTGCCGAACCTGACCCAAGTCTGACCATCCTCATTCCTTAGTTACACCTAACCCTTACAAATCCCATCCCTGCACTCATTATGTTCAAAGTTAATTTGTATGTTATACTCCAGAGTCTTTTTCTTGGTTTTTGTCTAGTTATTGAATACAGTCTGTTATTGATCAACATGCAACCCCATATGAGAGAAATCACAAATCAGCTCTTTTTAATGTTTTAATTGCTTCTACTTGACTGAAATTAGATTAAATGGAGAAAGAGTAACCTCACATGTGTCTCCTCTCCTCTTTTGAAAAACTGACTATATGCCCAAATGTTTTACTTAATTAAAAAGACAGGTATTCAATGTGTTTTTGATCTCTTTCATTTGTAAGATGACCACAGAGACTTTCTTGTCTTGAATGTGCTGATAAGTGAGAAGCTCAGCAGAGAGTCACTAAGAGGGAATAACCGTTCATCGTGCCCACAAGAGAAAAGTCAAAAACGCTTTACTTTTCTTATCCTTATCCTTTTCTTAATCACTATATTTGACTTGATTTTTTTAAATATATACACTGGCAGCCAAAAGTTTGGAAAAATATACAGATTTAGCTGTTTTTGATGGAAATTGGTACTTTAATTCACCAAAGTGACATTCAATTGATCACAAAGTATAGTCAGGACATTACTGATGTAAAAAACAGCACTATCACAATTTGAAAAAAAGTCATTTTTGATCAAATCTAGACAGGCCCCATTTCCAGAGGCAATTACTCCAACACCTTATACTTGAGTAATCATGCTAAATTGATAATTTGATACAAGAAAATCACTTGCCATTATATCAAACACAGTTGAAAGCTATTTGGTTTATTAAAAGAAGCTTAACATTGTCTTTGTGTTTGTTTTTGAGTTGCCACAGTATGCAATAGACTGTCATGTCTTAAGGTCAATATTATGTAAAAAATGGCACAAAAAAAAGAAAGAGCTTTCTTTAGAAACTCAGCAGTCAATCATTGTTTTGAGGAATGAAGGCTATACAATGTTTGAAATTGTCATACAAAGGTGTACACTAGAGTCTTCAAAGACAAAGGACAACTGGCTCTAACAAGGACAGAAAGAGGTGTGGAAGGTCAGATGCACAACTAAACAAGAGGATAAGTACATCAGAGTCTCTTGTTTGTGAAATAGACACCTCACATGTCCTCCGCTGGCAACTTCATTGAATTCTACCCGCTCAACACCAGTTTCATGTACAACAGTAAAGAGAAGACTCAGTGGTGAAGGCCTTATGGGAAGAATTGCAAAGAAAAAGCCACTTTTGAAACCAAAAAAGAAAAAGAAAAGTTTAGAGTGGGCAAAGAAACACAGACATTGGACTGATAATTGGAAAAGAGTTTTATGGATCTTAAACCCATTGAGCTTTTGTGGGATCAGCTAGACAGGTGAGTGAGAAGTATCCGAAAAGACAGTCACATCTCTGGCAAGTGCTACAGGAAGTGTGGGGTGAACAGACAAAGCCTCTGGTTATTTCAACAAATTAAGTTTATTCTCATGCTAGCCTGAAGAGAGACCTGTTCATTCAGAAGTGTCAGTAATGCCACAGAACATGCGTAAATGGATTTGATAGCACCAAATGGAAAAAACTTTTAACATTCCTTCATGTTACATACTGGAAATTTTGCGGCAAATGGTTTAATTTCTCATATTTCCAAGCCATTTTCCTGGAAGGCTTTTAAGTTGAGGATTTTTGCTTTACATGCAAGATGGAGTGCAAAATAATCATACTCTAGCAAAAGGTTTGTGTCATTGCAATTTTTGCCCTTGTTTTTAAATCACATTTAAATTATGAACCCTGAACATATTTTGCAGCTCTTTTCATTTAAATATTTTTTGGTGATTATGTGTTTGTTTGTTTTTTTTTTAAAACTGTTGTTTATAACCTACTATTTAAATACTGTAGTTAGTGTAATTGTAGTTGTTATAGAATCACACCTGGCACACCATTCCTTCCTTCTACCCCCAGTTTTACCCTCAGTAGAAGATAAACTAAATCTAAACCTATAGCAAATTACACCTAAATTATGTAATTTATGTAAGTGATTGTTCACCCTAAAATTTTTATTCTGTCATGTACTCACCCTCATGTCCTTCCAAACCTAAATTACTTTCTTCTGTGATAAACAAAAGGAAAAAGCACCATAAGCATCAAAAAGATATTCCATACAACTTGTCCACTATATTCTAACCTTTCTGAAGCTATGTGGTGGTTTTTGTAAGATTTTTTTTTAATTGGTATTCACTGAAAATCTTGCTTTAAAGCCATAGGGACCGTTTTCTTTCAATATATGAAAAAGATCAGCTTTGGCAATCTGCAAGAAATGACTCATTTTCTGCTCAACAGAAGAAAGTCTTTAGTATTTTGAAAGACATGAATGTGAGTAAATGATGACAGAATTGTAATGTTTGTATGAATTCATTTACGTGTAATGTTCAGTAATACATTACTGAAAAGAGACCAGACATAAAATTGCATTTGGGAAACCACCCCAAATATATTTTCTTCAGATTTATTGCTCATTTCAGCATTTCCAACATGTGCATCTTTGTGGTGTGTGCAGGTGATTTATTATGAGATTGGTTTTGTGGTTTGTGCCACTCTGGGCCTGCTGTTCACCGTGCTGCTGCCACTGGTCGGGCTTCTCTTCTGTTTGTGCCGCTGCTGTGATAACTGTGGAGGAGAGATGCACCAGAGACAGAGGAAGAACGGAGACTGCCTAAGAGGACTGCTGACCACACTGCTACTCACCACCACCTTTATTATCACGTAAGTGTGTGTGTGTGTGTGTGTGTGTGTGTGTGTGTGTGTGTGTGTGTGTGTGTGTGTGTGTTGGAAAGAATACTGATATTTTTTCCTTAACTTCTGCTACTGAAGGAGTAATTCACTTGAGTACAACTAGAAGTACTAAGAAATATTATGACTCAAGTAAGAATAAATAAGTAGTTTTACTGAAAAACTACTCAAGTAATTACGTTACAAGTTGCTTATCAAAATTATGTTATCTATAGTATATACTCTTCCATTTTTAGAACACAAAGATATTTTTGTTCTTGAAAGAAACGTTTGCTTTCTTTCACCAAGGATGCATTAATTTGATCAAAAATATTGTCAAAGTCATTAATTGCCAATTATTATTAAGGTTTGAAATAATTGTTTTAAGTGATATTTATTAATTTTTTTCTTTACCCGTATGGAAGACATATAATGTGTCACCTAATCCTTACAAAGGCATTCTAAAGTGCTAATTTGGTACTCAAGAAATGGTTGTGCTACCATGTGGAAATCACAATACTGTGGGTTTTTCCCCCATTTGCTGAGTTATTGAGTTCTTACAAGTTTCTTTACACTTGCAAGTAAAGTTTTGGTTTTAGAAGAAGATCACAATGTATGTAATTGTAACTATATCAGATATGATTAATAAAACACAGGAACTCATTGCGTGGGCATTTATTTGCACCCATATTTTGAATTTCGGGGATATTTTTGTCAATTTCAAAAATGACATTTTTGGCATTTTTGCTCCAAGTCCCCATTAATTTCCGACACTATTGGCACTGTATCTTTCTAAGGTATATCAAAAGTTTGTTTTAGACATATAGTAGCAAGTACACAAGATATCCCCAAAAATATGTCAAACTACATTGTGTTAATGTTTGACACAGTTAAAATATTGCTTACCTTAAAAACAAGTAAAGTTTGATCAGTAGTTAAACATGTTCAGACGGTTCCCTCGTACCTGAATGAACAGCTCCTTTCCAGAATAAAATGAAATATGCAGAAAATCACAGTATTACAGTTCTTGTATAGTGACAGGGCAGAAAGTCTTGGAGAAGCTAGAGAAGAAAAGGACACTGGCGGCAGTTTATGCAAGCTGTTGTGCTCATGATGCTGTGCCCTGCGGGTGTCCATCATGCCACGCACAGCGCGTTTTAGTTTATAAACAGATTTAGTGCTTATAACTTTCTTCTCAAAGATTCAGAAATATTATGTATTTTGTTGTACTTTGTAATTGTGGTGAAAAATAATTGTAGTGAAGTTGAATACTTCATTTTTAATCAACTCAAGTAAAAGTACTATTATTTATTTACACTACAAAAGTACTCAAGTACTGTAATAAGAGTAGTTGTAATTAGTTACTTTCCACCTCTGGTGTGTGTGTGTTTGTCTAATCATGTATTTGTGCTTCTGTGCTTATATGTGCTGCATTTTAAGGCATCACAGGCACAAAGATGTGAAGGATTGGCAATTCCATAATGAATTGTGACAAACTTTATCCAAGATGGATGTTGAAGTGAGAGAAATGACGACGAGCCTGTAAATACTGAATAAAATTAATTAAATATAGTCAAGCATCAATAAAAATTGTTAAATCTAATGAAAAATTATCTATTATGCCTGAGTGTACTTTGTATTTTTATGCTTATTAGAAAATAGGGACATTAGCAACATGCAACATGCTAATGCCAAAGTGCCAAATCAATTGTGGTTCAAGTTTCCTGTGTGCTTTTTTGAGTGCTGTGTGCATGAGTCACTTTACTATCCCTTAATTTTTGCAATATGTATTGCGGCAGTTGCCTAAAACAACTATGACTTTTATTCACATTCACACATAACACCAGTAAAAGGGCTGATTATCAGTTCATAAACACTCACTTTTCAACCTGTTCCTCACACAATGCTATCTTATGACATCAAAACACATTTTAACATTTGCATTACATAAAACAATTTACAAGAGTGTGATCAAATTTTGATATAGCTTACTGATAGAGCATTGCCCTTGTGATGCAAAGGACTGGGGTCAACTCCTAATGGGTATGCAAGTTAACACGTTAGCCGAAAGTGCCATAGTAGTACCACAAAATTATTTTAAAATAGTTTTTTTCATCGTTTAATTTTTATGACACTATTGGTTAGTTTTATGTTTATGGTTTAGGGTTGGAACATATAATATAACCTCAGAACTGCCAAGATACATGTAAGGACCCACGTAATTTATTTTTGCAAAAATGTCACCACAGTTACATAATTTTCATGAGATCAGGCTCGCTATTTGTGTTGCTATCTATCTATGTAGACAGATTTGTCACTTATGTGGATCCATTTCAAGGCAGTTGACTAGGTTTGGGAGCAGGGTAGTTTTGCACCAGCTGTGCGTAAGGTCTCACTTAAGTTGAGATGTAAAGTTCACACTAAGGGGTTAGTAACTACTAGTTAGTATGTAACTAAATCCGTGTTTAATTGCTTAGTAACTACTAGTTAGTTTGTAACTAACACAGTGCACCACCTGTTCTTAAGGCAAGACTTAACTAGTAGATCATAAGCTCTCCGTGAAGTAATGCGTAGTCGCATATTATGACATTTACTTGTATTGATCTAATAAGCAGCCTTCAAATTTGTACACAGAAGTGTTAAAGAGCCGTGATTTTCCGTTTGCTCGTAACTGCCGTAACTGTCAGCTGTAATAAATTAAATCCCCATTAAAATACAATACGTAATAAAACAAGATTTCATGAATGATATATTTAGCTTATGTAAATAACAATATTCAATTACTGTATCCACAATGAATATGAGACAATAAATAAATCATAACTAATACAACAGGCTGGAAAAATAGACATTTATTAATTTTAATATCTACTTTGTATATGTTAAAACAGAGTACACAGGAAAGTGCACTGTTAGATCGGGTGCTGAATGCTGAAGAGGAAAGTTTTCACATAATGTTCTCTCCCATAAATGTAAACGAGTGTAAATGGCAACGCCATCTTGTATGTCGAAAGGACTGAAGTCTGTCAACCAAAATATGAGCTCCTTGATGTCATTAAGTAAGTCTGCTTTTTATTTCATCCCTTACTCTTGGTTGGAGGCTTCTGTAAATATTTAGTTTATACATAGGTTATGTCTTACCTAAATTTATGGTGCAACGCTCAGATATTTTGTAGTGCATAAATTGTGACTTAGTAACCATTTAAGCCACAACTAATCTAAGTTGTAACATAAGTATAGCTGGTGCAACTGGCCCCTGGTGCCTAAATCATGCCCAAGTTGGACATTCAGCATCAATGTTACTTGTGTTTGGTATTTAAATCAATCAACATGCACAGTTTTTGAGCTTCAAGAATGTAGTGGAGTTAATCTCCCTGTCCTAAAGTCACATTCGCCATGTTTCCTATGGCGTATTGTAGACAAGTGTACACTTCTGGAAGAAATATAGCAGGATTACACAAAAGCAGGAACTCCAGGACAGCGATGACAAACTGAAGAGTGTGTTTGATGTTCCTCAGCTTTATGGATTCAGCTGGCGGCCTCTTTATTAAAGATTCCATTTCACAAGCCTGGCTGCCTGGAGATGAGCAACCGGGCATCTCTCTTTGAATCTCCTGGGATTTCAACCTTCATGCCTGCTGATTCTAATGAAGCTCTTACTAGGGCCACTCTACGCTTTGCTCTATTCAGGGCTTTATTAAAAAGGTTTGATCTTGGTTAAAGAGAGCTAGGCACCACCCAGTTTCCTGGTTGGATGTTATACTGAATATGGTATAAATGTTATACAGAGCTCCTGAGAGAAGAGTAATTTTCTGGATTATAGAAGAGCTCTTGGGTTGAAGCAGCTCCAAGGTTGGAGATTATGAGTTGGACACATTTTAATGTGTTTGGAGAGAATCTTGAATAGATTGCTTTGTGAATAGTTTTTGAAGTTGAGCTGTTAGTATTCCATTGTGACGTGGTGAATCAAGTGCAAATTTCTGTTTTCTCATAAAGCACTGGGCATAATTTAGTCATGATAAATAATTAAAGAAGTGACCCAATTATGACAAGAAAATTCCTTATTAGTGCCATCTTGCTTCTAGGAGAAAATCAGCATTTCTTAGGGACATTGTCAACCAAGTCATGGGCACAATGGGGGCAACATAAAAGCTTGAGGCATCTATGGCTCTTCTTTTTAATCCTTATTTTAATTTTCTCTGTCAAACAATTATTCTGTTGGATCACTGAGACGTGTAACATCTATAATTCAGTTACTGTAGCTGCAAGTAGTTGAAGATATATTTGATTTTACTTGTTTAACTAATTAGTTGGCAAAATTGCTCTTTAGAATGTCAAGTTTGCAATTTTGTTGGTCTGCCCTAAATATGCAACATTTAACTATTTGTTGCCTTGTTGCATGTTTTACATTTTTTATTTTGTGTCTTACGATGTATATATACAGTGTCAGATTAGCTTGTGCTGTTGAGCTAAAAAAAGATGCTATTGCCATTATTTACAAATGACCGCTCACATAAATGTGTCTTCATTCCGGGGAAGGCTGCCCTTTAAAACATGAGACACTGTCATGATTTTGCATGCCGTTCATTATACATTTATTCTCTTGTTATTGTTATATCTTGTTTACATGTATAATTAATAATTTCTAACAATGGTCGAAAAAACACGATTGTGAATTTTACATTGACATGGATAAGACATCAGGGTTTCCATATATTTAAATTGACAGTTTATGTCAGTAGTGTACTTTTTTAAGAGAGCAGACTTAAAAGTTTTGCATGGTGGATAATAAAACAGGCAAAAAAAAACAAAAAAACAACAGCAACCTTAGACTTAAATTGAAGAATGGACTCGAGCCATTTCTAGGAACTTAAATTTAATTCTAAGCTTATTTGGGGGTATCATCTGTTACCATTCTTCTGATTAATATTGAAGTCTATGGCAGCCCATATAACAGTAAGTAGTAAAATGCTGAAATTTGGAACACTGTTAGAGGATACTCTGAACTGTAAATGACCCATATTTGTGGTCTCTAACTCTAAAGTTGCACTTATGTTTATGCTCATATCTTTTGAACCGTAAGGTCTTGACTCAAAATAATTTTTCCTCTGATTCCTTGGCTTAGCGAATGAGTCAAATGCATACCATGGATAAATTGCCATCCCGACTAGATTTTCTGTCATTTTGAATTTACAGAAAAAAAATGTTTTACTCCTCCTAGGCCATATGTCTGATTTGCACAAAATTCAATGATATGGAATTCATGATGATAGACCAAGCCGTTCTTGTATACCGCATTAACAAATTCAATGGTGAGCACGCCAAATAGATGTGAGGCTGTATCTTCGCAGTAAGTAGCGTATTGACATGAAACTTTGTATACGTCATCTTGGACCCGTAATTGCTGCTTGCAGCTATATTTTGACTTGTTCCTTTAATCAACACACTAGCAACCACTCAGAATTTCCTAGCAACCACATAGCAACATGCTAAAAAACACCTTAGCAACCACATACAGTAGCACCACCCATAACACCCAAGCATTGTTGTGGCAAGTTTTGCACAGGCAACTACCACTCACATTTTTTGTAAATAAAAAATCAAGTTATCTTAAGCTGTGATATTACATCCACAGTCACACACACACATAGAGCTCTCTGTTTGAGGGACTCCGTTGACTGTTATTTAGCCCTGTCGCAATGAGAGTAGAGACCCGGCTGCTGCTCAGGAGTGTGATGCCCAGGGCATTGAAGCTGCTGCTTCTCTGCCAACCCCAAGGGCTCAGCTTGCAGAGATGGCCGTCAAATCCAATACAGTAGAGAATGTGTACCCACATGGCATCCATAGTGCAGCTGGGCAGCACATTTCAATTCATTCATTTAACCAGTGCACATTTAGCCCAGAAATCCTATGTTTGCAGAATACAGGGCTTAACAATAAGGTTTTTCTATGATGTACTGGTCAGACCAATCGTTCAGATTTTTACTTCCCTTGCCAATATTTTCACTGGCCCTTACACAAATATGTATCTATTTTTAGCAATGTATTTGTATGTGTCAAAAAAAATGTTAGTGCTACTTTTTTCGCTACCAGTTTCATGTCCCAGGGGTTGACTAAAAACTACTTTTTTTATTTTGTTTTATGAAAGTTACTTTAAAACATTTCCACCATAGTGCTGAGTGGTTATCTGGGACAGTTGGCATGGTTATGGTTTATTTTTCCATTGTGGTGCTGCAAAAGCAGGATCAGAATGTACGCAACAAATATGTCAGTTGGCAATGGCATGAGAGGCAAATATTGGAGTGAATGCGCTATGGAGGACGATCACATTTTCAAATTTTTAGGACTGTTTTTTCTTTGGCTTTAACTCTGCTGAAGCACAGAAAAAATACATGCTCCATATCACAAAAAGGAAAGCAAGGAGAAAAAGTCGAGAGGTTGTGAATACCATACACAATCACACTAAAAGTTCCAAGAGTAGCTAAAAAGTACAGTTATTGACAAAATGTTTTATGAGTAATATATTGATATATGAAATTCGTTTTAGGGCTCTTTTGGATAGTGTGCAAAGTGCAGCGCTTGGCGTATAAACCATGCACTACATCTTATCCCATTTTTGTGAGAGCGCTAATTCTAAGTGCAATTTCCATGCCAGCACAAAGTGCAAGTGGGCATATGGTGGGAGTGTTCTCAGAATTAAGTTTCACTTAGCCCATTTGCGCTTTGCGCACATAATTTCACCAGACCCCATGTGCCTAAACTTAGCGCACACTTGCACAAAAATACCAAAACAAGACGGCTATGCCCACTGACTTTGCAAGTATGACTTAAAGCAGTGGTTTTCAAACTGTGAGAAAAGGTGGGTCGCACAAAGGCACTTAGCTGCAGCTAAATTTACGTTACGATGAGTGAAACAAAACCAGTCCGATTAATGACCAAACGACTCTTAAGTGACGATTCTTTTAAGGAATCATTTAAAAACACACACACACACACACACACACACACACACACACATAAGAATCAGACGTCTGAATCAACATAGCATTCATTGAATGACTCACTGAATAAATCGTCTGATTCATTTGAGTTGAACTGTCACATGTCTACATCAGTACAAATACAGCATTCAATGACCACGCTCTCCGTGTAGCGTATGTAAAAAAAAAAAAAATGGAAAAGTTTTTAAAACTAAAGGCATCACAGACCTGCGAGAAGTCGTCAGAAACAACAAAATCTAAAAAGGAGCCACGCAGAGAAAATATGACCAGTCCTACCTTGATCTTGGTTTTATTGCTTGCGGAGGTCCAGACGGTGAGGAAGTCCCTCAATGTCTTTTATGCTTGAGATTTGTACATGTTTTTGTTAATCAGTAGTACTCCGCTATTCCTCTCATAACCATTAGGCTGCTGTTTTGACATCTGAATGGTTATAACTTTCTGTATTTCTTTCAAGCCTTTTGGTATTACAATCAATTATATATTTCATTCTTATGAAAATAAATTAAATTAATAGGAAAATAAAAACTGTTTTCTACTACTAAATGAAGATGTGTTTTTTTTCCCATATTTCCATTTAAACATTTTATGGTGGGTCTTGAGATTGATTATACTTGTCTAGGTGGGTCCTAGAATGAAAAAGTTTGGGAAGCCCTGACTTAAAGCATAGCACTGTGTTTAGAGTTAATGCTAATAAAATAGGGCCCTTAATGAGCTAGCTAGTTTAATATACCTCCCTGATGAAAAAGTGGTGTAGAAAAATAACTAACTATTAGATAAACCATCATCATACATGAAGATACACTAAACATGCACTATTTTGTATACATTTTATAAAAAATATTAGCAAATTTGGCCAGCTACCTAGAAGTGGAAATGCTACTGAAACTGTGCTCAAAACCATTCGGCCCAATACTGGAAAAGCACTTAATGTCTTTATTAGAGCTGTCAGAATTAGTATGTTAACGCGTGCGATTAATTAAAAAAGTTTAACGTGTTAATTTTTCTTAATCGCTATTAACGCATTTAGCGTTAATACGGCAGCACAACCACTGGTTTGAAGGGCGAAACCTTTGTAATGTGTCCTTACACTGATGCACAATTCACAAAACTCACACACCAGAGCCCCTCTACAAAGATGAGTCTACAAACCTAGCACAAGGAGCTCTAAAATACCTGCCTAGCATAAAATAGCATAACGCAGCGACCCCATAGACAATTTATGGTAACACATTAGGTGAACGTTAAGCTCACGCCTATGATTTTTATCTTTTAAGATTTTATTGTTTTAGTCTTGGCCCGGACCCAGACTTTTAATATTAAACTAGGATAATTACACTGTAATTGTTTTATTTAAAACATTTTAAAAGAGTCATTTCCATCACCGTCATTTCCACCACAGAATACTATTCAACACAATACAGAATTTCAGATGTACTGGAAATTACAATGTAGTGGGAATTGTGCATACACTCACCGGCCACATTATTAGGTACACCTATAAATCTACTTGTACATGCAAATATCTAATCAGCTAATCATGTGGCAGCAGTGTAATGTATAAAATCACGCATATATGGGTCAGGAGCTTCAGTTAATATTCACATCCTCCATCAGAATGTGGAAAAATTGTGATCTCAGTGATTTGGAGCGTGGAATGATTGTTGGTGTCAGATGGGCTGATTTGAGTATTTCTGTAACTTCTGAGCTCCTGGCATTTTCACACACAACAATCTCTAAAGTGTACAGAGAATGGTGCGAAAAAACAAAAACATCCAGCGGAGGCAGTTCTATGAGCGAAAACAGTGTGTGTTTATGTTTTCAGTGGTCATACAGTACTACGCCTCTCCTTGGCATGGACATCTACGGTTAATAGTAGGACATTTTTCTGTGTATTTGCAGGGTTACACATCCAGTTAGTGATAATTCATATTTTACATGCAATATTTCAGACATTTATAATATTTTGGTGGGGACAGATTGGAGAGAGAGAGCTTTGTTTGTCTGGTTAATCATGCATTGTGTTGTCTTGTGTCATGTCCTCCTTCTGTCCTCCACATGAATGGAAGAGAGAAATGATTGTCTCACACTTCAATTATCCGTCCGTTCTGGCCTACTTTTACTGCGCACACACATGGGGATTGGTGCTTGTATTTCCAGTAATATATCCAAATCTTTGCTTGTGGGAACTTTGGTTGACTTCCTCTGGAATACTAAAACACTTACCAGCCAGCAGCCTAGTTAAAGAAACCCACACACACACACTTATATATTAACTCTGACTAAAGGAAGTCATTTACAGTTTACAGTTTAAACAATATCTGTCTACCAGTCAAATGTTTAGACATATCTACTAATTTTTATTGTTACGATTTTCTACATTCTACGTAGAATAATAATAAAGTCATCAAAACTATGAAATTACACACATGTATGGGAATTATGCAGTGGCCAAATACATGTAACATATTAAACAAATCAATACTGTTTACCCCCATTTAACATTAAGATCTTAAAGGAAGAGTTCACCCAAGAATGAGAGAATTTTCTCATCATTTACTCACCCTCAATCTATTTCTAATCATTGCTGTTTTTATTGTTATTTATTATTGTATATTATTACTTAAGAACTTGAAACCATTCTTCCATAATTGACATATTAGTTAGTGTTATTATTATTTCACTACCGACTACTGAAGTTTTGATATTGAGATAATGTATAGACTTTATTGTACATGGCAGATCTTGTTGCAATAACATGATGAAAAAGTAGGTCTTATTCAATAGAAACATGAGCACTCCTGCTGTAAATGATGGTGATGGAGGCTTTTCTTTATTTTACTACCATACATAACATAAAATAATTATCATATGACAGTAGTCTCTTCCCCTACACAGTGCAGTTTACATTTCAAGTTCAAGGAAATCCACTGTTAAAAAGACAAAAAAAAAAATGTATGTTCAATAAATGCATGATGTTTCCAAAGTCAATGAGTAATCATGTTAAATAATCATAATCTCAATATTGTCCAAAATAATCATGATTCTGATTTTTGCCATAATCGAGCAAGCCCTAATCTGCAGACTCCTTGGCAATCTTGCATCATGCACAAGGAAGTGTAATCAAACTTTAAATGATGATGGTTCTTAGAGACTGTAAAGTGAAGGGAATTATATATTGGTTTATTCTCACCCAAAACCGATTAGATCGCTTCAGAAGACATTGATTTAAACCAATGGATTACGTTTATGCTGACTTTATGATTTTTGGAGTTTTATGATTTTTAGAGCTGAAATATTCTTCTAAAAAAACTTTGTGTTAAGCAGAAGAAATTCATGCACATCTGGGATGGCATGATGGTGAGTAAATGGTGAGAGAATTGTCATTTTTGGGTGATCTATCCCTTTAAACGTTTAAAAACTTTTCTATCCAGCATTCCAAAATAGAGCACTGACCCCCATTTTCCAGTCAATAGTGGCGCTCTTTGTTTGGGTCAGGAGCTTGGCTGTCTCTTCATCACAGGCCGATCACATTACAGGTCTGCGGAGCACAGGAGAACCAGCAGGTAGACCTGGAACGCATTGCAGGTTGAAATCAAACCCTTTGGGTCTTCCTCTGTTTAAAGAGTTAGTCAATAGGTTCTCACCCCCACCCTGCTCCTCAACCTCCCAAAGAGGCATTTAGAAACAGGGATGCTGCAAGGCAAGCCCCGGGGTCCAGTTGGAATGATTACAGTGATCTTTGTGGAAGTAACACGATTCCTTGCCATTAGTCTATGTCGACATTCTTCAGTGCACTGAACCAACTCTGTGTATGTGTATGACCTTTTTTCTTCTGCAGAACACAAATGAAGATTTTTAGAAGAATGTTTCAGCTCTGTATGACCATAGTATGCAAATGAATGGGTAACAACATTTTAAAGTTCCAAAAAGCACATAAAGGTAGCGTAATCCATACGACTCCAGTGGTTAAATCCATACCTTCAGAAGCAATATGATAGGTGTAGGTGAGAAACATAATATTTATGTTCTTTCAGTAACCTCAAAATGTACTAGAATTTAAATGTGTAAATGTGTTCCCTCAAACACAAACAGAATGCCACAGGTTAAGCTAAAGTAACAGCTTAACTATTGTATGTCTCAAAAAATTATTATTTCCCATCCCTAGTGAAAACATAACGGTGAAGTGTCACTTTTGGCACATTTATTTTGTGATGTGGCATTTGACTGGTGATATTTTAAAACCATTTCAGGCAAAGTAGTTTTTAATCCAGAGACATGTAGTTCAAATTTGTCTTGCTGAAGCATGTTTTTTACTCTATATTCTCTCTTCTGGTATACTGTATTTGAGGTGCCCTACTGTGTGCAAAGTTTCAGGCATCTAAATGCCCTCTGTGTGGAATGCACTTTGCCATCTTCAATGCCTCTTTGTTCGCTGCCTGCTATGTTTTCACTGACCTTACAAAGCAGAGCAGATAGCAGGCTTACTAACACAGAGAGCAGACAGAGAGAGGAGGACTTGGGGAATTAGGGGGGGGGACAATGGGGCTTTGTAGCTAGCCACCCATTTTGATTCTTTGTCAGTCTGTGGTCTGTTTCTGACCCTGAAATCATTCTTCAATGCACCCTATCTAACTTTCTAAGCATTATATCGAATATTTCTGTAAACATGGCCTGATTATTAGTCACTTTTATCACAATAGACTCATCAGAGTCATGCGCCATTCAGAATATAATTGATAATTCAGTTCCTAAATTTAAACTGAATTTGAACTTGACGTTGAGGGAGAGGTTGTGCTCCTGACACCAGCGTGTCAGAGTGTGCACCTCCTCTCTGTAGGCTGTTTCATCATTGTCAGTGATCAGACCTACCACCATCGTATCATCAGCAAACTTAGTGGAGTGGGCTGAGAACACCAAATGTTGTCTCTGAACTTCCATTCTAGCGGTCGCTATAAAGATATCTATGGTGTTGATGTCAAAGTGTAATTAGCTAGCGAAGTGGATTTACAGGTTGTAGAGTTGTCAAAAGCTCTCATGAGTTTTTTAGGTGTTCAGGGGATGTCAAAACAACTGGAAGAAGAGAGGGAAGATTATAAAACAAGAGTAATTCATTAAAAATCCACAAGATCCTACCTTTATGCTGTGGACGTGCTGATATTCTTCTGTGTTCATTAAACTCAAAGAGACAAGACAAAATCATTACATATCTCTGAACAACACCTCTGGCTATCATTCACTCGCACTCAAAAACAGATTTTAGCCTATTTTCAAGGTTTATCCATTTCAATTGAATAAAAAAATTCCATCTAATTGAATAATCTTTAACAAAATAAAATGTATAAATCTTACAAAATGCAAGTTTTATTGATTACATTTTCTTCAAGACTATTCAATTCAATTAGATGGAAAATTGTTATTCAATTGAAATGGATAAACCTTGAAAATAGGCTAAAATATGTTTTTGAGTGCATTGCGTTATAGTTAAGGTGAGTATTAGTTAGAGTTAGAGTTTTTTGAGCATTAAACCGGGGACGGGGAGAAGGGTGCAACTATAGGCCTATTTATACATACACACAGACATACACACATGTACAAGTGAAGGTATATGTTTTATTTTATATTCTGATCACAACCATTTTTAAATCACATTTAAGCCTCTAAAAAATGTAGGGTGACAAATTAATTTCTAAAATGTAATTGTTATTTGCTTTAATGTTATGAACTTGCATGTGTAACAATACGAGCTGTCAGTTGGAAATTTCATGTCAACTACACATTTTAACAAATTATTAACAAGCTGAAACATAAAAATTATGCAGAATTACATGTATAACATGTATACTTGTATTGTGAAAAAGTGCAGTCAGTCATATCTGTCTGAATGTGATCTGCCAGGTCCAATTTACCTCCGTGAGTGTTGAAAAAAACGAACATTTACAGTGACAGAAAAACACCTCACTAGAATTTGAACGTATTAAAGGGGTTGAGTAGACTCAAACCATCAACTCTTGGTGAAAAGAACTTTCTGTGACACATAATCCATTTAGATCGACTCTTCTCAGTAGCTTCGATACAAACAGGAAGTTAGATTACAAAATTCGGATGAGCGGAGCACGGAAAAGGGGCGGGGCTGAATAAGGTAAATATCAGAATACGTATAGCGTATACCTTAACAGATATAGTATATTGCACGGTTTTGTTGCATTTCCTTCTAAAATGAAACTTTTAGTCCACTCACGGTTAGGTTTAGTGTTTGGCTAAGGGGTAGCGTTAATAAAATATTAATTCCCGTTGACTGTATTGCATCATTTATAACTAAAAACTCACTTTTAGTTCCACTCTGTGGACACTACACCCAGAAACTGGAGATCACACATCCATTTGTCAAACCAATTCTTAAATTCTCAGTTCTGTCCATCCCTGATCTTTATCCATATTAAAGACAATGCTAAACACAAAATGAACACAAAAGCTATTTTATGTTCAGAGAGAATAATAAATTGCACTGTTGCTGTCGGCAGATTAAATGTTGGTGTATCATGCTCAACTTTCTTTTTAGTCAGACGCCCAGACTGTTACTGCAGTTCCGTTTCACTTAACTGGTGTCCAGACATGAATCATTTCTCACTTCCAACTCAGAGCAGAATTTGTCCATGCACCCACAAATGTACACTTTCTGATCTTTGTTCTGTTGTGTTGTTAGCTGTTGTGGATTGAATCCTTCAGGAGTTTGTTGAAGCGTTGATGCCGTCTGCTTCGTTTTTATCCACACATTAATCTTCTTATGGTGCAATTACGGTTATGCACAATAACAGCAGTGATTCACACGTTTTGGTACAACTTCACAAAATGTGTTCCTGATTGCTCTATTATTGCATAAGTCAATCATGGCTTTTGTCCCAGACAGAAGTGAAAGCATAGGAGATAGTTCTTCAAACCTTCTCCCACAGTAGCTGTAACTACACAGAAAGAAGAAAACCCAATTAGGACGCATGAATCATGAATAGGTACAAATATAGGGCTTGTTTTCCCTTGAAGTGTCTCTTAGACTAATTAAGAAGAGCTCAAAGTTAGCCTAGTTTTTTTTTTTTTTTAAGTGCTTTGCTATTTGTTTAAGACGAAGGCTCCTTTGGATTTATTCTCAGAGTTCTATAACAAAAGTCTTTGCTTTACTGTATACACCTGCAGCAATATGATGTGGCTGCTCTGTTTTTAATAAAGGCATGGCAGAATATGGAAACACTGGATGCTCCCAAAGCAAAATAATTAAAGGGATCCTAACAGGACAACACAGCCAGTGTGACTTGTGATTGTATGAATGGGCTGCCACCTACTGGTTCTCCAGGCAATAGCTTTTATCCTCCACTCAGTCTGTGCCAACATAACAATTACGAATAAGATGTTTGAGTAGAGATAATCTTAAATGTTATTATGTATAACTGCTCTACTAAATGTTAAAATAGCATGATATGTTCTTGGTTAAGTGTAAGTGGATTTCTAAATTAAATTCTGATGTCGTATTTAACACTGTTGTTTCAATCAACAGGGCAGGGGTCCTTTGCGCCTATGCAGCCAATCAGAACCTGAGTTCTCAGTTGAAGAGCATGAGGAGGCTCGTAAAGAATAACATAAAAGACCTCCACACCTTTGCCAATCAAACCCCAGCAGTGAGTACTCCAATCTTAATGTTTACATTACACAAGCACTATAACACTAGGATGGATGGATGGATGGATGGATGGATAGATGGATGTAGTTGTCTCATCGCTGAAAAGTGAGATACTGACAGCTAAATATATTACTGTGTCATCTCTTTCTCAGCAAATTGATTACCTGATCTCTCAGTATGACACTGTGAAGGATAATGTGCTTTATGACCTGGAGAGTAAGTATGCCATAGGTCATCTTGAGTTGTTCCTTTGCAACATCAGTGGAATAGAAAGGTTTTTCTGATGTGGACATGGAATGATGGTGTTTTCTGCAGATGTAGGTTTGCTCTTGGGTGGAAGGATACACAAGGAGTTGGGAAAAGATATACAGCCTACCCTTGATGCGGCACTCAGCATGGCCAGAAGTATGTGTCTTCCATGTCCTTTTTCGTTCTTTCTTTCTTTCTTTCTTTCTTTCTTTCTATTCTTCTTGCTGCTTACATCCAAAACCTATAATGGGAGAAATACTTACTGTAATATATCATATAACATGAGAATACAGTAATAATATATAACACATTGCTTGTTAGTGTCTTATTTCACTGTTTTTTCTTTGATTTATTAGTCAAAGTGGAGAAAGCCATTAAAGGTAACCCATAAAAGACCCTGACTGGTACTTCCCTTGACCTGTCTGTAACAATGTTGCGATTGACTCCTTTTTTTTTTCTAACAACACCTGGCCCAGTTATTCTCCCTCTGTGTTGTTGCATCCTTTACTGGTGGAACCTGCCCCTTCTGTGTTTTAAAACCAAGATATCAGAAAAGTTATGATATACAACAAAAATACAAAGGCAACAATCGTATCTCACTTCAATGTGGATAATATTGATTGATACTGTACATTTTTTAATTAAAGATGCAAATTATTTACAAGATGTTCCCTAGGTATTCGTTTATCTTTTAAAGCTTTCAATGAGCCTGAGAGCAGTCTCTATTTTTGAATGTTCATTTGTGCATTTGTCTCCTCTCTTAGCAATGCGGGACACTAAAGATGCTTTAGAGAATGTGAGTTTGACCTTGGAGACTTTGCAGGAAGGAACGGGCAAACTGCAGTCTAACCTGAGCGTGGTTCGTGGCAGCCTTAGCAACGCACTTAATGACCCTGTATGCGCAGACATACGCTCAAATGCAGCGGATATCTGTCGAAATATACGTAGCACCCTTCCCAGGCTAGAAATTGCAGCCAACTACTCATCGGTATTGAAAATTATTTCTCATCTTTTCTTTCAACATAGTGTCACCATTGACATACAGTTTGTAAAAGTCCCAAAAAACAATAACAAATATGCCTGTTTTATTGTTTTGTTTTTTCAGTTGCCTGATGTGACTGACGAGCTAGACAAAGTGAATGAAGTCCTGAAGACTGATCTCAGCCAAATTGTTGAGAAGGTACTTTGTTCCACATTTGAATTGACATTATTGCTAGGTTTAGGACAAGATTGCAAAGAAAATTCTGGTTTACATCTTTAATTTTTCACATTTTAACACATACTATCTGCCTAAAGTCAAAATGAAAAGCAGTCTGCATTTACTTTCATAATCTGATGAATTTCTGAGTGAAACCCAATAAATAGAGTCAATTTTGGTTTCATGTTAAATTTAAATGTACACATCTACTTTGTTTACTCTCACACCTTTTCATATGTCACGCAGGGGTTTGCATCATTCAATGACACTCCTGCCATGGTAAAAGAGCAAACCCGAAATGTTGTTGAAGGTGAGTTCAATGATTGAATCCACATTAAAATTCAGATCTTTAATGTGGATTTGCCAGAGATCCTTAGGGAACGTTCAGCCCAAACGTGTTTTTGCGAATTTTAAAAAATTCTAGACGCAGCACAACAAATAAAGCAGAGCGGAAGTCTTAGTGTTGTTAGTTTTCTACTTTTCACTTTTAAGAAAAGAATAACAGTGCTGTTGTGTCTGGTGTTTCCTGTAGGGGTCAAAGGTCTGCTGAACGACATTGGCTCTAACATCACTAATTTCACCAAGCTCTTCCCAGTTCACAGCTCTCTGACCAACTTCACCAGAATGATTACACACACACACTCACAAATTGAGGACATCTACCCAAAGATTGACCAGATGGACTTCTACAGGTACATCTGAGGATTGTATAGCTGGAACTGTTTTTTTACCAATCCTATTTTGTCATTGATGATTAGACTCAGACATACACTATATGGTCAAAAGTAAGAGGATATCCAAACACCACACCCATATGTATTTTTTAGCTTCCACTATATAGTTGTGGGGATTTGCTTGAATTCAGACACAAGATCATCAGTGAGGACAGGCATTAATGTTGAGTGATGGGTTCCCCTTCCAAAGGTATTCAAACTGTTGTGCTAAAGTGCACAATTTTCTAGAATGTCATTTTCTATCATAGTATTAAGATTTGTCTTCAGTGGAATTAAGAGGCCAAGCCAAATCCAATAATGAAAGGAGGTGTCTATTACTGTTGGCCATGTAGCGTACTCTTTCCTATTTCTGATCAAGTACTGCATGTCCTATTGACAGTGTTCATTATTCTTTTGCCTTCAGGTGGATCTGTTGTATTACTCTGTGCTGCATGGTGGTACTTATTCTCTCCTTCAATTTTTTGGGTCTGTTGTGCGGCATTCTGGGATTTGACAGACACGCTTCCCCGACCACACGCGGATGCGTCTCTAATACAGGAGGAAACCTGCTCATGGCGTGAGAGTGACAATAATATCAAACTTTAGCCAGTATTACCACACAATATGTCACATTTTTGTTGGAGTATAAAACACCTTTGTATGCTGTGTCTCTCAGTGGTGTGGGCTTCAGCTTCCTGTTCTCCTGGGTACTCATGGGTGGTATAACAGCCCTGTTCTTGGCAGGGGGGAATCTCGAGAAACTTGTGTGTGAACCCTTCCAAACCCGACAGCTTTTCAAGGCAAGAGAATTGACAAAGTGTCTGACAACACACATGATACATGTTGTGGAGACTGGGGCTAGTTCTCACACTTTTCACTTGAACATTTTAACTTAATATATTTCAGGTTAGATTTATTTTTGAAAGTCAAACATACATTAAAGTTTTAGAAAAAAAAGCTATTTAACATTTCCACCATTGTTGACCAATAATAAAAGATACGGTTAACTGAATACACATTGGCTTTCCTGAGACTTCCTGTATGCCAACTAGCCCTGGTCTCCCCTATATGCTAAAAGGCAAATACATGTAATGAACATGAACAGAACAGACTATGAGAAACTACTTGACTTATAGTGTATATGTTTCCAGGTCTTATTCAGGGGTGGTATTGTTCTCAAAAATATGTTGTGTTGAATAGGTGTTAGACACTCCCAACCTGATCCAACCTGGCTGGAGAAACTTCATACCAGGATACCTGTACCATGACCCTGAAATGGATCTTACAGTGGATTCTCTATACAGGTAACACAGGCCTGTAATGTATAACCTATAAAACTGAACAATTCTTCCTGAAGTGAATTCAGGAATTTTTGCAGCTGGTCATTTCTGTCATGCAGTACCTTTTTGAATCTATAACATAAAAAAATAACAGTGCTTGGATGTAATTTAGAGAAAGTGTGTACTAGAATTTAAGAAATATGCTCTGGTTAAGTTCAGGTACTTAAACTTTATTTATTATAACTTGATTATTCACACAATCGCAAGAACATTTCCATCATACCTAATACTGAATAAACCTAATTATTTTGGCTTGACAAAGCCAACATACTGTTATTCTACAAACTTTGTTTGGAGTTTTTTTTTTTAATCCCTTAAAGTAGATTACATTTTTTATTGTAACTCCTCCAAGAGCTTTCAAGCTACATCCACCGAAATCGGCACAGACCTTAAGATTGTCTGGAAGAGTTTGCTATGTCTTTTTTTACTGATCAGCCTTGCGGATGATCAAAAATCAGCTTGCACTGACAGAATGTTTGTTAATTAAAACTGTCAAAAATTCACCTGGAAATAACCCCACAAAGGCCTTTTGGTGTGTCCCAAATGGCAAACTATACACTATGCACTTACAATATACACTCAGCCATATAGTGCTTGAATTTTAGTGTAGTATCGTCCCAAATGGAACTCCTAATGTAATTGTTTTTGTTTGTTTTTCATCACATGGAAACATTCACCGTTTTACAGCTGACAGAAGCAACATTTCAAACTCGTGTGAATAGTTGCCGCTAGCTTTAGCCAAAGTCTTTCTAAGCACTGTTTGCCAACTTTGGAATGCTCCCGGGAAGCTATGTACAGTCATGAAAGTGCAGCTCCTATCTACTTGAATGGAGAAAGACCAAAATCTCCAAAATGGTTGGTCAAGATTTCGATCAAATCGTCATTTGTAGCAGTAAAATCTGACAACACTGGTATCATAAACTGTATTTCTTTACCTCAGATTACCCTTAAAATTTTTCAGGCTTGCAAAGCTAATGCACATGCACGTTCTGGAGTTGATTGATAGGTGATGTCTGCATCTAAAAGGCAATTAGCTCTTTTATCTGTAGGGAGGAATTTCCTTTCTACATCCGTTGACCATTGGACGTTCCAATTTCTCCCATTCATTTTAATAGAAGTGGCCCGTCTCTGCTAAATAGTCTCTGATTTAGCACGTTAGCCAACCTCATTTCAACACTTGTATCGCAACAACTTATTCACACAGCGTTGGGTGATCTTCAAGCATTCATATCACATTTGTAAGGTACTGTGTTCAATGAAGTTTCGCTAGTTGCTACAATCTGCAATATTTACGGTATGTACAAGCCGTCAGCGCGTAAAGTGTCCAACATTCCACACATCGTTTTGATGGTTAAAGTGCATATTCAGGGTACTCGTAGTACACTTCTTTGTGTTGCATTTTCAGTGTAATGTAAAATGTAGAATAGTGCAGAAGTGTGCAGTTTGGGATGCACCTTTTAATTTGCTTTAAATTGATCTCTCTCTCTCTCTCTCTCTCTCTCTCTCTCTCTCTCTCCTCATTTTTGTGTTGTTGTTTCCCACCAAATGACATATTTCACTTCCTGGAGGATGTTGCGATTAAGGAACTTAATTTTGTTATCTACATTGATATTATGAAAGACTAACAGGATGGAAAGTAATATTGAGGAAAGATCTGTTAATTGATTACCATTTCAAGCAGTATTCCCAATAAAACACATTAAGTTTGAAACATTTTGATTAGAGGTAGAATAAAGAATAAAGAAACTCCTGGAATACTGACTAAAGATGGCACCATCCACTCAAACCATGTAGTGAAATTATTTAAACACACCTATGCTAATTTAACTGTGGTTTATTAATAAAGAAAACTGAGTAAAATTATTTTCACGTCTGCATTTGTGGGTGTAATATTTTATATTTAAATTCCTATTTATATTATAGGAATGAGCAATATATGAATATTGAATATACAGATATTGAAAACATATTTATGTATATGTTTATATATACAATTTATAAATGTGACATTTATAAAAGGAAATCAAAAGTGTCCTTCAATATTCCAGCAGATGGCAGTACTGAAGAGAATTGTGTTGTAGAAGTAGAAGCAAAGGGAACAAAGAGCCTGTAAGCCAGTATATTGAAATGAAAGCCAGAATAATAGTAATAAAACAGAGTAAGGTTTGAATTTTCTCTTCTTTTCTACCCTGTTGTTTTCTCAGTAACTGTAAGGACAACAGAGGGATTTACGCAGCACTTCGTCTGGATAAGATCTTCAACCTCTCATCCTTCTTTAACACCAGTGTTGTGAGTGGATCAAAGGCTTAGTCCATGTGCACGCACAAATCACTGCTAAACATACTCTGAAAGAAAGCCACTATTTACATCATTATGAAGAGTACTTCTTTAAAATGATTAACAAGCTTAATGCAAATATCCTAATTAATTTTTAGCCTAAGGTGTTTTAAGTCGCTTAGTAACAGACAGCAAATTTGATTGTTCAGACATACAACAATTTTTTAATTCAGTGTGGTTTCTTGTATTAAAACCTGTTGTTTTTAGATGATAAACTATATCAACTTCTTTGTGTAATTACATAAAAATCTCAAACATATACTTAAAAGCATAATAAAACATTTTAGATACATTAAATGTTATATAAACATTTTTTAAAGGTTTTTTTTTTCTGTGTGTGTGTGTGTTGTTGTTTTTTTTAAAGCAGATGCCTCTCTTAGAACCATTTCCTCAGTTTAGCTAATGCAATAATGATGTCCTATTGCTCCCCATACCACACAGTCTTGACAAAATCTCAGACAAATGATATACTTTCACTCAGCTATAGGGAGTCAGTAAAGCATAAATCACATTTTTACTCATTCAACATTACTGTAGAACATGCTGCACACTAAATTAACCAAAACTGTCCAAATATAGAAGGGGAACAGAACCCTGATCGGTACAGTTAGACTTAACCAGACATCTTGCTTTAGGGGTAATTTCTTTAAAGTGTCTGTGCCAGTCTTATCTAACACTGAAGCACATGATCAGTTTTGTTTTTCTTTTCCTGCAGATTTCAGCCAGCTAGCAAGTTTAGCTCACTTCTTCAACAACAAGACATGTCATTGGGAAAACAAAGCAAGCCACACACACAAAGCAATGCAAATCTGCCATGTTTTTAAAGCAAGAATTGTGTCTCTCAACCTTTGATAAATGTGTTGATAGTCGAAATGCATGTTAATTATAAACTTTAATTTGGGATAAAAATCGGATATAGATTTGTTTGAGATTAGTAGTGTTAAGCACAAAGAACAGGAAGGTCAGATATTTCAAGCTCTATTGCCAGGAGACTTGCAAACCAAGGCCTCATTATTACTAATTATTTAGCTTCAATGTAGGTAAAGGTCAGTTTCTGGGGCAGTGGTCCTTTACCAGGCTCTGTGGATTGTCTCTTAAAGAAAATACATACCATTCACTTTTTCGTTGCGTAACACACTTTAAAAAAAATGTAACGTGATGTTTTCCAATCCCATGTTAGTTGTTTTTCTCTCTGATCCTTGGGATTTGGCAAAATATCTATAAAGCTTTCATGCAAAGCCATTTTGAGACGTTTTATATACAGCATCTATAAATTCCTTTATATAAGTCATAGCAGAAGTATGTTTTCATTGCTAGTTCAAATCCTTGTATTTTCATTTCCAGATCAAAATGGCTCAAAATAGCTTTAAAATCCTTCAAACCAACATGTTTGATGGAATGTCACATTGGGCTGGTATATAGTGAGTTCTGAATGTCTGAGACAATATTTTCAACTTTTAAACCAGGCAATGAACAGACCATTTGAGCATTTTAAAATAAAGAAAAGTTATGGTGTAAAATGAAGCTGATAATGTAACACACTGCACTTCTTCTAGTTAACTAATCAAATGTAAGCAAATTTATTATATTGACCATGTCCAACAAAGATCAGGTTTTCTTTGTTTTGATTGAAGTCAGATTGTTATACTCATAATGTAATTGTATTGAAAATAGTTTTATTAAATTAGAAACAAATGCAAAATAAAAGTATTTTCACTAGTGGTCTCCGACTTTTGAACCACACTGTTTGTTCTTCCTTTGGAATATTTTCTCATGTCAAACCATACCCACTCTGTGGTCTACTACTGTCTCAAACGCTAACAGAGCGTTTCTCTCTCTCTCTCTATCTCTCTCTCTGCAGTACTCCAATGATGTGTCAAGGAAGTTTGAAAAGATGAAGGTAGACCTGCGGGACATCATTCTGCTGGAGTCAAACGGCAAACAGAATCTCATCAGCTTCACTGAAACTGGCATCACTGAGATTAACTTTGCTGCCTATTTGAATGAGGTACATACAGTAACACACAGACAAAGAAACAAGCATTTTAGACCCAAACTTTCACGCCAGATGCTTTGGTTCATGTTGGCTATTGTTCAAAATATCCATTGACTGATAATGTGTGTCATTGCATAATTGACTGTACATAATTGCATATGGCAGATTCTTTTATGCTTGCAATGCTTTCAAGGTATAAATTTATATCACTAACCAGGGAATTGAACCCAGATGGCTAGGGCCATGCTCTACCAGCTGAACAGCACCTGGCACCTGGCGTAATATCAATGTACTTTATGCATACAATCAAGTCAAGTCAACATTTATTTATAAAGTACATTGAAAAACAACAGACACTGGTTGTGCTGCCCTTAAAACAGTATATTGTGATGATATCATGGTACAGTAATGTTTACCAAATGTATATATTGTGCTGTTTAAAAAGTTCTCCAAAGAATATCATGGAATTACCACCGTACATATTCAAAAAACATGGTAATAACATTGTATGTTTTTATACATAAGTGTGTATTCATTTACACTCATTTATGCATTTAGTAGACACCTTTATCCAAAGCAACTTAAAGTGTATATTAAATATATACATTTTATAAGTATCTGTGTTCCTATGGCCATGGCATTGTCAGCACCATTCTTTACTAGTTGAGTTACAGGAACTCTAACGATGATTGAAACATTAACAGGCAGACTGTTTTTTCTAATGTTAAATGAGAAAATATGTCTTTATTGTGTGTTTGTGTTTGTTTTTCAGCTTAATAAAGGAGTGACTCGCATTGATTTACATGCTTTTGCCAATGACCTTGATATTCAAGCTAACCAATTGGTAAGATGTATTATTTCTCCAATTTGTCTAAAACAAATCAAACAAAGACAAACATTTTAAAGTAACAGTACTTAAATGAAATGAACATCTGAAAATGCTCTGCTGTAACTTCAGGGATCAACGGCTTCCACAGTCACTTTATTCATCCAAAGCTTTCCACAAGTATTAGCAGAACTCTTGAGAACAGTAGTTTTTAGGGCCTGAGCACCAATGGTGCAAGGACCCTATTGTAATTCTAGGTGTTTTAAATTTTTTCCCCAAATGAATCGCATTTTTGAGGGCCTAAACATTCTCGAAAACTCAGGAAACTTTGCACACGCTTCAGAAGTGGTGAATATTGACATCTGATATGGGTTTCAGAATTAAGTGTGGCAAAACGGCTCGATAGCACCACCTACAAACTTTCAATGATGTGCTTTACGCTACATTTCACCTACACATCGGTACACACGTGTAACATGTCAATACCTACAAAATACATGCCCTAAACTCAACAGGAACTCAGCCATTTTGATTTTTCTTTGCCATTTCCGGGGCTCGTACTTTAACGAACTCCTCCTAGAGATTTCATCAGATCTATCAGATCTATCAGATCATATTTGATTATTCTAATCTAAAGGCCTTGTCGATGCTAAATTGCGACGCTTTTGAGTTTTCACTGCACGGCGTGGCAAAATGTCCAGTCTGCCCCAAACTGCACATGTTTGATAATAGTCCCGGCCTGAATACATCTACATGCCAATATTCAGTTATAGTCCTCCCAGAGATTTAATCAGATCAACATTATATTAATCAGTCTTAATCTAAAGGCCTTTTTTGATGTTAAATTGCAATGCTTTTGAGTTTTCGTTGAAGGGCGTGTCCGTGGCGGTCTGACAAATTTCGAAATAAAAGGAGTCACATTTTTGAAGCCTAAACATGCTCGAAAACTCATGAAACTTTGCACACATCTCAAAAGTGGGAAAAATGTACACCTGTTACTCATTTTAGAATGAATTGTGGAAAAATGGCTCAATTGCGCCACCTACAAAATTTCAACAAAGCAGCCTTTATGCTACGTTTCACCTACACGTAAGAAAATAGGTAGGTATATGTAACGTGTCAACACATACAGAAAAGTCTCTAAGAGCCATATCCTAAACCCAACAGGAAGTCAGCCATTGAGATTTTTCTCTTAAATTTTTGCTCATTTTTTGCAATTTCCAGGCCTCGTACTTTAAGGAGTTCCTCCTAGAGATTAAATCATATTTGGTCAGTCTAATCTAAAGGCCTTGGCGATGCTAAATTGTGAAGATTTGGAGTTTTCTTTGAACAGACAAATTTCTATGTTTTGCCATGAAACAGGAAGTTGTTATAACTCAAACATAAAATGTCTTATCTGCTTCAAACTTTAAATGTTTTATAAGAGTCCCGGCCAGAACACTTTTTTATGCCAATATTCAGTTATAGTAATAGCGCCACCTACTGGCAACAGGAAATTACATCTTTTACACTTTGATACACTCTTAACAACATTTAAGTGCTAAAAAATGCTAAAAGAATTATAGTGACATTCCCCTGGCACAGCAGCCCGAATGTGCACCAGGGTTCAAGGGCCCGTTTGTACTTCACTTAACTTTTCATTTATGTTTTAATTCTACCTTTATATATACATTTATATGAACCTTTTTTCATTCAAACCTGAAAATAAACAAAGTTTAAATGTATATTTTTTTGTTAAAAAATGTCTAAAGTTTAGATCATGCTGAGATAACATGGATCATCAGGTTTTGCACAAACTTGTGTAGTCCATGCCTGCTCAAATACTAAGAACTTAACTGTTCTCTCAAATTGTTATACTAATATACTGTAAATTGTAATGAAAAATGGGTAATACTTTGCAGAAAGGTTCTATTCATTAACATTAACAATGAATAATGTTTTTTAAACAATTCACTCATTGTGGTTAATGTTAATTTATTAAAATACATTTGTCCATAATTTTACTTCATAATGCATTAACTAATGTTACCATATATTGCTATAAAAGACTTTACAATAAGGTTCCATATGTTAACATCAGTTAACAACATTAGTTAACATGAACTACTGTAACAATAAGCAATACTTTTACAGCATTTTTTTTTATCTTGGTTAATGTTAATTTCAACATATAGTAATACATTTTTTAAATAAAAAAATAACATTTAGTTGATGCGCTATGAACTAACATGTATAAACAATGAACACTTTTACTTCAATACATGCTGTAAAAATGATATATATATTGTTTATTGTTAGTTCATGATACTTAAAGCATTAGATGTTAACAAATGGAACCTTGTTGTAAAATGTTACACAAAACTTTATAATTAATACAAAAAAGAAGCATTTTCTCAAGTGATCACAGACTTTTAAACCCCATTGATACATGTATGTTTTAGGAATGAAATTGAATATAAAATAATATAATGCAAAAATGCCCCCTGACAACAAATCTTCCCATTGTTCTCTTAACCTTTTTGTGTATCTCTTTCTTTTTTCCAGTCTAAAGGGACCTTGCAGACTTCCTTAAAGGGACACGCTAACACTATAAGACAAATCCACATACAGCAAGTCATTCCACTGGAGCAATCCATGGTAATCTATTCATCTATCCCAGTCTCATAAATGCACTTCATGTGATTACTCTGGCCTGCAGGGTCATAGCAATTGCTTTCTTACCCATGAATGGTTCTTTTGAATTGGCTTAATTGTGTAAGTGGGATTGTAGTTTGATTGATCACAAAAGCAACATAGTGATATTTGATCAACTAAATTGAATGAATGTAAAGTCATAATTTCTGAATGACACTGGTATTTCTGTTGAGATCTGATGTGCTTTTCATCATCTGATTTGACGTTCTTATACTTCCTAACACATTCAATTTATGGCTTCCAAGAAATTTGTGAAAGCAAGGGTAAGCCTGTGTCTAACAATAATAGTTGCATGACTTTCCCATTGAGATGTTTGGTCAGTTGCTATCAACTTGTGACATCATCAAGACACCATCATCATCTATTGAAACATTTATTTATTTTTTTTAATTTTTTTTACTTTGCAAATGTGGTATAACACAATACTGCAATAACAGATTGTCCACAATATGGATTACATTTATAAATTGGTTAAAAAACATCTTACTATGCAATAATAAGAATTGACCTCTCAAGTAATTATCTTGTGGATAATACCAGCATGTCGAAGGATAAATTAAGGGACCTAATCTTTTTCAAAGTGCATTGTAGGAAAGGGAGTTCTGTTTTCCGGTCCAAATGATAGATGTTTCACTTGTTAAATTTAAACAAGTTTATGTGAAATACAGACTTTATGTACCCCAAATGCGTCATATATTCCAACTGTTTTGTGTCACATTCCTTGTTTACTGTGACATAATGTGCGCATGTATGCATGTACAACTATAAAGTTGCATGGCGTTTTGGCACACTTCATGCATGGAACTTTCATTGTATGTTTATAAAACTGTTACTTTTTGTGGTAAAAGTACTAGCAATGTTTCTCTTTGTAATCCAGCATTTTTATTAGAATTTTAATTGATAGAAATTCATTATTGATAAGATTATAGATCATTTCAACATGAAGTGATTTTGTGTGTGTTTGTGTATTCATTATATTCCCAATATCAGAGCACACTTAATCACAGCATCAGACTTCTGGAGAGGACTTCCTCAGATTTGCCTGTAAGTTTTAAAACTACTATGTAGACATCAGCCCTGAGTAATGCAGCCACAAACATGGTTTCTGATATGTTGTAAATGTATTGGTTTTCAGATCCGAGTTTCAGAAGTACTAGCAGCCGTTGATGCCGCCCAGTTCCTAATTTCCCACAATGCAACATTTGTGGTCAATCAGGTAATGTGAGCTAAAAAACAAACAAACAAACAAAAAAAACAATTACCTGTATGATAAATCAGGTAGCTGTAAATTAATGGTTAATTTTCACTGCTCAAACAGGAAACCGAGAAATATAAGCAGACTATCATTGGATATTTCAAGCAGTATATGGACTGGATCAGGACATCTGTGAGTATTGTTAACAGTATTGCCTACAAGAATATTTATGTTGGATTGGTGCTGATCAGTTTGGTAGTCTTCATTAATTTAGGCTTGAAAAACTTTTGTTTTGCTGCCTCATTTTAGCTCACCATGGAAGTAGCAGCCTGTAAACCTCTCAGCAACATTGTGGATACGGCTGAGATCCTGGGCTGCAGTTTCCTTTTGGATTCAATGGTGAGAGAACCACTGGATCCATAAAGAAGGAATCAAAAATGAACATTTTGTCAATATTTAGCCTACTCGCTCTCATTTCGTTCTGACCCTGTATTATTTTCTTTCATCTATAAAACACAAATGCAGACCTTATGCGAAATATATGAGCATCTATTTTTCACACAAGGAGAGAGGATGTTGATTTAAACTTCCAAGCTCAAAAAAGAACAAAAAGCACAAATATATAATTAAAGTAGTCCATTCAACTTGTGTGCTATGTTTCAAGTTTTCTGTGTTTCACAAACAAGGAACATAATATGTGGTAGGTATGAGTAGCTGGTTAAACTATTTCTTTAAAGACCGGTTTCAAAGACAACCTGCTGAGATGTTGGACTCAAAAGACGTGGTTGATTCTGTGATGTGTGGTTCTGGGTTAAGAGATGAAGGAGGGGTGTTACAACACTGACTTGGATGCAGTGGTTTGGGTATAACATGTTTGCATATGGAAGAAATTGTTGAAGATAAAGCACTCAATAAGCACTCAACCAGGGTGAGTTTCGCTGTACCGGTAATGTGTGTGGTCAAACCCTGCAGGCAACCTTGAGGAAGGAAGGGGATGGCAGGTTTGATCTGAAATAATGATGATTGCGCGTGTGTGTGTGTGCGTGTGTGCGCAAATGGGGCCCTGTGTCCTTAACCCTGTCCTCTGTACACCATTGAACATACACACGATTGCACCCACTTGAAAGCCACAAAAGTAGTTAAAGTATATGATAAGAAAAAAATCAGACTTTAAAAAACAACACAGGTCATTAAGTCATTCAAAGCATAATGTATGCGATGACTCAGTCAAACTGCACCTGTCACAAAAACATGAAGACACAGTCGTGTTTCCACTATTGGGCCAAAAGAGGCCATGATAGTGCTTGCCAGGGCCAGTTGTGTTCCCACTGTCACTTCCAGGGCTTCATCGTGCCTCCTCAGAGTTCCACGGGGCCAATGACTTTTGGCCCGAGATTACCCTTGGGCCAAAGAAGGCCAAATGGGGATCAATGTCAGAGGCGGATTTTAGCTGGGTCAGATCATAAGATTCAGCATCAAGATACTCATTCCTCAATTTTTCATCTAGCTACCAACATACCTCAACAGGTTAATGGAAGAATGTAGAATAGTTAGTACTGGTCAGTAGACAAAATCAGGGCTCTTCTTAATATTTGGGGAGATGAAAATGTGCAAAATTAGAGCCGAACAAAGATGTGATTAATTATACAGTATTGTTGAAGAAATTGCCAAGTTGTGTATCCAGCACACAAAGGTACAGTTTCAAGACAAAAAGAAAAATATTGCAGGCGAATCCTGTTCATTTCGAGGGCTAGCTAGTCTCCAGATTCTGATCCCTCACCTTGAGTTACCCTCAAACTTGTGAAATGGGTGAGGTGTGTGACGTTGGCACCATGGTGACGTATTAATTGCAGGTTTTAGGGCAACACTGCAGGGTTATTGGCCAGATGGTGGGAATACAGATTGATTTTGGTCTTGCGGCTCGAGGTCCGAGACTAAAGGAGCAGTTGATAGCCTTGGCTCGCACTGGCTCAATGTTGGAAAAGTGCCTGGTGTGATCATGCTCCTAATGTATTAAAATTTTTGGGGCTTAATGTTAGGAATGTTCCAAATATGTGTCACAACATGGAGTTCTGGATAAAACAAAAATTTAATAATCCTAGTTAATATTGTGCTGGTAAATTTGTGTGTGTAAATTATTTGGCTTAACAAATGTTAATTTTGGACCCTGCACACACACATTCACAAGGTTGTTACAACATAGCCACCTAGGACAGGAATTTCAGGAAGCATCCAGGCCCCTAACTACCTGTAGTAATTAGCAGTTAGCTGCTCTTTCCGCAGAGACCAGAAATTGGCCCCAGTATAATTCTCTCTGACTGCAGCAGGAAGTGTCTGGCCTGCTGGGCTTGTTAAAGTTTGTGTTTAATCTCAGCAGACTGATCACACTGTGAATTTGGCGACAAAACTTTGATTGTAAGTTCTGCTGCTAAAATCAGTTTGTGCTTACCAAAATTTAATACCACAGCCCCAGTGGCAGAAGCTGGAAGTGTTGTTGAGGTGAATTATCCACTGGGTGGCTCGAAGCGAGTTGTATTTTTAGTTGGAAAAACATATTTTATTAACCCTATTCCCAAACCCTAATCCTAACTGTCGATGGAGTAAAAATTTACAATTTTAAATAAAAAATGCAACTTCAGAGTCATGCTCACCAATGTTTATGTGAATACGATTCCTGGTTTCCAGGGGATAAGAACCTTTGTGCCAAAGATTGCGCATTCAAGCAGTAGCGCCTCTGGAAAGGGTGGACAAGTTTGAATTGGTTAAAAAATGTCTGATGGTGGATGGCTCCTTTCAGTAATTCGGCTGAATGGGATCGATTTAAGAGTAATGAACTTTCGGAAGCAGTATGTCAATTTCTTGTGTAATTATGTTGACCTAATACATGATAGTCAGTGGTTTGTTTAAGGAAAAAGAGAGAAGTTTATGAAGAGTTCAGATTTACATTAGCTACAGGTAGAGTGTAAATGGTCAGGTATTTGCCTTGATATGGGGGGTTAAAAAGAGAGCTTCTTGAATATGAATATTAAAATAGTATTTATAACCCTTAATACTGTAAATGCAGTTCATTGATTTGCAATGTGCTATTAACATTACCCCACCATATAGATAGCCTCAAAGCTAACAGACATGGCCACAAAACTCTGATTTTGATTTATTGTGTGTTTAAGAAATGTTGTGTTTATTTGTTGCAGAACACATTCTGGTTTGGACTGGGCTGCTCCACACTATTTCTGCTCCCTAGCATCATCCTGTCTGTGAAACTCGCCAAGTTCTATCGTAGAATGGACACAGAGGATGTCTATGATGAGTAAGTAAACCAAATTGTGGTGTAGTACTTAAAAACAGTAATGGACTGATTAAGGGTACTTGAGACACTCCACCTTGGTTATAACTAATGGTGCACCGATCAGGAAATTTGAGGCCGATACCGATCTCCGATTTTTTTAACACTAAGTTCAACTGATACTGATATAGATTTTTTTCTGCCCTTTTCTCCCAAATTTGGAATGCGGAAAAGTCCTCAGGGTGGCATAGTGACTCACCTCAATCCAGGTGGAGGAGGACAAATCTTATTTGCCTACACATCTGAGACGTCAATCCGCGCATCTTATCACATTGCTTGTTGAGCGTGTTACCGCAGAGTCAGCGTGTGTGGAGGCTTCACGCTATTCTATGCGGCATCCACGCACAACACACCACGCGCCCCACCGAGAGCGAGAACAACATTATAGCGACCATGAGGAGGTTACCACATGTGACTCTACTCTCCCTAGCAACCGGGCCAATTTGGTTGCTTAGGAGATCTGGCTAGAGTCACTCAGCACACCCTGGATTCAAACTCGCGACTCCAGGGGTGGAAGTCAGTGTCAATTTTCGTTGAGCTACCCAGGCCCTCGATACAGATGTTTTTAAAAGTGCCCTTTGTCACACTTTTGCAAGTTATATTGTGCAATTATATCTTTATGCCCCATACTGTACAATTACGGTAACACATTTGTCAATGTGTTGTCAACAAAAAGGTTCCATTTATTTGTTTTTTGTTTGTTTGTTTTATCCCCTTTTCTCCCTATTTGGAATGCCCAATTCCCACTACTTACTACTCCTTGTGGTGGCGGAAGGACAAGTCTCAGTTGCCTCCGCTTCTGAGACTGCCAATCCACGCATCTTTCATGTGGCTCGTTGTGCATGACACAATGGAGACTCCGCATGTAGAGACTCATGCTACCCCCTGCGATCCTTGCACAACTTACCAAACGCTCCACTAATCACGACCACAAGGATGTTGCCCCATGTGACTCTACCCTCCCTAGCAACCAGGCCAATTTGTTTGTTTAGGAGACATGGCTGGAGTCACTCAGCACACCCTGTATTCGAACTCGCGACTCCAGGGTTGGTAATCAATGTCAATACTCACTGAGCTACCCAGGCCCCCAAAAGGTTCCATTAGTTAACATTATTTAACAACATTACTTTAAACATTAACTGTCTTTGGCATTTTGCTGAAACACAAATCACTAATTATTAAGCGAATGTGTGAAAACGTGGTGCCTTTATGGTTAAACAGCTGTTGTAATTGCTATGATTAGTGGTAATGTCTGATTTAAATTGGGATCAGATTAATAAAGAATTGTGCTGAGATGAATGACTGATGAGATATTGAGAGCATCTGGAGAGCGTCTATATTTGATTGACACTGGGAGTGAACATATTGAAGGGAGTGAACATATTGAAGGGAGTGAAAAGTGCTCATGATCTCTCAAACAGTCTCTGTCGCTGCACACAATCTGATTGTCAGGACTCATGTTACATCACATATACTCAGATTTGTATATGCATGTTTATTTGTTGCTTAATTAATTTTTATGCCCGTTTGCAGTCTCTTTATCCTCTTTGGACTTGTTCAGACTGCCACTAAAAATCTGTTTTGCATATCCAGATTGTTTTTGATAGTTTGGACAGTTTTTGATAGTCTGGACAGCAAAAAACACATGAAATCAGATTTTTCCGAATCTGATTCAAACCACATCGGGAGGTGGTTTCAAATGCAATTGAAATCAGATTTTTTTCAGATGCGTCTCAGTCCGGACGCTCTAGCTGCTCAATTCGGATCTCAAATGGTCTTTTGCGTCACTCTTAACGTGACACACAACGATGACGTCAAAAATTGGTGACTGCAGCACAGAACATCACAATATTTACCAGGAGTTCTGCACTGTGACTAGACAGGGCACTTATTTGGAGAGCGAGATGATGCGCCTCCATTTTTCCCACATCTGTTTTGAAAGCATCGTCACGTGAGTACGCCTATAACGTTACCAAAGCAACCCATGCAGCTAGGTTGGTTTTGTCTGAATGTGCAAATCTGATCACTTGCAAGTAATAGTGCGGACAGTCTGCCTGAAAAGATCTGATTTAAGATCTGCATTTGTGCTCACAGTGCAGCGAGCCAAAGTTACTAAAGTAATGACTCTAGAAAATGGGCAACATAATATTCATACACATGCTATTCTTACACATTTTAAATACAAACCTGCATATTCATCTGTATAACAGTTTAAATTCATGAATACTTAGAATTGCCGACAATTCACCTTCTAGGGGCCACTCTGTCATGCATCAAGGGCTGAGAAAGTGCTCATTCATTAGTGTATTTGTTATTCTCTGTGTGCTGCAAAAAAAGATCTGCCCTGATTTTAGGCATGATCGGCTGATCACAGACTTAATACGATGATCGGCTGATTTAGATCGATCTTTGCACCCCTAGTTATAACAGAAATTGTGTGTATTGAGTGAATGCATTGGTGTATTACGGTGCAAATTCATCTTTCTTTTCCTTAAACAGTTTGGTTAATAATCGACTCTTTTTCTCTCTCTGCTTCTCTTCTACTCATCTTGCCTGCATCCTCTAGTTCCTCTGTCTCAGGGACTTGGCATTTCACATTATGATAACCATTCTTGCTATTTCCATCTTTCCTCATTCTTTATGTCTCTCTGTCCAGCACTTTGCACTTTATGAAATATATGTGTATATATTGTACAAACAATGTATTGTATTTAGCATTTTTCAAGCATTCATGTGTTTACAGTAGAGAATCATTGCGATAAGTCGCTGAGTGTCTTGACCCGAGACGTCCATTTGCACATCTACATGGCATCTCTGTACACGACTAAAGTGCATCTCCTTAACATATTTGCTTGTCTTGTATCTTTTTAGCATTGAGACAATTCCCATGAAAACGTAAGCTTTTCTCTCCCATTATACTTTTGCTGTCCATCTTACTGCTATTTTTTTTAAACATCCCTTTCCTGTTTGTACATAGACCTTTCTGCTTAATTGTGCTGGTTTAAGTTAAAAGCCTTGAAACGCTTCTCCGGTGAAAGGCATCACTTGTGTTGGTATTACCTTTGAAAGCTCCCTTCTTTAATATGAAGGGTTGTTAAAACAGAGACTTTAAAAGCACAATTCAAAACGATTTCTGTACATTTTACATTTAATGTAAAACAATTGTAATTTGAACTTAAACTTTTTCATGCTTTATTTCCTAAGCTTGCGATTACATTTTTGAAAAACATGTCTTTTAAATTAAGCGTATTCACAGTTAGTTGCATGCCATTTTTATCATCTCACGTCATGTTTTGTTTACAATTTGTACTATGTAATGTCTATTTCAGTATGGAAATTGGTAATAATGGTTATTATAATGAGCATTTAGAAGGTACCCAAAATCCTGTAATGACAAGGTAATAAGAACCACATCCTGCATGTGTTACTCTAATGAAAAGCATGCATTGGAATGCAGATTGATTGAGGTAATAATGGTGATGATAACGAGGTGTCGAAGCTCCAATGCATGTGCAGTTTGAAGTTGCCTTTCCCACAAACAGCTAACTCAATAATGCAGAATTTGTGATTTGCATGCACTTTGCATGCATTTGAATTTACATTATTTATTACACTAGAAGATGTTTACTGAGCTGTGGCTGGATTGGTGCTTGCGCATTTATTCACATTTTGTCACTGCTTCACACAGCACATCTTCTTGCATGTGACTCTTGAATTTCTAACTGGGCTGCCATGGCTATGATTTGTATCTCTCTAACTGTCATGAATAACAGCATGTCTTATGTTCAAGCTCTGTTCAGAATGATGGGCTGGAATGACACACAGAGTCTTTACACATGTACATGTATCATGTGCTAAGACTGAATCTGATTGAATTGTGCATGCCATTGGTCATGTTTAATTTATTCATCATTTTTTTCCACAATCTTAGGTGTATAATTGCATGATCAGAATAGAAAATTAAAATAGTGATACTATTAATTCATATTAATAATAGTGCTCTGTCTGTCATGGCAAAGTCCGCACTGCTCTTCTGTGGAGCTTTTCACACTTGAAATCGTTTACCAAGGGCCATTCCTAACCCTGGGTTAATGTAATCCTGGGTTATCTTGTTTTACAAAGTTTGTACTTCACCCTGGATTAGTAATTAATCCTCAGGTTTCGAGATTTTACACTTCAGTATGGGATAAATTGATTGGACAAGCATGCTTGCATCTTTTTAAACATACTCCAAAATAGCAAAATGAAAATGCAAAGAAGGTTGACATATTTAATCATTTACCTTAGAGGCTGAAACAAAACAAAACAAAGCAAATAGGGATGGGAATCTTAAGGAATTTGACATTTTCGGATCCAATTCTGATTCCTTAACGGCTCCATTATTACTGAATAATAACTTGTTACTGATTCTTACTTTCCGTAAAGAAATATCTGAAAATATCTGAAAATCTGAAAATTTCAGATTTCAACAGATCAGAGAAAACAAATCAGAGATCAGTTTAATACAATTCTTGCAAAAGGCATTTTACACAGACTTTTAGAGGCATAGAGTATGTATTACATTACAATTTACACAATACTACACACAAAAAATTGCTAACATATTTTATTCATTATTTTCTATTTTCTATATATATATATATATATATATACATGTGTGTATATATATATATATATATATATATATATATATATATATATATATATATATATATATATATATATATATATATATATATATATATATATATATACATTTTGTTATGTATCCTTAAACAATGCCCCACAATAGAGTACTTACAGGGTGTAGTATAAATTTATGGTGCTCTAAAGGTTCATAATAGTCCAAAAAACAAAAAGCTGGATAACCATGGCACTCTTATTAATTCAAAAGTCTTTATTGTCACATGACTTAATACAAAAGGTAAAACAGCTCTCCAACGCTTTTCGGCATGAGCCTTCCTCAGGTAGAGTAACGGGGAGAGTTTGTTACTTTGAGTCTTACATTTGGCCTTCATAACAAGGTACAGTTCTTAGCTCATTTCAAGCTGGACATGGCAGTAATCAGAATCACAAAAAAGAACTGGCTCATAAGAGTCATTCATCGGGAACCGTATTAAACTGTTCGTGCTGTAGATTCAAAACCAGCTCATTTGAGTCATTCTTTTTAGAATCGGACTGCACTGTTCTCACAATATCTTTCGAGCTGTAGATTCAGTAGTGGGGTAGTCTTGCGTAGCCAGACCTATTACTAGAGCAAAGGTCTGGGATCTATAGCAGCTTTAATTGGCCTAGAACTGCCCATTTAAACAGGAAAACCCAACAGAGATGTTAAGCAACCAATCACAGTGTTGTCATTATGGGGTGGGGTTATCGGAGATGTATCATACATAATAAAAGACTAACATTTGGGGAAAAAATATTTAATTAAGAGTCTTAATTCTTGCGATTGCACAGAAAACATACAGAAGAAGAGCAGAAAATATGTCGAGAGTCTAATTACAGCATAGAAAACCTCATTATAGTGAATTTCACAGACATAACTAAGTAAACCAAGCAGTAAATGCAGCTCTGCTCGTGGATATCCACATCACTTTCTGCAGCATGCCTCAAGTGAAACTCTGAATATCTTTAAAAGATTTGATGTCACTAACCGGGTAAACTTGGGCAAGTTCTGTGATTATTTCATCCTCATAAACGCTCTATAAACGATTCTATCAATATGGAAACACAACTCAGCTTCCAGGCGGTCTGATAAAATGTCCTGTGTGCGTCTACTTATGGAAGTTCCATCGAGCCAGCCAATCAGATTTGCGCTGAGTTGATTGAGAAATTGTTTTCCAATTTTATGTGCTATGTGCATTAGACGGTTAGCGAATGGACTGTGGGTGGTCTGTGGGTAGAAGGAATCTTAGAAATAGTATTTTAGTACAGTGTTCCATCTGCATCAGTAAAACAATGTGTGTTCAAGAACCATTAATGGAACTGTGGCAATGTCCACACTAATATGTTTTTGCTTGGAAACAACTGTGTGGATGGAGAGCATTACGAAAATGTGGTTTACAAATGTATCCGGATTAATGTGAATGTAGCCTGTAACTGAAATGATACGGTTTTGGTAATAAAAAAAAATTATGGAACTTGTTTCCAACCCTAAAACGATTGAACATTTAATGATGCGATCACTGTGTAGTTCTTGGTTAGCTGACTGTTGCTTAACAACTCAATAAACCATTTTAGCACCATTTTTTTAACACATTTTACATTAACCCAGGTTTAAAAGAGGTGCTTATCCTCTTTCAGAAATACAAGCATGTAACAATTGTAAGACCAATGGTTTAATTATCAAAACCTGGGGTTTAAAAAGATGTTGGCCCAGGGGTAATCATAGTGTGAAAAGCCCTTATAAGAACGATGGGGTAAAGATGGATGGAGAAATGATGGTGGGGTGGGGTGGGGTGGTTCTCATGAATGGGGGGGGGTGGGGGTGGTTAAATACCCTCTGGCCTTGACAGTTTTTCACTTTGTGCCTCAAGCATCCCTACCTATGACACTATAACTCGATTCCCACGGGCCTCTGCGCCCCCTCGCCATGCCGACTGGTGACTAAAGAGGAACGTCAGTTTTTCAACTACAGAAAGGTAATGAAAGCTGCAGATGAGAGAAAATGGATGCAACCTCTCTCCTTAACAAGCACGTTTCTTCCTCTTAATCCAACTAATTACATCAGCATTTTTGGTATGCATTTATATGATTAATTAATTGTTTTATTGTTTCTTTACCTTTCACCACCTCTATTGACATGAACTTTAAAGTATTATATGTTTTCTTTCCATCTTCAGAACCATTCTGCCTGGATAACTTTGCTGATAGTTCTCCAAAGCTTTGTGTGGATTGTGTTTTTTAGCATTCATCACTAACTACCAGCCCATATTATTGTGATCTGCAAATATTTTACTTAAAACATCTCTAAAAGCTCTGCAAACAGATAGATGCCAAAGCTTGCTGTGTGTTTTGTTTCTTTACCTTTGTCTTAAATATCATCTCAAATCTCATGTACACCAGTTCATTCGTGTCACACTTTGCCCTTTATTGTGCTTTCTTGTAACTGCACAGTGGGTGAAATTCTGTAATATTTGTTTCTTTCCTCACACAGTGCTATTGGAAACTGGAATTGAACCTTTTTGGAATGTGAGTTGTTTATATTGGCATTGTTTTATGCTAGCATAGAAACAATTTAATAAAAAAAATAACATACATACTGAATGTGTTATCTTACAATGTGAATATCTTATATACCACAGACCCTCTTGGTGAACAACAGCTCACAGACAGACAACATGAAGAAAAAGACTTGCAACTGTGGCCTGTTGTCCAAGTTCCCATAACATCAATTGTCAACAAAATGATTTGTTGTTTTGACCATTTCGCACCCATAACATTGAAGGGACTGTCCCTTCAAAGAGCTATTCTGTGATGTCACATCCTGTCACAAAGTCAGGGAGGCTTCACACTATATGGCTGTTTTAATTAGTACTCAACAAGTCTTTGTTTACAGTCCTTGAGAAATCACGTGACAGGCATAACAATGCTTTTACTGCTTCATTTTGTTCTTTTCTTTTTTTATAGTGCTTTTTGGTTTTTAACATTGTTGAGAATTCAATGTGTTTAAGTCATTTTATTAAATTTAGCTCTGAACCTCAGAGACTAAAGGGATTGTTGTTGTTGTTGAAAAAGATCAAGCCAGCCACCCATGAGCCAGAAACAATACACAATACAAACATGTGTAACATAGCTTTTCTAAAATATGCTTGAAGTGCTAACTACTGTATATGAGGTAGTGCTAAGATAGATAGATGTTGTCAAGTCATTTCAAGGATGAATGGATTGTTGCCTTTTTAGATTTTTAGATCGTGGCACAAGTTAGCCATGGCCAAGTGTTAGTTTTAAGATCATAGTTGTGGTTGAAATCTAAACCACTTATATGCAACTGATATCCACTTAGCAGTTAACATTTTCTGTATCTGTTATGCTCGCTTTCTCTACTTGGAAAATTCAAGATATGTTGCATCTGGTTTTGGTGACACCCCCCTAAAAAAAGAGCATGGCAGTTTTTATGTTCTTTAGTCTTTCTAAATATCTCTGTTATTAATGATATACCAATTCCTAATTGCTGATTTAACTAACAGTTGTTCTCCAACACGTTGGATTACTGTAACATCAAATCCTGTTTTTGTGTAGGTCTCAGGTATTAGGGTTTTTTATTTACTTGATATAATAATTATTGTGGACATGCATCTGTTGATATGTGAAATGATTGTCAACTTTAAAACAAGTGAATGTATCTCCGAGACATTTGCTTGTACGAGAGCAAGAGAAGATCACAGACTCAATTCACAGGAGGTTAGGATTTCACTTTACACTTTACTTGATGACTTTTACTGAGCCTACTTAACGCTGTCATACTCATTGACAATGATGTCACCAAATATCTGTTGTTTATTAGATCTCTTTTTAGAGACATTCTGTCAGGTGCTAGATATGTTACTGCAATGCTACATTGTGTATATGACAGTGTTATTAAGGCCTCAGGTAAAGTGTTGTACTTGATTCATATCCAGAAATCTCCCTTCTCAGTTCATCTCAAAATCTCACTGTTTTGCCATACCAAGTGTAGCATGTGCATACTTGTTTAAGCTTGCTCAGAGATGTTTAGTTGTGGTGGGACTGATTGTCAGTGCCATTGGTTTTCAAGTCCACGTGGTTAGGCTGGCTAAAACTGTAAAATATTGTGAATAAAGTTTCAGATTAAAATACAATTTTTTCTGGCATTGTAAATTCCCTTATTCAACCGCTGTGCATGCACATTTGAGTTGAAAGTAAGATGGTTTCTAAGAATGGAGGGATTTTTGTTTGTAAACAGAGTGTTTTTCATGTCTTGACAGCCATTTTAGGGGCATATTTTTCTAACATATAACACAGCATGATGCCAATTTATGTCAAATACTCCTATTTAGTCAATTAAATGAAATGGTCACTACGGTTTCTAAACCCACAAATGATTTTAAGTTCAGCCTGCATGGCGCAAGCTGACAAGTCATTTGAAATGTATCATTTAAGCAGATGTTTGCATGTATGCCAGTTTCACTGCAACCCACTACAATATTTTTCTCTCAGAAACCCTCATTTCTAGATCTGCTTCAAAGGGATTGTATGTCTAATTGTGCACCAGCTTGTCTGCTCAACACAGCATATTTGTGACTTCGTACTTGCTCTACTGCAGTAGTAACAGCAGCAGCACAGCTAAAATAGATATAATGCTGCCAAGACCAAAAACCATTACTGTTAATACAGCATAAACACTGATGCGAAGGGCAAAAACTTTGTAACCCTAACCCTAACGATGGAGAAAGGACCTCTTAACGCTATTTGATATACAACCCCAATTCCGAAAAAGTTGGGACAGTATGAAAAATGCTAATAAAAACTAAAAGGAGGGACTTGTACATTTTAGTCACCCATTGCTATATTGAAAGCACTACAACTACACATTATATGATGTTTTTACCTGTGAATTTCATTGTTTTTTGAAAATATATGTTAATTTAAAATCAGACGATTGCAATACAATCCAAAAAAGATGGGCAATTTAAGACTGTGGAACAGGAGATGTTAAACAGGTGAGGCAATCATGTCATAGTATATAAGGAGCCTCCAAAAACAGCCTAGTTCTTCAAGAGCCAGGATCATTCGAGACTTGTCAATTTGCCAACAGATGCTTCAGCAAGTAATTCAGCACTTTGAGAACAATGTTCCCCAAAGACAAATTGGAAGGATTTTATGCATTTCAATCCACAATATAGTTAAAAGATTAAAGAAATAAGGTCAAAAGAGGTTTTGGTGGTGCCATGCGAGGGTCGGACGTGTGAATGGTGAGCTCTGTGCACTTTGCTAGTTTTAATACTATTTGTGTCATAAACCGGTGAGATTAGATACACCATGGTTCTTAACTGTTCTATGAAGACAATATGTCAAAGAATTTAAAATCCTCGGGCTCTGGAGATATTAAATACCCCAGATATGCACTGATACACCAGACAGGGTTGCAGACCGGAGAAATTCAGCGTCAGCTGTCCAGTATGTCGGTGATGCTGATGAAGGTCATAGCGGACTTGGAGGATCTTGCTGTAAAATGTTGCGTTCAACACTTCTCACGTCATATGCCGGAACTCGACTCTCTTGTGAACGTGCGGACAGCCGATACCGGAAGACAGTGATTATAGTTTATAAAGTTATAAATATGGATATTTTTCTTACAAAATGCATCGCTTTGCTTCAGAAGGCCCTTATTAACCCCCTGGAGCCATATGGATTACTTTTTTATGGATGGATGCGCTTTTTTGGGATTCAAAATCTAAAGTACCATTCACTCCCATTATAAAGCTTGGAAGAGCCAGGATGTTTTTTAATATAACTCAGATTGTGTTTAGCTGAAAGAAGAAACTCATATACACCTCGGATGGCTTGAGGTTAGTAAATTATGGGATAATTTTCATTTTTGGGTGAACTAACCCTTTAATGTTACTTGAAATGGTGATATTTTAGTGCATTGTCTTTATATTGTGGAAGGCTTTGTTTGGAACATGTTAATAAAGCATTTTTTGTTACATATTGTTTTGTTTCCTTTCCTGAGATGGAAATAAATGAATTTTGACAAGAAAAGAAGCATATATAGTGTCAAATTTCAGCACTTTTAAAATCTGTGATTAATTAACTACAAAAAATGATGCGATTAATCGCGATTAAAAAAAATAATCGACTGACAGCGCTAATTATTAGAGCTCCAAATGCCTGAGAGCACTAGGAAAGATGTTCCTATTATGCAGTTTTCTAATTTAAAGAAAAGTTTACACGTTATAATATATGTATTACAATTTAAGGAAAACGTTTCAGAATTTATTAGTACTTGGTATGCCCTCTTTTTGTTTTGAACTTCACAATTTTGTGCAAAACCTGATGATCCAGGTTATCCCAGCATTATCTCAAATTTTTCCAAAGAACATCTGGTATGATTCAATGGAACCAAGAATGATTGCAATTGATTAATGACCTAGAAATAGAAATATCTCCAGATAGTTCTCCATGTGTTGAGATGTTTAAAGTTTATAACTCAACCTGGTACTCGTGGAAGGCAGAATCAGAGAAAAAGATAAACAGTAGTCTCCGACCCAGAGCTGTTGATTCCATGATGGTTGAACCGATTTATTCTGGATGTTTACATTTCAATTCCGGCATCATAACAGGTACCCCCTCTCCAAGACAGCATTGATTGCTTTAAAAATAAAGATGTGATTAGTCAAATGTCTCTGTTAAAATTCAGTAGTTCAGACACACACACTTTTTCACTAATGGCCTCTCCATTCTAACTCTTTAAGCGTGAATGTTCATACAATTATCCCAGAAAACCCACAACATGCCTGACATGTTCCAACTTACAGTCTGATTCTTTATTTTGTTGTTATGTGCGTTTATTGACAGAAACATCTCATCACACTTGAACCCATTGTCAACAAGATATTTAAGGTCTCTTTTTATGTACTCATAAGATATAAGGCAAGGATTCCTTACATTTTTTTCTTTAAGATATTTCAATGGAGGGCAGGGACAGATTGTTTCCCAAAATCATGAGCACAAACTTGTGAAAGGAATATAGCTGCGGTGTACTCTTGCGAATATACGCGGAGAACGTTCCAAAATAGGGTGTGTTGAGGGACATACTCGGTTTTCCTTATGTATGTCCAAGCATTCTTCACAATTGGTTACATATGTGTGCCCACTTCTCATTGACAGTCACCAAACGGCCATGCAAATGATACCGCCCCCAACATACACACCCCCAGACAGGGAGGCAACTTGTGGGTAAACTTTTTTTTTTACTCAAAATTCCCTTTGTAATCAAAGCCCTTAAATAGATGAGTCAAGAGTCCAAGCCTACATGCAGTCTTTCTACCAGTATATGCGCTTTACAACATGTGGAAAATCACAATTTCATTCCTGCTGACATGCTGCCTCCTGGCAGCCATCGTCCAGACCCAGGGTCGCGTAAACGCAGCAGTTCACAGGAGGAGCATTTGGGAAGACCCAATCCAGTTTGTTACCAAAGGCACCAAAGATGAATGCAACTTAAGCGTGACGGGACAAGGCGAACTGACTAATCTTCGCATCTCATGCCACAGCCAGGAGTATTCCTACTGGTGCGACTACCAGGGCAAGCCTCAGGTCTGCCGCTCCTACAACAACAATCCACAGCATTATTTTACACAGATCTCGTGGGACCTCCGCAAGCTGCCAAATGCCTGCCAGGGTCAGCGCGTCATTAAGCCTCTCATGTGCAAGAGAGCATCTAACGAGGCCCAGATGGTCTTTAGAATTTCATCTTCACCTGACATTTTTCCAAAGGATGGGCCCTCCAGACCAGCCTCTGCCAGACCTGAGCAGGCAAAACCACAACAAAGAAGACGAGAGCAGAGACCAAAGCCTACTAGGCCACTGCAAACACAGCTCCAAGCATTGAGAGTCAAATCGCCCCAAACTGCTCAGGACAAACGAAATCAACCCAAAGCAGTCAAATCCACCACACAGAGGAATATGCTAACACCAACGCCAACTGAGCCCAAACCGACCGATTCAGTACCTCTGAGTGAGTCAAAGAAACTTGCACAGGACTACTGCTGGCGCTCATTTCAGGGTGTGTGTTCCTTCTTCATAGGATGGTTCAAAAACTAAGAAAAAGGTAAGTCTTTGATGAACACACCCTTTGATTATTACCAAACGTATCTATTTTAAATTTGAAAATGGTATCTAAAATGTGTGTATCCTCTCTTTACCGTCACTCACATTCACCTAGACAACAAACCCCACTGAAGATGACTCCCAAGTGTTTGATAATGTGAAATGTTGGACTGATGGAGACAAATGGAGGATTCTGAAGAGAAGCAGAAGGAACAAAAGTGTGTGTTAGAAATTGAAAAGACTGCTGGGGCAGTGGTATATTGTTATGTATTGGAAATGTACAGAATCTGTGATTGACGCCTTTGTCTCTATGAATTCAGAAGGCATACACATAACTAGCTATCTAGCTGTGAATTTAGCCAGTGAGCATAATGCTGGCATATTAACATGTTTTGTTTCCATAAACTATAAACTGGTGTGGTATTGCATTTTATCATGTGTACTGAACAATATATTTGTAAGATAATCTGTATTAATCCTTGTTATGTATTTATGGGTGCTGACCCTTTGGAGTTTAATAAAGGCCTACAACAGTCTGTTCAGATTGCATGGTGTTGGTGATACACAGTGCGGAGATGGCTCTCTCTACCATGATTTTAGAGTACATTAAGTTTACAGGTTATACTCATAATGTATACATTTTGAGGTGTGTTTCATTAATACATTCTTGAGTCCATCTTTCCATTCTGCTAGGGGTGATTTACAAGAGAGTGACAGCAGAAGGCGCTGTTGCATTTGGAAGACTGATGTGTTGCAAGTTTGGCTCTGTGAGGGTTTTAGGAATTTATTTAGCAAAATCTTACAACGGTAACCATAGTTTGTGTAAGTAAGTATATATATATATACTTACTTACACAAACTATGGTTACCGTTGTAAGATTTTGCTAAATAAATTCCTATATATATATATATATATATATACTGTAAGTGCTGTAAGTCGATTACATTTTTTAATCGTGATTTATCACATCTTTTTGTAATTAATCGTGAGTAATCACAGATTTTGAAAATACTGAAATTTGACACTATATTTCTTTTCCTGTCAAAATGCATTTATTTTCACTTTACGGTAGAAAATATAAATAAATATGTAACAATATAATGCTTTATTAACATTTTCCAAATATCACCAATTCAAGTAACATTAAGCGTTTACCAAATTCTAACAGGGAGTTTGACTAATTAAAAGAACTAGTCTCCACATATATTGCATAATCATTGCAATGAGTATTAAATCTCTTAAACTCTCATCCACCACAATATTAATCTGGCGGTAAACTGTGGCTATCCGCTTTCCTACAGCAATCGTGAAGCTGCGTTCATGATTCGCGTCAGGGCGTCAAAGCCATCGTCACGCACCACTTTGAACTCCACATGAAAAGATCTTGCAGACAAAAACGTCTCATACTGACTTGACATTAAGGTTTGACATCCTTCTGTGGTAATTAAAATGTGCCTTATACAGGCTGAAAAATACTTGATATCTCTTACAAGTCCCATCTGGGCTTGTTTTGTACATCAAATAGCATTAAGAGGTCCTTTCTACATAATTTTATCAACAAAGTGCTGTTGTGTGTGTGTGAGTGTGTGCAGAGATTCTTTTATTTACTGAGATAACGACCTCTATGGCTCTATCAAAGGAGAGTGCGTAAAAGGGCACCGCGTTATGCTAATTCATGCTAAGCTTGTAGGTTCACCTTGGCATAAGGGCTCTGGAGTGTGTGTGTGTTTGTGGTGGTGTGTGTCAGTGTAATGACTCCAGGCGGACATATTACAAAGGTTCTGCCCTGCCCTATATGCGTTTATGTTGTAGTAATGGTAAATGCATTAATGGTGATAAAGACAAATTTACACATTAAGGGGCGGACACACTACACTTCACACTCCATTGTTTTTAATGGGAATTTTCATTAACGTAACGCAGGCATTTTTTTAATGTATTACTCATATTGAAGTCACTATGTAATGTGTGTGTGTGTGTGTGTGTGTGTGTGTGTGTATACAGGGTTGGGGAGTAACAGAATACATGTAATGGGAATACGCATTTAAAATACAAAATATAAGTAACTGTATTCCACTACAGTTACAATTTAAATCATTGGTAATTAGAATACAGTTACATTCAAAAAGTATTTTGAGTACTGAAGAGATTACTTTGCATTTTATTTTCATTTGATTCCTTTAATATTTATTCCTTTCAGATGGAAACATTTATAAATATAAACGATCCAAAGTGCTTGAACAGTGGTGAAACACTTTCTTAAGATGTTACATTCATGCGAGCAGACAGAGAAGTGAGTTTGAAGTAAGTTTGGAGCAGAAGAAATAGAAATAAACCTTGTGTAAATTGACAGCTTTACGCTAAGCTAAAATGCTATTTCTAGACATTTTACATGCACGTTACCAGACACGATCATATTTTTTATCAAGAAAATTCACGTTGGATCATAATTTATTTTTTTCTTGTAAGACCTTTGATATCAGGGCAAAATCATATTCTTGATCATATGTTTTGTATTGTTTTCCTGTAAAAATGTCTCAAAATCCTTAAAAAAAGATCAGTTTGATTGATCTTGTTTTAGAAACAACACTGCATAAGATATTTAGGGTTTTTCAGAGAATGTATTTTTAACATGTGTATTTTGTCTTGCTGTACTGGCAGAGTTTTTATAGTCAAAACAAGTGAAAAAATCTACCAGTGCTGAAGTAATCCAAAGTATTTAGAATATGTTACTGACCTTCAGTAATTTACCAGAATACATAAAAAATTACATTTTACAGCATGTATTCTGTAATCTGTAGTGGAATACAATTAAAATTGAACCTTCCTAACCCTGACAGTATATATATATATATATATATATATATATATATATATATATATATATATATATATATATATATATATATATATTTACACACACACTCCAAAAAATAATTTTCTCCTATTTTTACGATTAACGCATTTCAATTTCATAACAAAATTCCATCAAATTAAATTGTGCAATGATTTACAAACTAAAATAATACAACTTAAAATATTTAGGATTTTTATTTTACTTTGGTAAAGATTAACTATTCAATTTAATAAAATTTTGTTATGAAATTGAAATGCGTAAATGTAAAAAAAATATTATTATCAGTTATGCCCTATAAATAAACTGAGACATGATCTATCAATTCACCATTTTTTTAATTAATAACCCAGTAAAATAATTTTTTGGTTAAAAAAAAAAAAGTATGTGTGGCCAGAGACTAGACTTTGGTGTTTCGCGCACGTGAATGCAGCGTGAAAACGGTTGAGGGAGGCCAGTGCTTGAGCAAGCGCTATAAATGGCACGAGCAGGAACTTCAGGTGTGAAACATCACCGAATTCACAGATCACATACCAGCTGTTGGCCGACTGTCACACAACATTTTGATTGATTTAAATATATTGCTAAATGGGTGTACCATAAAGGGATACCCTTGCTGCACATTGCGATTTTAGTTTTCCAATCCTGTTGTGGTTACAGGACGCTAAACTAATTTATGACCACGAATGTCAGATCCATTTTTCTTTGCCGTTTGAAAATAATTTCGATGAGGACATGATGCGCGTTAAAGACATCGCTCTTGCTCTGATTTTCACCTGTCTCGTGCAACAGTTTCTACATGTGAAGAGCCTGAGAGATGGAAAAGGAAAGAGAAGAGGTCAACGGAATAACGGTGGTCCGAATGTTTCCAGTGACACAGGTGTCTGGAGAGGGAGATTTTCACTGAAAGACGGAGCGCAATGCACGTGGGTCGCAGCAGCTGAGGGCGATGCGTCTGTACTGGGAGTTACCTGTAAAAACGGTGCAAAGAGTTTCGACTGCGAGTATGTAGCGAAGCCCACCGCATGTCAGCAATACTTATCCAATGCTAAAGCCTACTGGAAACAAATCGCCCGTTCACTAAAAAAGCAGAAGAGATTGTGTGGAGACTCTACGGAGCTGATCAGAGCCGGCATGTGCAGGAACGCGCCGGAGGACGCGCATTTCAGACTGAAGGTCACGCGCTCCTCCTCACCGATTCCCGGTCAGCCGCCCGCGGGGACACATCTATGCTCTGATCGGATCGATAGGCTGAAACTGGCCGAGGAATTCTGCACCAGCCCCTGGTCTCCAATGTGTACATTTCTCTTCTTGATGTTTGAGAATGACGAATGCTCGAATGCTTAATGACTTTGAAAAATAGTTGTTTTTTATTTATATATATATATATATATATATATATATTCAATTAATGTAGAAAAGACGGTCCACTCTTACGATTTTGGTCCCTATAACTTTCCGGGAACGTTAGTTTATGGTTATAATAATAAAACCTAAAAAGAACGTTCATAGAACGTTTGGAAATCATACGCTAACGTTAGTAGAATTTTCTGGGTTTGTTGGGATGTTACTGAAATGTACATGGGATATATATATATATATATATATATATATATATATGTATATATATATATATATATATATATAGATAGATAGATAGATATACTTATGTAATTTAATATTGTCAATAATTAGTATATATTTGAAAATAAATATGACTATGTTTTCTTATGGTTTCCTGGTCTTCCATCGACATGCACCTTGCATCTTTCCAAGACACAAAAGCAAGCTATACACTTTGAACTATTGTGTGATTTCTGTCATGATCATTAGTCCTTCCTTAGTAGAATTAATAAACTTAAATGTGTTTCTTTTACATTATATTAATATTCTATGTCCATAATCCATAAAAACTCTATCCAGCACATTTTAAGATGAGTGCTAGACATAGTTAATACCTCAGGTCACTCTAATGATTTTTAGTTTTTGAAAAACACCTTCTCAGCTTCGAAATCTAATACAGTACAAATACAGTATGGTGGAAATAAAAGGGAAAAGACAATGAGCTGCTGCTGAAAGTGATACCTTTGAAATTAAAGTGTGTGGAGAACACCATGTGTTCCTTAGTAAACAGTATTATAGCTATTCATAACATGAAAAGCTATTTGTTTGTTTTTAATACCTAACTGAGTGATCAAGTCATTTACAGGAATAAAATTCCAAAATTTTCTGTTTAATGTATCTTGTCCTCACTAGGATGGGAATGCTCATATAATCTTGGAAAAGTCTTGAGACCAAGTGTGGAAACTGGCAAGTGTGGAACTTTTGCGTATTACTCTGACCCATTTAGATCACTTACCTAATCCTGATGATGAAAGAATGTAACCCAGTGTACTATGTGTGTGTGTGCTTAGCTATATTGTCCTCAAAAAATTGCAAAATCGAACTAAATCTACCTTTAGTTGTCATTATGGGTGTTATCAATTGGAAAATTGATTCATAAAGCAAATATTGTTTTGTTTGTTACTCTACAAATGCAAGAGAGATAGAAAGAGCAAGATTTTGCGAATCATTAGCTAATAGCTCAACTCGCTCCTAACACACTCAAGATGTTCTTTTGTCACAGGGATGAATGAAAATTCCGACTTACAGACTCTCAATCACCCTTTCCACATAAACCTAAAAAACAAGAAAAAAAACAGCAGGCACAACACTGATCTAAAACTACAGTCAACTTCAAAACTCCTGACACTTTGTTCATACTGGCAGCAAAATTTCAATTTTATCTGTTTAGTTGTTTGGAGTCTGACCTGCTAAAACAGCATGAAATCTTTACAGACCAGACTCGTATACATCAACACATGATTACCAGTGTTTCATTTGGAATTTGTTTTTGTGTTTTTGTTGTATTACAATTTACTTTTACTGTTTTACTGTATCTTACATATAACCAAAAAATCTTGAAACAACACAAATGCTTTCAATATTTTCTATGAAAGCAGTAAATTACTGTTTTCAAACTTTATTTATAAAGATATACAAGGATGTGGCTCTCTCTACAGTACATGCGGTTGGTCATGAACCAGAATATGCAAGCACATAAAACTGATTTTAGCATTTTGTGGGTTTCTGGTAGCCGTGCACATCTGTGATTATGAAATAAAACACACTCACTAATGTTGTGGCCTCTACTTTCCAAAAACAACATTCCCAGCAAATGATGAACACTTTCACCAGCTATATGTAGCCGATTGAAGTTTGCTAACTATGTCATTATGTCATTACAAGACATCAATCATATCATAAATGAAAAACTTTATAGTTAGACAACCCTAAAAGAAAAGTAACTCCAGGTTCTAAAATGTTGTACAAATACAAGTGGGCATGTTGCTATGATCTACTCTGATCTACGCTGTTTCCTTAGATTAAATTTCTAATGCCATCTGAAAGAAAAAATGTGAGATGTGGTTACTGGATTGGGAACAGCCAGTGGTAAATACTAGTGTGGTATAATGTTGCCCTGGGATAAGCTTGAGCAGTTCTACTACAACAGGTATTCCCATGAACAATACATTGGCTAATGGTTGCTGGGTAAATACTGAAAGAAAGAAAACTGATTTCAACTCTTTGCTTTGAGAGAAACATTGAAACTGGTAGCACTTAACCCAACTAAGAAGTATTGACCTTTCCATGAATGTTTGATGCTAAATTGTTGCTTAACTTTCTTATGAAATCACACACACACACACACACACACACACATACACACACACACACACAAACACACACACACTGATTTCATTGAAACTTAGTTTTCATGTTACCTCCTAAGGCGATCTTTTGTTCTGCAGGGTGGGTCTTTCTTAATGGTTTCCATGTGGACTGAGGTGGCCTGATTCCACACCCAGACATTCTGAACTCTGATTGGTTGAAATAATGACCTTAATAAATTCCATTCAGGAAAAGAAAAAACAATCTTGTGCTGAGAGTGCCAGGGTTAGGATTTAGTAAAGCCATTTAGAGCTTGTATCAATAAACACACACACACACACATACACACACAATCCAAATACCACACAAAATAAAACAATGTGATCTTATTAGAGTCTCAACATCTGCGCAGCTCATACTGCAGTATGCAACCTAAGCCAGTTAAAATGTATGAATTTCATTGTAATGGACAAAAAAATTGTATATTGAGTTGCATCTGCAAACAAACGATGCTAGAACTTTTCTCTGAAGTAGCTTCATTTTTGCAGTTACTTTTAACCGACTGGTCACATGGTCATTTTTCAAGGTCAACTAATATAATTCCATCTACTGCTAATACTTCAAAAGTTTATTGTGTACAAAAGAGTTTGTATCAGAAGCAAACACTTTGACCCAAACAAAAACTTCACATAATTTCATGTCAGTGGTAAAGCAATGTATAAAGTAAATGTATTATTGTAGATGACAACAACTCTTTAGATTTTTCTCACATGCTTTTTGTTTTGAATACCCTCGCAATAGTTTTGTGTTCCCTCGCAATACATTTATCATACCATCACAATAGTTTGTGGTCCCTTTACAATATGTTTTGTGTGCCCTCGCAATAGTTTTTGTTACCTTGCAATAGTTTTGTATACCCTTGCAATAATTTTTGTTCCTTTTCCAATAAGTTTTGTTTGCCCTTATAATCGTTTTGTGTTCCCTCGCAATAAGTTTAGAATACCCTCGCAATAATTTGCGTTCCCTTTACAATAAGTTTTGCATACCCTCTGAATAGTTTGGGTTCTCTTTGCAATAACTTTTGTGTTCCCTCGCAATACGTTTTTCATACTCTCGCAATAGTTTTTGTTCCTTTTCCAATAAGTTTTGTGTTCCCGCGCAATAGTTTGCATTCCCTTTACAAAAAGTTTTGTGTGCCCTTCCAATAGGTGGCATTCCCTCGTAATAATTTTAGGATACTCTCGCAATAGTTTTCATTCCCTTTCCAATAAATGTTGTGTGTCCTCACAATAGTTTGTGTTCCCTTTGCATTAAGTTGTGTGTTCCCTCACTATATAATATTGTTAAGAAAAACAATAGTAACCACAATAATCAATCTATAGTAAACCATGTTACTATATTGTTAGAGTATTCTGTACAAAAACCATGGTTACCAACAAAAACTATAATATTACTTTAGTAAAACCATGCTTTCCAAAAAAAAAAAAAAAAACCTTTGTTACTTAACTCACCTTTAATATTTACTACATAATTATTATAGTAAAACCATGGTTTCCGCCCAAAAAAAAGTATTGTTAATTAACACCTTTAAGAATTACTACAATATTACTATAGTAAGACCATGATTTCTGCCAAAAAACTCAAACAAGACATGATTAGCTTACAACAGTCATTGTCACTACAATATTACTACAGAAAAATAATTTCTGCCAAAAACTATGGTTACTACTGTCTACAATATTACTATAGTTAAACCAGTTAAACTATGGTATTTGTACTAAAACCATATTAACCACAACATTATGATTTTAATTTCCAAAGTTTTCAATTTTCCTGTATTAACACTATGAATATAATCAATATGAATTTCACGATGAATATGATGGTTGAAATATGGTTGTACTTTATACTGTGTATTCTGTAGTAAATCCATGGGAAATTTATAGCGAGGCAATGTATAACTATTTCAGAATAAAATTCATGTCCTCTCCTCTAAGGGGCTCCATAGCATAATCTGAGGGAAAGTGGACAAAATGTTAGAAAAATACTGACATCTATTGGGAAAATGTATATTTTAAGTAGGTGAACCAAACAAATTAACTGCTTGAGATTTACAAAACATGGCAATTGAATATGGTCCTTCAGATTTTATTTTAAAAGTCTTCACACAATTTTTAAACAATGTATTAAATGAAACAATTCATTAACCTGCCTGAAACCACAAAATCAAGTCTACATAACCTTCAATTATCAATCACTACAACTACTTATACAGAAGTCACAGGGCTTAAAAGATGTGAGAGTAAATACACAAACTGAGAAAATGTGAATGAGAATGTGTATAATTTCAAGTTCAGATAAAGACTTTCTAATCATTACCACCACACAGGTAAAGCAGGGCCTTCTGGTAATCTCCAGCGGTGTCTTCCTGTGAATCGGGACAAAAACCATGCTAAGATTTATACGTTTATGTGTGCATATGTATTTAATTATAGTTTGGGTACTTAATTGTCCACAAAAGTGGATCTTACAAAACCTCCATTTGGGGACATCCTCGATTTAAAAATTCATTCATAATAAAGTTGAGTTGTCTTTTAGGGTTAGGATGTGGTTCAGTCTATAGCCATTATAATTAGCTTTGTATAAAACCTCCAGAAGTCATATAGTCATATAATATGTCCCTATATAGACAGCTGAGTAAACATGTGTAACTTGCCTGTATGGTACTATAGAGTGATTCTCCATACATCTTCTTGTACTGTGCTCTGATGTCCAACATATCCTGTTCACTTCTGGACACCATGATTCTTATAAGTGTTTCATCATCAGTGCCGGCACACTGTCAATAAACAAACCAATAATGTGTGAAATCAGTTTTCTCATCTTTATTATCATTCAAATCTAACACATTCATTTATTGTTTTTTTATTTATTTTTATTTTCCACTTGACGTGACAGAGTTTCATTATCCAAATGAGCAGCAAATGATCCAATTTATATTTGTCAGTGGGGCAAACATTATTGATGTGAATCTCATGGAAATCAGCCTTCATACCCTCATGGACTCTCGAAGGGATTCAGCAAAATAAGCCGGCATGCTTTTTGCACACTTCACTAAAGGGACAGAGAGATAAATTTCAGTTTATTAATTTTAGTAATATGAGTGATAATTCAGTCTGTCCAAATAACTGATGTTATTGTAATTCTTTGCATATATATACACTAGTGGTTGGACCGACTTGTCAATTAGTTGTGCCACTAGTCACACCTCTGCCCTGTATCCACTAGTGGATCACATCATAGTTACAATTGTTCTATACACCAACAGCAAAGTTAAATGGCAACTATTTGACCATATTTCTGGACAATTAGTCCACTAGATAAAATTAGCAGTCGTGCAAGCTCTAAACCACACATCAGGGTTTTCATTTCATACCCACAGCCAGGAGCAATGCTTCCAGGTTGCCAGTGCACTCATCTTTTATGCTCTCCTCAATGTCACAGCCGGCGATCTTTTTGTAGGCATCGAACACTGAAACAGGGTCACCAAAGCCATTAGGATGGCCCTTCAAGGCCATTCTGCTTGCATCAAAAGGCTTTGAAAACACACACAAACAGTCACCTTTCCTCAGGTGTTCTGCGCTTCTGTTGCCGAGTATATTGATGAACTTGTCCTCGTCCGTGCCAAATTTCTCCTCTCCAGCAGCAAACAGCTCCTGAAACACCATAAACAAACACTTCTAAAGTTGCAACTTAAAACTGAGGATCTTGTTACTTCTTTTCCATGTTTATATTAACATACATTAGCAAAAGCAGTTTAAAAAAAAAGTGAAGATGATAATCAAATGCATAACATTAAAGTTAAAATATACAAAGGGAGATGTTTGGCAAAACGTCAGAGCTCACAAATTTAATTTGTGATTGTGTTTTATTAAAAAAGAACATATGACCGATCGCAATGCTAAATGTAACACATTTAAAGGGAAGATTATCCGAGAATAACATCTTACATTTTGTTCTTTTTCTTACTTCAGAAGACTTGGAATATAGCACATTGTAATGACTAGTTTTATTATATTTAAATTGTGCTTTTATTTTGTCCTTTTTGGTGCTTGACCACTTTTATTATATAAAAAACAGAAGTATGGACATTCTGCCCAACATCTCCTTTGGAGTTTCACAGATAAAAGTAAATAATATGGGTTAGGACGACATGGAGGTGTGCAAATGATGACAATGTTTTCATTTTTGGGTTAACTGTCCCTTTAAGAAATTCAAAATAGTATTGGAGGGTGTGTGCAGTCATCTAAAAGTGTGACTGTTTTGAACTTCACCTTGGCATCTTTTTCCACTCTGGTCTCATCCACTCCCTCCTCCCTGCTTGCCTGAGTGTAGTAACAGAAGCATAACAAAGGTCAGATCATCAGAGAGATGCCAGCTCTCATCTATCACCTCATTTCCTGAGACAGGGCGTGGAATTTTCCCCAACCTGGTAAACTCCAATATTGAATTACCCCCTTAGAAACATTTAATCTTCTCCACAGCATAATCTCAAGACCTGTTTTAATTACTTAAGGATGACTTCTCCAGTGCTCATGTTAACACTCTGAGATCTGTCTGCTATCTTCCCATTATTGCTGCTTCTCCCATCTCTGGCTGTACTCAACAGCAGTGGTGGGCAATATGATCAAAATATATTATATGAATATATGGAATTTAAATATGGGTTGAGTTTTATTAAAACTAACAGATTTCAACTTAGGTTTTTTTGTTTTGTATTTTACAGTCTAAAGGTCACATTAAAAATAACTTTTTAGCCTGGCCCCAGGCCCAGACTTTCAACATTAAACAATCTGGAAAAAAACTACAATCTAAACAAAGAGTAAAATATATCATTTCAATATTTACTGTGTGAAAATTATTTCTATACATTTTTCAAAAATTACAGATATCTGACAGTTGTTATTTTCACCACACCAAACTATTTTGCCCCTAAAAATGTTTTATTTAGTGTACTTGTTAACCATGTTGACAAAAGTGTCAGTGAAGAGCATGAGATTAAAAATTAGACAAGTGATGTTTGAAGAAATCCAATTATACTGTAATTTTGCCAAATTATTGTGTGTTTTTTGGATATATCCTAATCTATTTATTTTAGTGCTGTCAGTCGATTACAATTATTTTTTGCGATTAATCGCATAATTTTATCATTTATAATTGATAATCGTAATTAATTGCAGATTTTAAAAGTGCTGAAATTTGATACTATATATGTATATACTTCTTTTCATGTCAAAAAGCATTTTTTCATTTTAGGTAATGCATACATGTACATGTATATATGGTATAAGTGGTGTAATATAGTTATAACTAGTTGTGATCTGGATCGATGCATGATCAAAAAACCAACGATGAGATGTCATTGATGCAACGCATAAACTTTAAGGTATATTTTTTTAAAATGTATATTTATTTTGACACACTAATGCCAGCCACTTGCGTATGCATTTCTTTCAGGCGATGCAGCAACCTTATGATATTCATCTTGCTTTATAAGTGCTAATTATTTCTCTCACGTGGGACACGAATGTGCACATGGGTGTTTGAAGTTGCGCTCTGCTCTATCCATGTGCAGCAATCAACCATGCTTCCCTTGAAATGTGATCTTCGGTTACAGGATAGTACAGAGCGACTCACATGTGCAATTAAATCAGGCTTCCTTCAATACTGTGGTGCATACTACCCATTTGAATTCTACATTAATTAAAATGTTCTATTTTAAAGCGCTATGAGCACTTTAACTATGTCAAATGGCTAGACAGCCCTGTTATTCAGACCTGATAAGGGAAAGAGAAAACACTTGCCCTGCATCAACATCAGTTACAAGGATTTTCACATCTTCACATCAACTTATTTACTAACGTTTATCACAGTAAACTGTTCCAGAATTTTTCAATACAACTGTGGAAGTTGTAGCCAAGAAAATATGCGGATAACACATATTCTCCTGTCGAAAACGAGTCATGTATATGTACGTATTTTGGATTGAAAGACTTGCTTGACAACTGTAGAGATGACAAAGTGTCATTGTAGTGTTTACCACATTCCACAAGCCAATGAGCTGTCATCAAACAACTGATGATCACATGTATATTACTTTATTTTTTATATTATTTATTTTTCCATACTTCAACAACTGAAGTATCTTATTTTGTTATGAGTGTCGCAATCTAGATACTGGATTTGCATTTTTCAGAGAGCTCAATAAAATATTAAAATTATATTTTGGTTGCATTTGTGAGATAATAAATGGTCTGCACTTATATAGTGCCTTTTTAACCTTATCGGTATTCAAAGCGCTTTACATTGTTGACTCATTCACCCATTCACACACACATTCATCCAATGGCGGCAGAGCTGCCATGCAAGGCACTAGCCTGCCATCGGGAGCAACTTGGGGTTCAGTGTCTTGCCCAAGGACACTTCGGCACATGGAGTCGTATGGGCCGGGATTCAAACCACCAAGCCTACGATTGGTGGCCGACCTGCTCTCCAACTGCGCCACTGCCGCCCAATGTTAAATGTAATATTGATCGCAGGCCCCTGAATCGAATCAAAAATTGCATCACGGCCAACTTTGAGGTATTGGCAAACCGACATAAGAATCAACATAAGATTGCATCGTGATGAAACTTGCGATTTACACCCATAGTTATAACAGTTATTTTTGCTTGAAATTCAATTGTGAAATGGTTCACGTATTAAATTACCATGTGGTTATTATGCCTATTTTTGGATAACAGAGTGAAATACACTTTCACTTCACTTTATTTCATTTTTAACCTCTGTTTTGGAAATTGTTGGCTGTAAACGCAAAGATGATTATTTATAACAAATTATTTATTAAGCCTAACATTATCTAAAAGTTAATAACAAAAGACTACCATTATAAAAATGGATAGTTCCAACTTGTGATCACACATCAGTTGAATTCAAAATTGACGTGGCATGTTGCAACATTGTTCAGCATACAAGTAATTCCTCTATCTTTCTTTGTCGTTCTCACATGTAAATAACATAAAGATGTCTGTTTACTGATAGCTGCATGAATATATCTACCGCGGTATAGCAGAATCTCTACTGGCTGACACATTTCTCCTGTTGCATGGTATAAACTGTGACACCACCCAGCTTTACACAACACTTTTCATTGTCATTCTTTTCTGGTTATCTTTTTTTCCAATCTCTTTTACTACCTGTATGAGTATCACCAGCAACCTCTGGTAATGTCCTGACGTATCACCCATGACGTCTTTCTCCAGCTTGCCTCCATGTTCTAGGTCAAGACACATGAGACAGGGTTTATTGATTGTTCACACTTGACGTGACAATTGCTGCTTAATGGTCTCAACTGACTCTAATAGGAGGGTGTCGGCTTTAACCGTGATGCCTTGCAGAAGATGAAGTGTGTCCTCTTCCCTCTCAAATATCTTGCTCAGATGCCTTTTAAATGCATTAGATACATTGCCCCACCTTTACAGTTCTCCATATGGCCTGTTTGTTTCCATTAGGACAATGAAGGAGATTTGACGAAGGGAAACCCAAAACTAACAATGGACAATTAAGCTGTCTGGTGTTCAGTGAACTAAAAGATCGATCCGTTCTATTTCCGATTACTTATTTGCAATGTCCAAAGCATAAATGTCTGTATTGGCTTGGACGTGGTCATTCATCAACCTTATATTTTAATTCAATGGATTTAGGTTGCCCAAGTTTGTGCCTGCACAGTAAATATTACCTTTCTTGTACACCTTGACGATATCTTTTATCTCATCACATGTCCTGGAGGCCAGGATCTCAATTAAAACTTTGTCCTCTGTACCTGCTCCCTGTAAGACAAGAAGATTGGCTCAAGTTTATCATATTGCAAATGCATTTTCAGAAGAAAGTGTTTGCAATTATCTATTTAATTATTATTATTATTATTACATCAAAGGTGGAAGTGATTGACTTTACCTTGATGGCCTTATGAAGTTTATAAGCATCATATATTGTGGGTGGAGACATAAGGGCTACAATAAGATCCTCCAACTTCCCTCCAAGTTCTGAGCGCAAGTCTTTTACAAGATCCTGTTTAGAGAAAGCCAGAGAGGGGCAAAGAGAGAGAAAAAGAGAGAGAACATGAGCCAAGAAAGAGAAGAAAATATGACGCTCGTTATAATGCATTTGAAAATCTCATTAGCATTTTAAGATCGCATTGGATGCACATGTCAGTAGTGAATTATGCCAGCATCAATATGTTGATGCTTGTATGTGCCAAACAACGGTACAGGCAGAATTAATAATCTAGACATAGTGTTATTGATACACAGCAGTATTTCTTAGTGATTTAATGGGGAAACAATAATGTGGTCTCCGTCTGACAGTTTATGGAGATTCTCTCCTGTTTGGTTATCACTTATGAAAGTGAACGTCCATAGAATTAATTTTCATCTAAAATTTGTGCATTTAAAATACACAGTCTAGGAAAGTGTTGACTGGAAATATATTTTAACTCCAGCAGATATTATAAGATTATAACTAGAAAATTACTTTAAGTTAACTGGTCTCATGTAAATATTTAGTGGCTGTATCAGATCCAAGTCAGTTTCCCTCGAGTTCAATCAGGTGTCTTAACAGAGTAACTACAGCTATAGTTCATCGCATTAACTATGGACATTGTCTGCATGCTTTGACAGTTTGTTATCTAATGCAATGACATTCATAAATTTGTAAGTGTGTCTTAAGTATACAAATGCTTTTTGACACCACTGTATACTTAGATGATACACTCAACTAAGTGTGATTACTGTACTACAATTGTGGTACTGACATTTTGACTATTTATATACAGTAGATATATAATATTCATGGACTAAAACAATCTAACAATATATTAGTAATAATGTAATATGCTTTGTCCTACCTTGCCATGAGCTTTTTTATAGGCTGCTTTAATTTCCTGTCTCTGGTCATTCGAGCGAGCCGTCAATAACATGAGGATGGTATCTTCATCAGTACCTGAGGACACAGCATCCACATGTTGAGATAATGTAGAAGACTGAATACATTTTCTTTAATTCAGTGATCAGAAAAATTAGCTACAAATTAACCAATTAAGAGTCATTGCATCTCCTCAATGTGTAACCTCTGCAGTTAGAGGTATATCACGATGATTGCTAATCATGAATATGTGAAAAAGAAGGCTATTTGTTTACATTGCTTTAATCTGACTTACAAAACCCATTGGGGGAAACACTTGACAAAGAAAGCCTCAAAGGCTTATTTTGAATCTGTATTTAGCTGTTGGTATTGTTTGGGGTTGAAAAGCACAGATTAAAATATATAACTTTCAAGCTCAACTTCATTACTAACATTACTTATTGTCCAGCAATTATGTCTGAAAACTCCCATGTAATACAGAGAACTGTTTGTATTGCTGTAGAAATAATTCAAATTTTTTTGTTTGATTTACCAATCCCTTTCATGGCCTTCCGCAAAAGTTCTGCATCTTGCTTTGCATTGAAGTGCACAAAGGGTTTCACACTGCCTCTGGTCGACTGCAGAAAATACAATAATAAAATTTAGGACACTACAAAAAAATGAATATAATTTAACTTCTTCAAACCTCAAATGCACAAAGTGGCAGGTGAAGAATATTTCCTGAAAGCACAGCAACTTTTTAAACTCACAGGGCAAAATATTTTTGACATTGGACCACTTATTGGTATTTGTATGGTTTGGTATTACTGTATGTACAACACTTAACCATTTAATATCTGAGGGCATTTTTAAAGATTTCCTATTTCAGTGGTACACTCAAAATTAAAGGCTAATAATTTGACAAAAAGGTGTCAAGTGTTTGGTATAATTTTAAAGAAAACTTTTTAATTTTTTTATAATCTAGATGATAATAAATTCTGAGACTCTCAGCCTTAGAAACTGCAGAAAATTCACAACAAAACTTGAGCCAAAAAATAACTTTTGACATTTTTTTGACATTATATATCTCAGAGTGTAAATAAGGTAGCTACGAAAAACTGCTTTGTTTTGTACACAATCATGTCTGTAACTGAGTACAATTTTGTGTTGATATGAAAAAACAATCAAAAGTTGAGCATTACAAAAAAATATTTATCCTAGTTTAATTTAAGTTTCCAAAATCCTCTGCAAACAAATAAAACATAATAATTGTACATAAGAACTAATTATACATGTAAATACAACATTGACTAAATGTACGATCTCTCTGCAATGCATGCAGTCATGAGTAACGAGATCTCATTCTGTTCCATTCTGTGTCATTTGAGTCATCATTGAGTCTGTGTCATGTACAGTACTAGGCACCATCTTCTGGTGGCTATATATAATAAAAGTGAATGATCCTCTCCCATATTTGGATGACTTCCACCTCTGGTTGTAGCAATCTGAATCCTTATACAATTAGCATTCCATGACGCTGGACAACGTACTACATCATTTTCGATGAAGTCATCTGATCCAGGAAATATAACGTGTTTGTAGCCAGATAGCATATTATGTGCTGTGTGCAAATTGTGCTTCATGTGGATTATCTAATGTTGTGCGATTACTCTAAGTAATTGTTTTTATGTTCTGTTTATTTTTTGTGAAGTTATAAGCAAAAATGTGGCATATAAGCAACACCTATTTACATGTAACATGTATGTCAAAGACATGCTCAGCTATTACTCGCTATATTTTTTCTTTGAGAAAAACAAATAGGCTGGTGACACATGGCACATGGCTATTTGATCAGTTTTATGTTTTTACCAATTACAATAATATGTACAGTGCAAAATTATTAATATATTATCAAAATGTAACACTTCTGATTTGTCTGCAAAATTCAAAGCACTTGTTCAGTTTTGGTCATAATGCCTACATGCATTGTAAAGTAGAGCTTCTAAGCTTAAAAAAATAACCATTTATTTTTTATTTATATTTTTTTTGGCAGGCCCATCCGAGTTTAAAGGGTTAAGAGGAAACTAGTCAAACCAAAATATTTGGTCTATATAATAATTCAGGACCATGAAAAACATGATGGCATTTGAGGTGGGTAAATTTTGCACGGATATTCCAGCGCAGGTGTCTGACAATATGAGAAAGGCCTACAACCTCACTATTAAACCTCATGTGTGCAATGTCTCCATCTTTCTTATGTCTTTTTACTAAGTATTTATCATTATTATGTGAAAATAAAGAATGTAAACCAGAGTATAGCAGACAGATGATACAAACTAATAATACTGTATTGTTCAAGGGTCTGATGTGAAAGCCAAATAACATTTAAAAGGCAAGAGCCAACCAAATCCACAATTCTAGGTAATGTTGTGATTGTAATCTATCTAGTATCCATTTAACACCTCTGTAAACATCATATAGACACAGTATATGTATCCATACACATCTGATTAAAGATAGACCAGGTTTACGGCTCAGATTAATGCTAGAGCTGGGTGAAGGATGTGATAAGGGTTTAGGTTTGGGTTTAGAGTTTATGTTCAGGGTGAAGGTTAGAGATCGGTTAACCTTGAGACTCTGTTTAATTCGATACCTTAAACAGTAGCTTTGTGTAAACATTTCCTTGAGTTACAGGTAGTATATTGAGGATTTCAGAGTTAGAAACACATTTCATGCTCCCTTTATTTCTAAACTGGATTTCAATGTAGGGTCATGTCAACTTGTATGCCCTCAGTGTCATGATATTAAACTTTTAAGAAACAACACAACCCAATATGCCAAACCAAGCATGGCTAATCCTTTTAGATATATTAAATTTCATGAGTGTTTGCTTGTTTCTGGCAGGAATGGGTTTATAATGCCAAATCAGTGACCTGCATTTTCATCAGTCTGATCTGATACAGGTCTCATCTGCTGTAATCCAATCATCCATCACCTTAACCTCCATGGTAACAGTCACCATGCCAACACAGATGGATCTTCATTTATCAGGATAGTGTTGTGGGGTACATTAACTGTTTACTGTTACTGTTTGGTAATCCCAATTATTACTTTATTAGTTAAACTTATTCAACAATACAATTGAAACAAATATTGATGTTATAAACCAGGATTTAAACCTGACTTGTTAAACTGTATCACAAAAATAAAGCTGGTTAAACCCAGAAATCAAATTTTTAATTATTTATATATTAATGTTCGTTTAAGATTAATTTAAGTTATTGCCTTGCCATCTGTTGCGCTCTCTTCACTGATCAAACGCATGACAATTAATTACTCAAAGAAAACTTAATAAACCGTATGACCTACATTACAAAACATTATCATATTAATGTACGTGTTTGCTATTAAAACCACATCAGTGCGCTTTAGCAGTCCAAATTTCAAACACCAATAGATCAATTTATTTTATTTTTTTCTCCATTCATTATTACTATGTTTAACAATAATAAACATCGCAGGGCGGTCTTACCATGTGTTCAGGTACAGGCAGCACTTTGTGAAGCTCTGTAAAGACAAAGCATAGAAAGGTATTGAATTATCAGACCGGTGCTGAAAATACAGATATTGGAATTCATCGATAACCCGCTACACACGACACATAGAGCAAATTATTTAGAGTTTGCTACGATAATTTAAAGTTGACTGTTACTCTTCTATTCTCAACATAACTCCTGTAATTTACTTATTTAGGATACTCGGTTTCTTCTCTATAAATTCATTCGCTATTGTATTCCGTCACCTGTGCGCGAGGGGTCAGGCTTCTGGCGCGTGCAACCCCTGACTGAACGACTTCTATCTGACTATAGGCCACACCCTCTAAACCACCTGTCAATCATATTGACTGACGTTAACATCGTCGTGAATAGTCTTCCCATATAATAACTATAAAAATGTAACTTTATATTTATCAGCATTTTAGGCTATTTAGATAGGTAGGATGAACTTTTATAGGTCAACAGTCAAGACTATCTCGTGGAGAAGTGAGGGTTTGACAGTAAACAAGAGGGACTGAGCTTTCACACAGGTCGCAAATCAGTTTGAAACAGACTATTTTAATGCAAACCTCAAAACGTAGCAAGTAGCTAAAGAGCCAGTAGCTACTATATGTATTAACATTAGCAATAAAATAAGCCTGCTGGTGCAGACTAAAACTAAAACTATTAATGTTATCAGTTGAATGTGTAGGCCTATCTGTTTTTAAAATAGTTTGTTTTAGGGTTATGCAACCATTCCAAAAAAAATGACAAACTATTAAAATCATCCAACCATCCAATCTACCAATCAATCAACAAGCAAACCTAAAAATCATGAAATGATCATCATGGAACTTTTTTTTCTGCCAGTTTTCAGATAAAATGTCTCTCTAAGATTTTTTTAACCCTTAAATGTATACCTCAGGTCTTTAGTGACCCGGGACCTCAATCCACCCCATGTATCTATTTTGCAGTTATGCTCACACCTCTTAAGTGTTCCTGAACCTTATATATATATATACAGTATATATATATGTATATATATATATATATATATATATATATATATATATAACTGCTTAATAATCAAAAGTGTGTTGGGTCATTAAAGACCTTAGATATGTAATAGGGTCTGTTTTTTTTTTTTTTTTGCATCCATAAATATAATTTTTTTATATAATTACGCATTTCTGTGTAAGTTTACGATCACAGAATAGATGTTTCTTTGTTTATAACAAGACAGATGATAAATATTTTCACACAAATTACTACCATTACTACAATTAACTTTAGCAAGTTAATTTTCTGTGTGACAATGGTGAATTATTATTATCCCATATGCATGTACACATACATACTATATTATGAATATGAGTGATTGACTTGATTTACATTTGACATTACTATTTGATGAAACAACGTGGAATTAAACTACAGCAAGTGTAACACATGAACAGTATGATATGACTGTTGTAATTATGGTGTACTCCTGAAATAATGTATGTTGTGCATCTATTTACACTCAAAAATTGCCTGCGTAAACACATATGGGTAGGTTGTGTTATGTGAAGCTCAATATGTGATTGACAGTCAGTTGCGTCTCATGAAATTTCCATGTGTAAGTAATAAATCCTATTCTGTACTTGCTGCATCATCTCTTTGATTTATGAAAAATAAAACATCAAAATATAGATACTATTCTATATTTTCTAGTTATCTTGAAACTGTTGTGGAAATCTGACATTAGCTGGGCATTTTGTAGATACATTTTGTGATATTGTAATGTTTAGAGGAAGAGTCAAGAAAGCAGGAACTAAGTGCAGCTTTGATTTAATCAGAAAATGAGTCCAGCTACAAAACTTGGAAAAAAACAGGAAAAAAAAACAACAACTCTAAAACTCAGATACAGGACAAATAGAACATCCCAAGGATATCAGAAAACAACAACTGACCAAGACTGAGCAAACACAAGGACATTATATACACCGGGGCAAACGAGATACAGCTGGGAGCAATAAGGGCAGGAACCAGGAAAGGAGACACAAGAAGGTAAACAAAACTTAAAACTAAAAGTCTCTTAAACACCTGGCGACCTCTGGTGGCTGCTCGGGCAAAAGTGACAGGTGTGAAGGATAGAAATACATGCTGGTTCTCTAAAGAACAGAGTATGTAATAATGTTTGTCAAAACACCCATGCATTTAAGGGTTAAAAAACGTAATCAATAGTTTGAATACTTATACAATTGGCTAGCTTCAGGCTGTGGCATCCCAAGCTTCAATCTGTGATTGATTGAGCAATATATTAGATTGATTGGCCGGGCCTTCCTTGAAGAATTATGCAGTGCCTTTTAATGAGATGCTTAGCGGCATTTATTTATTTTAGGCCTATTGGATTTACACAACCTCAATGTAGCAAAAAGATTCTTACACCAGTAAGGTGCAATTTTGGGAAAATACAGTCAGTAACTTGCAAAACAGAAGGCCAAGAATATTTATTATTAAACTGCTAATACATCAGTGGCTGAATTGTACTTGTGTATTCTCTCATACATATTCAGTGTGATGTGAATTTAATTTCCTCACTTGTCACACAGATATAAATACACGTCTTCCCCTGTGATTACCACTGGAAGGAAAGCAACATGGTTGACTTCATTGGGATTCATGGATGAAGATGTTTTATAACGATTAGAACATTACAATATCACTCTTGGTGGAACCTTACGTTGATTGAACACATGTACACACACATGCAAATTAATGTTTAGACAGTAGCACACAAAAAGTAAACACAAATGCATTACTCATCAGAGTTCTTAATAAACAGACTGTAATCGTATTATCCCTGGGGAAATCATGTAGTGAGGAGCATGACGTCTTCATTGACTTTTTAAAAGGTTTTCATTTTGTTAGGTCCCTATGGTAAGGTCTCAATTACAAAAGGAATTCATGGGTGTTATGAAAACAATATTTGTCATTTGAGATATTTTCTCAATATGCAAGGTATTGTTTTCACTCTCTGCACGCCAAAAACAAAACAAAAAGTAAACAAGAAAATAGAAAATAAAACCATTTTTACCCAGAAACTAGTTAACAAAGATATTGTATAACTTTTCACAGAACCTTTAAATACTATGTTTATAAATCACAAGTTATTGCTTAACTTGTGATTTAAAATTGCATGCAAGAACATCAAACAAAATAATGTGTATATTGTACATTCATTTCAGTATAATATTTTCATAGCTGGAGATTAGGCAGCATATTTTGCCAAAAAGAGTCTGAAATAGATTTTAAACCCTCACGTAATAATTTTGTACCTACCATATATGATTAATAATTTACACATGCCGATAAAAACACGTCTCACATTTCCTCTCAATACAGTTTTAAAAGTGCATTCTTCTTCATTGCTCTCCACACCTGTCAGGCAGTCACGCTGTTTATAGTCAGATCTCTCATTGTCCAGCTGCTTTAGAAATCACAGCAGCATATAAATCTTCAAAGTGTTTTTTTTTTCTTCAAATTTGTATCCATGCTGTGTGTCTTTGGTCTCTTCATCAAAATACATAACCTCTGCAGGAACCCATATTTGACTGATGGATATTAATGCCCACAGAATTCCTGAGCTGTTTCAGCAGCATCCACAAAAGAAGTCCCATCAGCACCAGCAGGACTGTGAAGAGCCCCACATACACAGTTATGTTCCAGCCCCATCCCGCTGTAAGAGGCAAGGAGGTGGACGAGACCAGGAACCTCCTCGGGGAGGGCATCAGCAATTCTTTAGACAATTCCCTGTTGAGGCAGATTGGTATAGTATAGTTGTCCTGATGTATAAGATTTATCCATGACAGGTGTCCTGACTTCAGTCCCTCTTTCATTAAATATTTATTTATAATCCACGAGGAACGCTGGTGTGTCTGTTTGGTGCTTTACAAAATTAAAATGATGCTTGAAGTCCGCTCTACAGCTGCACACCCACCTGTTGTTGAGTTATATCCACGCCCCTTTATCTACACATCTGTATGTATGTGTGTGTGTGTGTGTGTGTGTGTGTGTGTGTGTGTGTGTGTGTGTGTGTGTTGCCCACACTGTGAGGACCAGCCAATGGTCCCGATGAGTAAAATGGCTTAATAAACCAACTAAATTATATCGTAATGAAATTCGAAAAAAGCGGGTTAGGTTTAGAGGTAAGGGTACAATTACGAAAATTTTTATCTAATTAGCTCAATATAAAAACTAAATTAGTTAATTAAAAAAGAGAGGGTGAAACAACAACCGTGTGAGTGTTCACCCTGGCCTGGTTTAGCTGAAAAGTGTCCAAAACCATTCTAAAACCAGACAAATTTGCCCAGTTAGTTGAAGCTGTTTTGTTCTGTAGCCTTTTAACTCCTCCAAAGTATAGGTAAAGGCAGCTGTTGTCGCTTTTATAACAAGAGATGCCAGCCCTACCTATTAAGCAACATATGTGGCAGCATAGGGCCCTGCGACCACCAGAGGGCCCCTTACCACGGGTTCATTATTTGCACTAAGTGTAAATAGAACTGGCAAAACCGGTTATCCGCATGGAAATGGTCAGATGGAACCTGTCAATTCTTGAAAAAATGTGATATAAGAGTTGTAGAAAAGACATGGAGACATAAGTTTGTGAATTTGACACGTACATATTAAGGAACTGGCGTTGCCACATTAGTATGCCAGTTTACTTACAAAGCAGACGATCCAAGATAGTGTTCCGCTTTTGCCAGTTTCACTCTTCTCCCATTTCCATCCCATGTAAGTGAAGATAGACAGCTGCTGTATGCTGTCAGCCATCTGATAGTCATTTATTTTAAATAAAAAAAGACCACAACAAATCTGTAAATAAAATATATAAGGGGAGTGTGATATAACTGAAAGTACATCCCCAATTCCGAAAAAGTTGGGACAGTATGAAAAATGGTAATAAAAAAAAGGGGTGATTTGTAAATTATATTCACCCTTTGCTATATTGTATACAATGTGTATTTGTTTGCACTACAAATAAACATTTTATGATGTTTTACCTGGTGTATTTAATTTTTTTTTTTTATTTTTTTTTTTTTTTATATACTGTCATTTCAAATCAGATGATTGCAGCATGCAGGGCCGTTTCTAGGCATAGAAGAACTAGGCGGTCACCTACGGTTCCAATAGCTGGGCCACCAGCTCCCCAGGGCGACAAAATGGTCAGAAACGGCCCTAGCAGCCGTTTGGTTGCCTTTTTTGCTCCAAAAAGGTTGGGACAGGGACATTTTAAGACTAATAACAATTTGACAAGTTAAAATAAACAAGGAAATGTGAAACAGGAGATGTTAAACAGGTGAGCAGTGGCAGAGATAGGGGGTGGTCCCACTCGAGATTGCTGTTTTAGTTATTTGTTTGCACAATTTTGTTCTTTAGAGGTGAAATAATCTCTGTACAAATGTACAAACTTAACATGTGCACACACCAATGTTGCCAAACCACTCCGTCCTGGGTGTCATGACTAACACTCCTGGAGTTGTGAATCCAGGGTGTGCTGAATGACTCCAGCCAGGTTTCCTGAGCATCCAAATTGGTCTGGTTGCTAGGGAGGGTACAGTAACATGGGGTAACCTGCTCGTGGTCGCAATTAGTGGTTCTTGCTCTCAATGGGGCGCATGGATCCCGGAGAGTAGCATGCGCCTCCACATGCTTTGAGTCTCCAATGTGTCGTGCACAATGAGCCACGTGATAAAATGAGCGGATTAACTGTATCAGAAGCAGAGACAACTGAGACTTGTCCTCCGCCACTGGATTGAGGTAAGTAACCGTGTCACCACGAGGACTTAGTAAGTAGTGTGAATTGGGCATTACATATTGGGACAAAAAGGGGGATAATAAAAAAGATTAAAACAAAAAACGAAAAAAAACTAGCTGCTGTTTAAAGATGTTTATCGCTTTTAGAACTGAAAAATGTCAAACAGATATTGTGGAGATTTTGTTTGTGATATGACTTTCCAGGCACAAAGAAAAATGCGAACAAATGTGTCCCCTGAGGTGCGGATGCAAACTTTTTAATTGAAATATAACGTTACAATTGAGCGTATAAGAACCCGGGGCTTCTTACTCGAGCGAATATGTTACCACATAACCACCCCATCAAACTCTTCACAACTGAGAAGGTTTATGTACTTCTCCACTTACCAATAACTATTGGCCGAAAGTAACAGGCGTAGAGCGAAAGTTATCAAATGTATTATGTGAAATATTTATTTTAAAGCTTGAGCTGAGCATCCAAACAGACGATTTAAACTCATCTTTTACGAGCGCTCCACGTTGCTGTGCGACTTCAAATTAACGCGAGATTGACGAGAGAGGGATCCCTTCTAGACACGAGCCTGCGCCGATCTACGTGATCTAAATCTCATTTTCAGTGTTTTGAAGGAACTTCGTTACGTCTACTGTTACCATGGTTACCGGGATGGTTTGGGTATGCTGACAAACATGGCGCTGCAGAAAAAAACGTGTTAGCTGCAAACGTAAACTATTTTGCTGCTGTTGTACTTATCGATTTATTATATTTGTCCGAGAATCAAAACGTACGCTTTGGATAAATTTCTATGAATAGTCGGCATATGTTTTGTTACATATTAACATCTTAACGCTGCGCGAATCATTTTGTAAAGAGGAGAAAACAGCTAACGTTAGCCAGTTCATCTGTTGGAGAATCAACCACTAACCAACTAATCCTCGGGATAATCCAGTCTGTTGTGACGACAAACAGGGACCACTGTGCTATATGTCGATCGGAACGGTTTGAAAGATATTTCCATGTCGTTGAAAGGAAGTAAAATCGTGGGTATGAATTGCAGAAAGCTTTATTATTGGAAAATCTTCAAACAGTAAAAACAGAAAGAACTGGCTACCAGTCATAATTCAATACGAACTGTGGACAGATTATTCAAACGAGATGGAGTTAAATTTAAACCATGTGGATTATCTCCAGGTAAGACCTCAAAATGGTACACTTATTGTGATTTACAGTGATTGCAAATCTGGTTGAAATGACCACTTGGTCATTTATTGGTCTTTTTCTTGAATTCACACAGGTAAGGCCTGTTTCTGGGTGTTTCACTGACGTTTAATATGAGTGTCATCGGTGGTTACATCTTTAGAAGGAATAATAAGCCATGTTTGTTTTCTCAGGTCGGAGTGACATCTCAAAAAACCATGAAACTCCTCCCTTCTGTGGGCCGGAAAGCAACTCAAAAGGTATTTCTACATCCTTTTTAAAGGAATATTCTATGACATGTTGTCAATTACAATAAAAATGTGCTGACAGTTATTATAACATTACCTTTACAAAACACAAGAGTACAACAGCATGTCATAGATGCAGTACATAGAGCTTAATTTGAATATACTATTATTTAATTTTTGAATTGACATATTTTACTATAGTCTTTTATTGTATTGGTTGTTTTAAGGGAGTAATTTTAAAGGAATAGTTCACCCAAAAATGAAAACTCTCTCATTTACTCACCCTAATGCCATCCCAGATGGGATCCCTGACTTTATTTCTTCTGCTAAACACAAACAAAGATTTTAGGAAGAATATTTAAGCTCTGTTGGTCCATACAATGCAAGTGAATGGTGACCAGAAATGTTAAGCTCCAAAAAGCATATAAAGGCAGCATAAAAGTAATCAATAAGACTCCAGTGGTAAAATCCAGGTCTTCAGAAGTGATATGATAGGTGTGGGTGATAAACAGATCAATATTTAAGGCCTTTTTTACTATATATTTTCCTCACTTCCCAATAGGTGGCCATTTGCACAAAGAATGCAAATTGCCAAAAACAAAAGAAGAAAGTGAAAGTGAAGATTTATAGTAAAAAAACAAAACAAATACAAACTTAAGTATTGATCTTTTGGTTTATCACCAAAACTTATCATATTGCTTCTGAAGATATAACTTTAACCACTGGATTACTTTCATGATGCCTTTAGTATGGGATTTTTGGAACTTCAAAGTTTTGGTCACCATTCACTTGCATTTTATGGAACTACAGAGCTGAAATATTCTTTATAATATCTTTGTTTGTACTCAGCAGAACAGAAAAATTCATACACATTAGAGGTAGACAATATATCAGTTTTAATGATTAATCTGTGCCGATAGTTACTTTTTGGAACTATCAGATATCTTATATCTTTGTGATTGTTGCTGATATTTTTTTCCATCATTTCGTATTTTCAAAATAAGAGACCCTGCTGTGTTTCGGGCTTGTTTATACTTAAAAACCTGACGTTATGCATTCAATCTTAATTTCTTTCTCATTATTAATGGGATTTTGTTCATTTTGTACTATTTTTCTGTGCCACAATAGTAAGAAAATATTTTTATACATGTTACTTTCTATAAAATATAGCAGCCTGATTGCTTGAGGAAAGAAAATGTTGGTGTGTCTGGAGGTTTTAGGGGGTCATTTTGTAATTTCAGGTGGCTGTTGCGGATCATGATGGTGTCGTGACCTGTTTTGGGATGAAAAAAGGGGAGGCTGTGGTATGTATCTGAAGTGCCTCGTGTTTAAATGTATACTGATGTCAACAAACAAAATCATTTTTGCATACGAAGGCTAAATGTTTGTCTGTTTTGTCAGCCTGTGTTCAAATCGCTCCCAGGACCAAAGATCTCCAGACTTGAGCTTGGAGGGGCTTTTGGTACCCCACAGGAAAAGATCTTTGTCTGCTCTGGCTCTGAAGTGAGGGGATACACTAAAAAGGGCAAACAGTTCCTTACCTTTGAGGCCAACTTAACAGAGAGCATTAATGCCATGTGAGATCTTGTTTTTTTAGGCTCCCTCAAGTCTGTGTATTATGTAGAATTGACAATACATTTAACACCCTATCATTTTGAATGCTTCTTTCCATAGGCATGTTTCAGGGGCAGATTTGTTTGTGTGTGCCAGTTATATTTATAACCATTACTGTGACTGCAAGGATCAGGACTATTACCTGTCAGGAGACAAGATCAATGATGTCCTGCGTTTACCTGTGGAGACAGTGGGCTGCACTGTGCCCATCCTGGCCTGCCAGGACAGGGTACTTCGAGTACTACAGGTAATCAGACCTTATGTCCACTATTTTAGTAACAATCAGGAATTAATGAAGCAGCTCTCTCTGTATATCAGTGTATGCTTTTCCATATCTGCTGCCCTTTGTCTGTATTTTGTTTCACACTTATAATTTAGTAATAGCAGTAAAAGAAATCTCACTGTGGTTTAATTATCAGTCCCTCTGTTCTCCATCAGGGATCTGATCTTCTGTATGATGTAGAAGTTCCTGGACCTCCAACTGTTCTTGAACTTCACAACAGAGATGGGGGTACAGTTTGTGCTACGTTCTGTGATGTCTTTATGAGCAGCCATCTATCATTTTTCTTTTCAATAAAAGGCAAGGCATGCTTTGGTTTAGTCTAAAAATGTGTTTGTGCATGATATCTTGATCCTCAGGAAAGGGTGGTGAGGAGGTTCTGTATGGAACAGCTGATGGGAAACTCGGTCTTGTGAAAATAAATAAATCTGGACCAGTCACAAGTTGGGAACTGGATAATGAGAAGAAAAAAGGAGGTAGGAATTGGTTAGGGTAGGAAGCTTATAACATATTAAACTTTCTCGTCATTATTTAAAAAAAAAGTAGCTATTTGTTAATTGTAGTACACACTTATGCCTGTTTCACACCGCATGCCAAAGCTGTGCATATGCGTAACTGCAACGTAACTACAGCAGCAAGTTCTTATTGAGCTTACATACTAACCATGCTTTTTGCTGCGTGGCAGAAAGTGATTTCTGTGTTACTGTTTCAAATATTTATTTTGGTAACGGCCATAAATTATATGATTACCTGGAGTTGGTCATTGAGAATTATTACAAACTTGATCGCTGTGAAATGTAATTTACATGAGGATAGGGATCACATTATATGCAAATGGTGATTCATCTAAACGGAAGGCAACACAAACCCCTAATGGTAGCTGTCATGTCCTTAAATCGTCTGGATTTATGGATTTGTTAGCAATAGTTTGGTCCTGCTAGCATTGCAAACAATACACATTTCACCTTCAATTAAAAGAAGAAAAAAAAAACATACAAACCAGTTGTGGTCATGCTAGCTTGTGTTTGTCTTTTGATCTTTTAAAGGAGTGCTTTGCATTGATACATTTGACATTGTTGGTGATGGTGTGAAGGACATCCTGGTGGGAAGAGATGATGGGACTGTGGAGGTCTATGGGTTGGACAACTCAAATGAGCCAACACTGCGCTTTGAGCATGTGAGTTTTGCATATCAATTATAAGAGATACAATGAGCTATAAGACTGTTTCAAGATAGTGCACACTCACTAATTTTTTCTTTGAGCATCTCCAAGAAAGGCCTAACTAGCATTAAATTTCACAACACTAGTTGGAATAGATCATTTTTGTCTTTTTGTGTTTACAAGGTTTTGTCTGAGAGTGTCACATCGATTCAGGGTGGCTGCATCGGAAAAGAGATGCATGATGAAGTTCTGACAACAACATACACAGGTTAGCCATTGCTTTTAAATTAAATCATTTTAGTTTAACAGAAGTTATTTTACTGTTTTACAGTGTTCATTTTTACACCGTTTTTGTGTTTTATGAATTTTGAATGAACGTTAGAATTATATAGCGCTTTTCTGACTCTACACTCAAAGCAGTTTACATGGGGGATTCCCTGTTTAGTCATTGTTTGGTTTTTGACGAAAATATTCTTTAAAATTAGTCAATATTTCATCATGTCATTTACTCTGACTAAAATGGCTAATCGTTTATATTTAATAATAGAAAGTTTGGCATGATACCTGTGGAAGTGACCATTTCCCAATCATTGTAACAATCAAAGGAAGAACTTTAAAAGTAAAAAACTTTACAAAGATGGCAAATTAAAAAAGAAAATTTGTATCGGTTTTAAACCCTCTATTTTAAGAGACTTGCACGATTTCCAGAAGACAGCCCAGATGCTATGCAGAATTTCACTAAAACACTAATATATATATATATATATATATATATATATATATATATATATATATATATATATATATATATATATATATATATATATATATAGCTAATGATACAGTCCCAAGAACATCTTTAAATAGAAAACATAGATGACTTCATGGTTTGATGATAAATATAAGGAAACTATAAAAGAGAGGAAAAAAGCTGAAAGACTTTTCTTTAGACATCCATCAACTAAAAAACTCTTATCAAACTATAGATGAGTAGAGCATTAGCAAGAAGAATTATAAATGAAGTAGAGCTGGAGAAGATTCGTTTCCAGCATGACAACAAGTACTCCATCAAACAAAATATGGAACTTGATACGGAAAATGAAGGGAAAAAACAATGATCCTCACATACATCAAACAGCATGATACACTCTTGACTTCAAAACAAGAAATTGCAAACATTCTAGCAAAAACTTTCAAATACCATTAATCTATTGAGAACTGGCTTCCTGCTTTTCAAACAAGAAAAAGAAAAGATTAACTTAGGCTCTAGTAATACAGAGCCATACATTTTTCTATGGAAGAACTACAGCGAGCCATTAAAAAATCCCACGACACAGCTGTTGGACCGGATAAAATTCACTACCAATTTTTAAAGAATCTATCCCACCTTTTTCTGGAAATGCTTTAGAATTTTGAACTCCATCTGGATATTGGGAAAAATTCCATCCGCTTGGCATGAAGCAGAATTAATACCTATTCCAAAGCCAGGAAAAGACCATAACGATCCCATAAATTATGGCCCTATAGCATTAACCAGTTGCTAATGCAAAACAAAAGAGAGGATGGTTTTGAAAAGTTTTTTAACCAAGTGAATCCAAATTTAGTTTTAAGGTTTTTAGAAAAAATGAATCTTAAACAACTTTTTTTGTTCTATTCTTGAGTAACTACACCTGGCACAATATAGCCATAGAAGCTGTAATGGCGTAAAAGAAAAAATAATTTGTATGTCGTGTATATAGTTATTAATCTTATATTATCCTGATTATCATATAAATAGTATGAGTTAAAGTGAGGTAATTAACCCATTTTAAAGCTGGTCATTTTGCCGATGTTCAGGGCGTTCAAGTCATGCAGCTCAAGCAGGGAAATCCCCAACACTGTATTATTGGATTAGATCAATCCATATCTAATATCATCTTCTATTAACAGATGTATCTCTAGAGGTTTCTTCTTCTGTTAACTGACCTTATTTACAGCAGCACCATCTTTGATTTTGACAGGAATGACAACAAGGCTAGAAAGGGGTAGACGTACAGTCTCTTCAGTGGATTGTACTGATGGCACTACTGTTAATAAGGTCTATATACAGTACTGTGCAAAAGTCTTTTTCACAAAAACATTTGTCTTTACATGGTTATTTCTCATCTTCTGCTTTATTGTGTTAATAGAAAATATAGATTTTTGATTCCCAAACATTTCTTTAGCAAATAGAGTAGAATAGAAGAACAGGGAGCCCTGCAACAGATGTCTTACCCCCACAAAGCCCCCCACTGAACATCAAGTCAGTCTGAGATTACATGAAGAGACAGAAGCAATTGAGACAGTCTAAATATATGGAAGAACTGTGGTGAATTATCCAAAAAGCTTGAAACATCCTATCTGCCAAGAAACTTAAAAAAACTGTGTCCAGGTGTACCTAGGAGAATTGGTGCTGTTTTGATGACAATGGTGGTCACACAAAATATACATTTTGCTTTTTTATGTTTACTGGACTTTGTACAACATTAATTGAGCAATCAGAACTATTTATGGCATTACTTTTGAATATTTTAACTATACAACATTTTTCACAAGTGCCTAAAACCTTTGCACAGTCCTGTATATCTTGCACTGTTACTGTCTTGCAGTATTTTTTTTTCTCATCATGTTTTTGTCAACCATATGCTTTAATAAAATCACTTAATTATCATTATGATGTGTCTTTTTCGTCTCGTTATCATTGACAAAATCAAAAACACCTTAGTCAATTAACAATTTCATCAGTGGTTTCATTGATGAGATTAACGCCTCTGTTTTATTATTTTCAGTTTACTGTAACTTATATGTGGTCATGTAATTTGTATCCAGGATGGGTTTCAGGTCTCACCACAGAGCCTCAACAGATGGTAGCAGGCCCAGGGGAAGAGATCAAGATGAGCCGGGAGACGCAGGGAAAGGTGGCTGCACTCAGGTACTGCCCATCCAGTTGTTTCTTGGCAGCTTTCTTCTTTTGCTTTAATTCTGGTCTTCTATATTTTCCATCAAATACATATTTTAATTACTGTTAAAACAGCAAAGACATTGCATCTGTGTAATCTGTTTACCAAACTGCCATAGATTTGGAAAAACCCTCTGAACTGAATTCACATTCAGTATGAACTGTTTAAAGAACTGTTAAAATCCAACCTTAAAGAACCAATATTGACATAGTCACCATATTCGTTTTGTGCGTGGAATTTGATTAAAAAATGTAAACCAGTTATTTAACATGACTTTGTTAAAGGCTCATTCGTGTGTGTTTTAGGGCTGAGTTGGAGCAGTTGCAGGTGAAGGTTTTGCAGGGCAGAGAAAAATACCAGCAGAGCTCTCAGTCAAGCACAGCTGTGTCAGCTGTACCAGTCTTTAGCATCAATGACAAGTTCACATTGTGCCAGGATGATGCTAGCTACAGCCTCACACTAGAAGTGCAGACTGCCATTGACAACCTACTGCTACAGGTGAAAGCGATAGGCTGTTCAGTTATGTTATTTTTATTTAAAGCACAGTTTGTACAGATATAAACCTTTGATCTTCACTTATTCTGTTTAATTTCTAAATGTAGTTTGTGGCAATGTCAGTATTATGAGATGAAAGTTTCTCTTACGTGTTTTTGTTCTCTGGCAGAGTGATGTTCCCATTGACCTGCTGGATGTTGATAAGAATTCAGCAGTTGTTAGTTTCAGTGAATGTGACTCAGAGGTAATGCATCTGGGTGCCATTATGTGTACCACATCATTAAAGGAATAGTTCACCCAAAAATGAACATTCTGTCTTTATCTATTCACCCTCATTTTGTCCCTATACTATATTGTTTCCATAGATCACAAAAGATGAAATTTTGAAGAATCTTACACAGTTCATAATAACTACAGCTGTAAAAGTCTTAAAAGTACAAAATATAAAGTAATTCACACTGTATAACTTGTTCTATTTGGAATATAGTGCACAAGTCATATTGACTTTTTTTTTTTTTAGTATAAAGCTGTAGTCACTGTGAACATTGTTCATTGTCAGGCTTGGGGAGTAACGAAATACATGTAATATGATTACATATTTAAAATACAAAATATAAGTAACTGTATTCCACTACAGTTACAATTTAAATCATTGGTATTTAGAATACAGTTACAATTTAAAAAGTATTTTGATTACTGAAGAGATTACTTTGCATTTTATTGTAATTTGTTTCATTTAATATTTAGTCCTTTCAGATGGAAACATTTATGCATATATATGATGCGATCCAAAGTGCATTTGAACAGTGTTGAAACACTTTCTTATAATGTTACATTCATACGAGCAGACAGTAAATACATTTGAAGTAAGTTTGAAGTAATTTTGGAGCAGAAGAAATAGAAATAAACCTTGTGTAAATTGTCAGCTCGTATGATAAGATAAAAGATAAAATGTGATTTCTAGACATGTTACATGCATATGTTACCAGACACAATCATATTTTTTTATCAAGAAAATTCACATTGGATCATAATTTCTTTTTTTCTAGTAAGATCCTTGATATCAGGGCAAAAATCATATTCTTGCTAATAATTTTTGTATTGTTTTCCTGTAAAAATATCTAAAAATCCTTAAAACAAGATACATTTAATTGATCTTGTTTTAGAAACAACACTGCATAAGATATTTAGGGTTTTTCAGAGAATGTATTTTTAACATGTGTCTTACTGTACTGGCAGAGTTTTTATTGTCAAAACATGTGAAAATATCTACCAGTGCTGAAGTAATCCAAAGTATTTAGAATATGTTACTAACCTTCAGTAATTTACCAGAATACATAAAAAATGACATTTTACAGCATGTATTCTGTAATCTGTAGTGGAATACATTTCAAAACTAACCCTCCCAACCCTGGTCATTGTATGGAAAATAGCTCTGAAAATATTTGTCAAAAATTCATATTCCTTTAAGCTTAGTGATCAGATCACATACTAAGTTTTCAAAAATGTTATTCTTTGTTTACCTATCCCAACAGTCTAACGGGAATTTCCTCCTTGCCACCTACAGATGCCAAGCAAATACCACAAGGCTGGAACTGAAGGTGACTGAAATTATAAAAGATGCTGTAAGCGATTTTAGCTGTTCTTGAACTTCCACAAGACTGAGCCGTTGTTGTCAAACACAACAATATCAAAATAGCGCCCTCAGCTGACAGCTGATAGGAATTTTAATATGACATTAAACCTGAGTAGTTGGCTTTAACTACACTAAGAGAACATGCTAAATGATTGACAGGTAGAAAGCAAAGACTTCTTAAATGGCCAATCAAAGAATGTGTCTGTGGCCTGCGTTTTCTGTTTCACAGTCTAGTGATGAGACCAATGAGACATCTCAGGACACTTATTTCATTTATATCTTTCAGGGGGTAGAAACATTTTCTGCATTACAATCTATAAAAAAAATTGCTTGCAGCATCTTTAAGCAGGAAGTACCTCTGATTTTTATTTTGTGTGTGTGGGGGGTGGTTGGATTATTTCCCAATACATTAACCTATATTACAGATGGTTCATGAGCATTTCCCCTGATTTTTTTTCTTAGGTGAGGTCAATAGAAGGTCAGTATGGAACCCTTCAGGCTTACGTGACACCAAGACTTCAGCCCAAAACCTGCCAAGTTCGACAGTACCAGATCAAACCGCTCTCACTCCACCAGAGAATACACACGATTGACCAGGAGCGGTGAGTTAACTAAGGTTATGTTTAACTCCAATCCATTTAGGTTTATGTCATCTGAAGAGCACAACAAATATATAAAATTAGATTTTTAAAAGCCTGATCCAAACCACATTTGTAGGTGGTTTGTAAATAATCATATTAAAATCTGATTTTTGTTAATGAATCTCAGTCTGAATGGTCAGATTGAATTGAATGTGTGTTTTATCATTTGTTGTGTGTGAAGGGTTATGTCTGGTTTTGCATCACATGGCTTTTGAAATGGAAAACAATAGGCACATTGTAGGATCGTTACAAACTGAATTTTCAATCAAAAATATTTAAAGAGAAAGTTCACCCAAAAATAAAAATCCTCATTATTTACCCTTATGCCATCCTAAGTGTATGACTATTTCTCCTGCAGAATACAAAGATTTTCGAAGAATGTCTCAGCTCTGTACAATGCAAGTGATTGGCTGCACATAAAGGCAGCATAAAAGTAATCCATTTGGCTGCAGTAGCGATATGATTCTGTAAATGTGGGTGTAAAACAGATCAATATGTATTTTTTTCCCTATAAATTCTCCGCCCTGTCCAGTAGGTGGTGATATGCACAAATAATGCAAATCATCAAAAACAAAAGAAGAAAGTGAAACTGGAGATTGATAGTAAAAAAGGACTTAAATATTGATCTGTTTTCACTCTCACTTATATCACTTCTGAAGACATGGATTTAACCACTTGTCATATGGATTACTTTTATGCTGCCTTTATGTGCTTTTGGAGCTCCAAATGTTTGGTCACCATTTACTTGCATCATAAGGACCTGCAGAGCTGAAATATTATTCAAAAAATCTTTGATTGTTTTCTACAGAAGAAAGTCATACACATCTGGGATGGAATGAGGGTGACTAAATGATGAGAATTTTCATTTTTGTCTGAACCATCCATTCTGAACCATTCAAAACTACCATTTTATTCCACCTTTTAAGCCTTCTGAAACTCTGACAGTGGAAGGTAAAAAACAGATCACAGGGATGATCTGGTTCAGGCAAACCAAAGCAGTGCAAACATCTTTTACAATAATACAGACATTGGCTTTACTCACCCAAAGAGATGTGCTAATGTGCGGTAAGGGTATGGAAAGTCTCACACGAATACGGGTTGCTTGAGCATTTTGAGCACTTCAATACAGGACACATCCCGGGTTCACTTTGAGATTTTTTTCTGTTTAATTAAAGGAAGTTTTGCTGCTGGGTAAAATACAGGTCAATAGACGTGTATTAGTACATTTCTGGTAAATTAGTATTGGTACATTTCTACCAAAATACAGGATGTTCTGGTTAAAACTGGAAAGTTGCAAACCCATTGCAGCAACAAACATTGCATATGCCACCTCTCTCGTTTTTGAAGCCATTGTCTGTGATGAATGTGTTCATATTTGTATTCTGCCCTCATGTAGAACATAATCAATGGCAAAACATCCAGGTGAAAGGTGCAAGTTTGCATCTTTACTAATGCGGATGTGCTAGTTAATGCGACTGCAGTCAGATTTGCTCTACAGTGTGAACGAAGCCTTAGAGACATACTCCCGCTACATAAATGTTTGTGTGAGTTTTATTTTATTTTTTTCATGGCTAGGCCTATGAACACCTTGAAGCTAACGGGACAGTTCAGTTTTGCAGAGATCCATTCCTGGGTTGTGTTCTGTCTTCCTGAGGTCCCAGAGAAAACACCAGCAGGAGAAAGCATCACCTTTTATTTTCAAAACACTTTCTTGGGCACCCAGCTAGAAGCCACCTATTGGTGAGGCCTACCATTCACATTGGTCTTTGTGAACTTTTTCTATAAAAACAAACATTATGACCATTTATCTTTGTGTGCATTGCAGCAGTCAACAAAAACTCAAAAAAGATTGTGTTCAAACAGGACTGATTATGATTTGCCTTTATTGATTTAAAACATATTGATTTTACCAATTATAACAACTTTAAACAGTTGTTATACAGTTTAAACAGGACAAATATCCTATTTGGTAATTGCATATATTTCTTTCCACTGGAGGTTACATTTCAGTGATAATTCTTATTTTTTTCTCCTTATTTTAATGGTTTCCAGTAAAGGTGAGGCAAACTTCTATTCAGACAACATTTCTACCATATCCATATTGAAGGATGTCTTGTCCAAAGAGGCAACTAAACGGAAAATCAATCTGAATATATCCTACGGTGAGTTCAAAGATGGAACATTTTCAATAAGTATGCTATCAATGTGCAGTAACACTGATGTACTAAATGATATCCAGTCACACAATTAGAAACGCAATCTCCTTTGATTATAAACTAGCCTCAAATTGAACAGAAATGGACCAAAAGCCTTCCATTTTGATCTCGTGTGCTCTTAACCATGTTTAAACATGGCAAAGTTTTATTAGATAGCTATGATCTCTTATGCATGTATCATGTGTGAGTATTGAGTGCTTGTTATGATTGTCGTTATGTTGACTTTAGATGTGAATGAAGACTCGGTGAGCCATACACTTCGGATGATTCATCCCAAGCTGGAGTATCAGCTGATTCTGGCCAAAAAGGTTCAGCTTATCGATGCTTTAAAGGTAGAACTTAAAAAACATAGAGCAGACCTGATAAAAATAAAGCAGACTTGATGTTTTCAGCCAACATGCTACTACGTATGTGTGTCTGTGTGCAATGTGCAGGAGCTGCAGGTTCATGAAGGGAATGCAGATTTTCTGATCCCTGAGTATCGCAGTATAATGGATGAGTCTGCTCAGCTCTTTGAAGAATATAAGAAACAACCTGCTCACTTAGAAAGATTGTATGGTAAGTGAACCTTAGATAAGCAAAAGAGGCAGTTTTGTAGAATTATTTACATATCTTGCACACATAACCCTTGTATATTCTGATGGAATTACATATTTGGGTAAACAAAACATTGTTTTTTTTTTACAGGTATGATCACTGATCTTTTCATCGACAAATTCAAATTTAAAGGACAAAATGTAAAAACAAAAGTTTCACAGCTGCTTGCAATTTTGAACAACTACGAACTTGATTCCTTGATGGAATTTTTTAGTGAAGCTTAAAGGAATAGTTCACCCAAAAATGAAAATTCTCTGATAATTTTCTCAACCTCATGCCATCTCCAATGTGTTTGACTTACTTTCTTCTGATGAACACAAATAAAGATTTTAGGAAGAATATCTCATCTCATGTAGGTCCATACAATGCAAGTAAATGGTGACCAAAGCTTTGAAGCTCCAAAAATCACATAAAGGCAGCACAAAATTAATCCATATGACTCCAGTGATTAAATCTATATCTTCAGAAGCGATTTTGTTTGAACAGACCAAAATATAACACTTTTTTTTTTTTTTTTTTATAAATCTTGACATCAGCAGCCTCCTTGCCGATAATAATTTCAAGCTCAATTTTATATATATATATATATATATATATATATATATATATATATATATATATATATATATATATATATATATATATATATATATATATATATATATATATAGCACCATCTAGCGTTTTGCACATGCAAGGAAGTTTAATTGGGCTTGAAATCATGATCCCCAAGGAGATATGGATTAAACCACTGGAGTCATGTGGATTACTTTTATGCTGTGTGTGCGTGTGCGCGTGTGTGTGTGTGTGGGGGGAGCTTTAAAGTTTTGGCCACCATTCGCATGCATTGTATGGACCTACAGATTGTGTTCAGTTGAAGAACTCAGCTGAAGAGCTGAGAAAGTTGTACACATCTGGGATGGCGAGAGTGTAAATGATGAGAGAATAAATTTTTTGGTGGACTATTCCTTTAATAAACTACACACTTAAATTCAGTTAGCCAATTGTAAGGAATGTGTTTTGTGAATTTTGTTTTTGCAGTTTAAATATAGGGATTAAGCAGATGAGAATCTACCATTACAGATTCAAATGAAAATGTAATATATGGCCATTTAAAAGCTGTGTGACTCCAAATGTTTATATATTTTTAGAACACTCATCCATGGTCTAGTTGCATTTCTACAAGAATAAAAAAAAATATAAAAGCTTCATGTGTAGGCTTTTTTATTTAATAGTATCTGTCGGTAACTCTTTGTGTCGGATCTTTCCTAACAACAAATCTTTTTTGTCCTAAAGTCATGATGGTGGTTTTTTGGAGAAAACATTTGATAAGTCTTAACTTGCTATCACAACAAGCTAGCAGTTAATTAACTGAAATTGTTTGGTTCTTAATTAATTTGGCAATGTGTCCTTATAAATTTCTTATCTCATAATGTAAAGAAATTATAATAATTACATGTCTGATTTAAAAAATCTCTATCCTATTAAAGGTGTGCTCATCTGTAAATTCGATATATATATATATATATATATATATATATATATATATATATTTGCCATTATAATAATGACGTTTTGGAGTAGTATTGGAGACTGCGATTCTTAGTTATAAAAAATATGATATATTGTACACATAAATAGCAAATAAACGTAAAATATGATGTTCTTAGAATATTATTTTTGTATGATTTTAACACACTGTAAATGTATTATAGATGGTAAGGTAAAAGGTCTGGGTGGGAGAGAAGCATAAAATAAAGAACTTCTGGCAAGTGTAATTTTCATCACTCTTGAGAAATAAGAAGCAGTAATGAATGAGACACAATTTAAGCTTAATGCTACTAGAATCCGTTCTATAAAACTAGAATAATTTTTCCCCCTTAAACTCCTCTTACAAGATAGAATATTTCCCGTAATATATTAATCAGTCATACAAACATTTATAGTCTTGTCATCTCTGTTAATTATAATCCATATGCCATCATGGTTTTATTATTTACATTATCTTCAAAGATTCAAAATTCCTTTGAGCCAATTAAAAGCAACACTGAATTCTCAACGGTTCCATCTACATGAGCGGAGTCCCTTTTGGCACTCTCCGGGCCCCCGTAGTTTGAATGACGTACGGGTTTGCCGCATTCTGATTGGTCCGTTTCAATAGTCGCGGGCTACTTGAACTGAGAAAGCGATACTATCAAAGCAGCTGCGAAAAGCAAAAAGGCGCTGTCCGACTACACTATAGAATCTGCTGTGAGCTGTCCGAGGCGTGCTGAGGGGTTTCGCTCACCAGCATGGCGCGTTTTTTGTAGGATAGCATTATTGCATGATTTATTTTTAAATTTAGGTTTTGTAAGACGCCGCTGGCAACTGTTATTATTGTGTTTTTGACCGGATAGCAACAGCTCATCCCTGTCGGTTACCCTGGTTAGTGCATGTTTTTTTGCTTTAGTCGTTTTTCACGTGTGTGTGTGATCGGAGAAAAGTTAAAATTGCAAAGATTTTGATGTTATTTGAACTGCTTTAAACCATCGATCGCTCTTGCAGGGCGACTTGTACTGATCTGCTGCTGCTGGATGGAGAATGTCATCTCTCGGTCAAACACAAGGTAGCGCGGTTCACGATTCAGAGGCAGATATTCATAATCAAGAAAACATGCTTTCACGGTTACGCGGTGCTGCAAAGAACATGGTTGAAAACCGTGAGAATGTCAACCCTAAACCCGGCAACAGGACAGTTTTGGGCGCTCTGGAGAACAATCAGCGCAGACAGCCCGTTCTGCGCGCCGCTAAACAGGTTGGATCATGCATGGCGTATGACAATGTGCTCTTAAAGTTATTGTAGAGTCACTTCATGAGCATACATTCCCTCCACATCTGAATTGATTTTTACTGACTTGTTTAATTCCATTTAAATATCACTTGTTAACTGGACCAGGTTGAGGAGATGAATTGTTTTGGTAGTTGATCCATTCAAACTGCTGGCGGCCGTTTGTAGTTTAAGCACGCATGTAGATCTAAATATTTTATTTTTTTCTCTCCCTGAACCAAACAACGGTTCTGTGTATGGCGCCACAGGTTGAAATGAATGTAGTGTTAAATGCCCACAGTTCATTCCCTACCAATGTGCTGACCGCCATTTTACAAATGCATTCATACATGCCGTAGTAAACCAGTCTGATATTCAATATTGACACAATTCCATGTCCAAATTGTATGGCTTTTATTTGAATATTATTCCAAATTTACTAGGTTATTTTTATTAGTACTATAGTGTCTGTAAATAATCCATGGAGAGAGTGTGAGATTTCCCCAAAATCTAATCTAGTATTTTCTTCCTATAAGGTCTCTGGGCCCCAAATAATTGCTTGCAAGTCTGAAGAAAATGGCAGGACCTTTGGCGAGAAACCCTCCACCAAGCCATCTACTTTCCAGATTCATGTGGATGAGCCTGATGGTGCATCCAAGAAACTGTCTTGCCAGAAAGCCACCATGGATTGCTCCCCACTTACACTAAATCCTGCAGTGACACGCTTAAGACAGCCTCTCGCCACTATTGATCTGCCAGTGGAAGCCAAATTTGGTAGGAAATGTGCAATTGTGTCCTTAATTTTATTACAGTGCCCATCCAATTATGTGTCCCTCTTCAGGCTTCCCTCAGTCACAGTCAAGACCAAGGAATATCATGGGGAATTTTTAAATTTGACACTTCCAAGCCTGGGAAATTGCATCTTTTATATTACTGGAAATCAGTTGGAATATTTTAGCCTGTATTTCACTTTAGTTTAAGAAAAAAAATTTCAAAGTGGAGAATTGTTGCCTCTTGCCCAAAGGTTAAATAAAGTTAACTATTTTCTGCCTCAATATGTACAACTAAAAATTAAAACCGAAATAATTGGATTTATTTAAAGTGTTTACCCTTATGGGGATGTAAAGTAACAGTTTTTATATATATATATATATATATATATATATATATATTAAAAAAAAAAAAAAATGTGTGTGGCTAATTGAGTGTTTTAAGAGTGTAAATTGCCTGCATGATGATACCAGTTGATACATCTGCTTCGAGACTGTTGTGCACTAAAGTGTAATCATTTATATCTAATAAATACTACGATTGGAACTTTGGTATTTAATTGTTAAGCCACTCTTCTATAAAAATGTAATTCTTCACCAGGGTTTCCATGGTCATAGAAAACCTGGAAATATCTGTTATAGCCATTTCCGAGCCTTGAGAGTTCATAGAAATTGGGTAAAATCATGGAAGTGTGTTTTAGTACATATTTATAAATAATAATTTTAGATGGCGTGCTCTGAAATGTTTCTTTGGCTTGAATTTGAGCTTCGTGAGTGCACTCTCTCTTTATAGAGTGAAGACTAAAAATCCTGTTCAGTTTTCTGAACATCTGAAATTACTTTGAGATTTAATTGGTTACACAGTGTGTGAATCCGGTGTCCAGTAACAATGAAGAGAATGGGGCAAGTCAATGATCAAAGTGTGTGAACCCTGCTCTCTTATTTAATAATTTATTTATTTTTTTATACAGCAGATTCTCCGATGGATATGTCCATAGTTGAGGGTGAGGAGAGGCAGACCAATGTCAATGAGGTCACAGATTACACTGCAGAAATACACACACATTTGCGGGAAATGGAGGTGAGAAAGTGGAACACCCCCCCCCCCCCCCCCCCCCCCCCCCGACACTGTATAAGATTCCGGTCTATAATTTATGGTTCAATATTTTTGGTATTTTCCATTTTTATTTTTTGTAGCTGAAATCGAAGCCAAAGGCAGGTTACATGAAAAAACAGCCTGACATCACAAACAGCATGCGTGCCATCCTAGTGGACTGGCTGGTGGAGGTGGGAGAAGAGTACAAGCTCCAAAACGAGACCCTCTACCTGGCTGTGAACTACATTGATCGTTTTCTGTCTTCAATGTCTGTCATGAGAGGAAAGCTGCAGCTGGTGGGCACAGCTGCTATGCTTTTGGCTTCGTAAGTATCTTAAAGGGATAGGTCACACAGAAAAGGAAAAAAAAAATGTACTATCCTGGGGGGGGATTAGTTTGGGTTTGAATCCACAAGCGTGCCTATTTTTACTTTTGGGATGAACTGTTAAACTTTCTTTGCTCTCTGCTCACTCATCCCTTTCTGACTGCAGGAAGTTTGAGGAGATTTACCCCCCAGAAGTGGCAGAATTTGTTTATATCACTGATGACACCTACACAAAGAAACAAGTGTTGAGGATGGAGCATCTGGTGCTGACAGTCCTTTCATTTGATCTTGCTGCACCGACAATCAATCAGTTCCTCACCCAGTATTTCTTGCACCAACCTGTGAGCAGCAAGGTGGAAAGCTTATCAATGGTGAGAACAATTTCCTGGTGACTTTTTTTGCACACTTGAACTTTTAGCTAAAGGTTGTTTTTTTTTTTTCTTTCAGTTTCTTGGTGAGCTGAGTTTGGTAGACTCGGACCCTTTCCTTAAGTACCTCCCATCTCAAACTGCTGCTGCTGCCTTTATTTTGGCCAACCACACACTTGTTGGTGGATCATGGGTAAGTTGGCCCGACAATTGCGGATGCGTCTTAAAGGTATAGTTCACCCAAAAATGAAAACTCTCAATTTACTCGCCCTCGTGCCATCCCAGATGAATGACTTCTGCCAAACAAAGTTTTTTTTAGAAGAATGTCTCTGCTCTGTAGGTTCATATAATGCAAGTGAATGATGGCCAGAATTTTTGAAGCTCCAAAAGCACAACGGCAGCATAAAAGTAATACGTACAAGTCCTATTGTTTAATCCATGACTTCTGAAGTGATCTAATGGGTATAGATGAGAAATGGATCAAAATATAAATCCTCTTTCACAATAAATTCTCCCTAACCAGTAGGTGGCAATATGCATGCAGGGTACTAGCAGGTCCTTAAAATGTCTTGGTGTTAAATTTCATAAGTCTTTAAATTTAAAAGAAGTCTGAAATTTAGTTTGCTGTGGTATTCAATTTTACAGAATTTACAATGTTACACATGTATAAACCTTCAGAAATGCTAATGGGATTATTCTGTCTCTCTGTAAGCGAACGATGCATTAACACTATCACTCCTGCTTATAATCAACAAAGCTGTCAACATTGCAATTTGCAAGCACGTGAGGTTGGAGCATCTTTTGATGCCTTTCAAATCGTGGCGCTTCCTTATTTTACACTACCTTTGACAATACTTTTAAAGCTAACAGAACTTCTCTGCTGCAGAGTTACACCTGTTATATCATCTCCATCTCTCTAGATCTGATTACAGCTCATTTTTCTGCCACCTGAATCAGCCAATTTTTTTTTTTTTTAATATACAAAACGATTGTATAAATATTATACATAAATGATGAAATACATTTTATATTATATTTAATGTGTATAATCTGTTTTCAATATACATCAGAACTAATTATGCCGCACAGTTCTCAATTTCATCTGTTAAAAATAATACATCTTGTCAACTTTAAACAGATATTTTTAAGGTAACTGACGAGTTGTCTTGAGATTTCACACAAAAATGAAAATTGTCATCGCTTACCTTCATGCTGTTGCAAACCTGTATGACTTCAGCGGATATCAAAAAATAGATATTAGGGAGCAGTGACCGTGAATGAGACTAAACATTTTAGTCAGAGAAAGATTCATACAGACTCGAGGGTGAGCAGTGATGACTGAAATTTCATTTTTAAATGAACTGCCCTTTAACTACCTGTTGGGTATCTGCCAAGAAGAATAATGTATAAATGTTATTCAGCACACCTTATTCACTGCAGCACCGTATTTATTTTGACGAGATTGTACATCTATCGAGATTGCACAGCCTCATTTCCATTCCTGTTAAAAATCAAACATGGATTTAATTTTTTTGCAAAACTGGCCTTAAGTTTCTTTTATTTGGCCTTAATGTTATTCCTTCGAACCAGCAGAAACCCTGAAATAATGTGAATAAAGTGGAGATTTACAGGAAAGATCTTGAATGGTTGTAGTTTGTAGGGAACATATGTAATACAAATCATAATTTGCAGTGGGAACACATTGTCTGACATTTGTTGCTGTCGTGAAACCCAGTCTCTTTGTTTTAAGATTGTGGCATGTGATTGTATTTGTTTTGTCTTGTGCAGTCAAAGACTCTTGTTGAGATGTCTGGTTACACATTAGAGGATCTTATGCCGTGTGTTCAAGATCTTCATCAGATCTACCTCGGTGCTGCTCAGCACACACAGCAGGCTGTCAGGGAGAAGTACAAGACACCAAAGTGAGTCACTTAAAATTCATTAAACCTACTTGCTCTGGATGGCAATACAAAATCTTGCATTAATTGTCTTTTCTCCAGGTACCATGAAGTCTCCCTCATTGAGCCTCCAGAGAAACTGACGCTGAACTAACTGCCCTATCAACATTTTAATATTTGTGTTCACTGGTTCCAAACGTCCATGGGAATTGTGTGCACTTTGTTGCTTTATTTCCATAACTCCAATAATTGAAGCTGTAGCCTCAATTTTGGGGAAATGGTGAGATTAGGTGATATGTAAATGTTTTATTTACAATCCTTAAGGATTGTGCCTTTTTTACACTTGATATAACCAGATATTTGTACATTTTTAGGTAATCAAGCATTGAAATATTAAAACAATGTTTGTATTCTATTTTTTACGAGACTCCAGTGGTGCACTTTATCCTCTTACACCGTTAAGGTTATCTTCCCTTTTACAATATAATAAAGTGCTGCTGGCCTTTAGTGCTTAATGTCGTGTGGGTGGTTTTTCTTTTCTCTCTTCCCCCAGTATCAGTTCAGGAAACATTAAGCCTGTCAGTTAAATTGTTTTTATTAAAATTTTGGAAGGGTTTAAGTATTTGTCAAATGAAACTGCACACAGCATTGCTTTTCAGATTCATTCCATGGCTTGCGCTTGGGTTGGCAGAGTGGACATTTGACTCCCATTACTACCCGCATCGGCCCTTCTAATTTATGGAGATAATCAATGTACTGTAGATGACATTGAGGAATAAGCTCCATCTCATTCATTAGTTTGGTGTTGCTCACTGATGCTCAAGGTTACAAATGCCACAAGCTAGAAGCCATGCTCCTTTTTGAGGTTTTTCTCAGTTTATTTTTTTTAGTGTTGTCTTTGCTTAAGCATTCCAGTGAGCAAATTATTCAGCCACATTTACTATGGCATTCTGTTTGTGAAGTGTCTTCTGCAATTATAGCCCTGACCTACACAGCGATGCATTCTTTATGAAATGATCTGGGTTGTTTTGCATGTCTGTGCATGATTTGTTTTGGGAAAAGCTCATGAACATTGCTGCATATTCCAAAAACACAGTGATTCAATCACTATTGTATCAGTTAAACTAAAACAATGAGCATCACCACTGAGTATGCATTTCCAAGGTGCTGAATTTTTAACCGAATTTGTCTTGGATTACCTAAGCTACAGTAGCCAGTATAATACAGTATATTTTACTTCAATATGGTCTACCTCGAGGAAATAATCAACTAGATACAGCTAAGAAAGATATCTAATTAGAAAACACTGATAAAGAGGCAATAGTGGGGATGCTAATTCATTGTTCAGTTTAATATTTCACTTTCATTTTTATAGTGCACAACTGAAAGTCATCAAATTTATTTGTATGGTGCTTTTCACAACACATTTCAGTGGGCACATGTTCTCCCCTGCTCAATGCTTTACAGGTGACGACTTGAGTCTGAGGCAAACTCCATCACCATGCCACTCCTTTCTGATGTTTTCCCATAGCATTTCAGGCTTGGCATCACAAGGCTGTTAGTGATCTATGGGGATTGTTGGACCTAGCAACCTATCCCCTCAGTTGGAGATGGATACTTTTTCTCTGGAGCGCTGGTCTTCTGTGTCAATCTTATGTTTGAGATCCACCCATGGAATTTTGAGCCTGTACCTGACCTCTTATAAAACACCCAATTGCACCAAGGCTTCGACAAACAGGAGAACATGTTAAATGCTAAAGTAAGACCCTGAAGAAAGGTCTCACAATGAACAGGGTGAGCATATCATGGGTGGCCAGCAAAGGGCAGATATTGATTGACTGCATCTGTACCTGTAAAGCAGGGCCGTCTCAACTTTTTTTGAATCTCCAGTAGATCCTTCAGTGATGTCAAAGGGCATCACTAGAAGGATCAGGACTTCTTGATTAAGCTCATGTTTAATTATGCAGAGTAATATCTCAAATCAAAAGTAACAGTCAGTATCTGGTGTGGCCACCATTAAGTACTGCAGTGCATCTTGTCCTCATGGATTGCAGCAGATTTGCCAGTTCTTGCTGTGAGATGTTACCCCATTCTTCCACCAAGGCACTTGCAATTTCCAAGACATTTCTGGTGGAAATGGCCCTAGCCCTCACCCTCTGATCCAACAGGTTCCAGACGTGCTCAATGGGACTGAGATCCGGGCTCTTCGCTGGCCATGGCAGAACACTGACATTCCTGTCTTGCAGGAAATCACGCACAGAATAACCAGTATGGCTGGTGGCATTGTCATGCTGGAGGGTCATGTCAGAATATACTTACAGGAAGGGGACCACATGAGGGAGGAGGATGTCTTCCCTGTAACGCACAGCATTGAGATTGCCTGCAATGATAACAAGCTCAGTCCGATGATGCTGTGACACCACCCCAGACCACGACGGACCCTCCACCTCCAAATCGATTCCATTCCAGAGTACAGAAATCTGTGTAACGCTCATGCCTTCAATGATAAATGCGAGTCCGACCTTCACCCCTGGTGAGACAAGACCTCGACTCGTCAGTGAAGAGCACTTTTTGCCAGTCCTGTCTGATCCAGCGAAGGTGGGTTTGTGCCCATAGGTGATGTCGGGTAAGGACCTGCCTTACAGCAGGCATACAAGCCTTCAGTCCAGCCTCTCTCAGCTTACTGTGGACAGTCTGAGCACTGATGGAGGGACTGTGCTTTCATGGTGTAACTTGGGCAGTTGTTGTTGCCATCTTGTACATGTCCTGCAGGTGTGATATTTGGATGTACTGATCCTCTGCAGGTGTTGTTACACGTGGTCTACCACTGCGTGGATGATCAGCTGTCCTTCCTGTCTCGCTGTCTTAGGCCTCTCACAGTTCAGACATTGCAATTTATTGCCCTGGTCACATCTGCAGTCCTCATGCCTCAATGCAGCATGCCTAAGGCACGTTCACGCAGATGAGCAGGGACTATGGGCATCTTTCTTTTAGTGTTTTTTTTTTTTGTGACCTAAGTTTTTCTAACTGTGACCTTAATTGCCGTCTGTAAGCTGTTAGTGTCTTAACAACCGTTCCACAGGTGCATGTTCATTAATTGTTTATGATTCATTGAACAAACATAGAAAACATTGTTTAAACCCTTTACAATAAAGATCTGTAAAGTTATTTGAATTTGTACAAAATTATCTTTAAAATAGTGTCCTGAAAAAGGGATGTTTCTTTTTTTCTGAGTTTATTACAGGTATTGTAAAATGTTGACAATGGTATTAAAAAAAAACAGATGGTGGTGTAAAAAAGTGAAATGTGCAATTTGTTAATTTTAAGCATTGTAAATATAACACGTTCAGGTCATATTTGCAAAGTGAACCAGTAGTACATCTATTCAGATTACGAAATAGTCGTAGAGTCATAGAGTTTGGTGAAAATACTGTATCTGTGTATGTGTAATGCACTACAGGCAGAACGGAGCAGTGCTCATACATACACTTGTAAGTATTTTGCTGCTTAACAATCACCCAAGGTCATATTGTGATTTGGATTTTTACTCTGATTAATTGTGTGGCCATACATTTAGGTATTTTCAAGGATCAAAGTCTATTATTCCAGACTTTTCAGTCCTTGTATATTTGGGTCTGAAATTCAAGTAGAGAAGGAACACTGCATTGTACACATAAAATTACCATATTTGGTAAAAAAAAAAAAAAAAAAACTGGCAAGCTTCCACATATAGTGGCATTAGAAAGTATGTGAACCCTTTGGAATTACCTGCATTTTTGTATAAATTTGTCTTCAAATCTGGTTTGATCTTGATGAACAAACACAATCAAATTATTGTATTGGTCTTTTACATACCGAATACATTCTTCAAACATTCACAGGGTAGGTTGGAAAAAGTATGTTAACACCTAAGCTAAAGATGTCAACAAAAGCTAATTCAGGAGTTAGCAAGCATTGATTGCAATTCCAGAAACAAGATTGGAAGTGTGGGTTAGAACTACTTTGCCTTATAAAAAGCATCCAAACAGTTTCAGTTTGCTATTCACAAGAAGCATCTGTTGACGTGGACAATGCCATGCAAAAAACAGATCTCAGGAGACCAACGATCAAGAAATGTTGCTTTGCATAAAGCTGGAAAGGGTTACAAAGTTTTATTGAAGAGCTCAGATATTAATTTCCACAGACAAATTGCCTATAAATGGAGATGATTTAGCACTGTGAATACTCCATAAAAGTGGTCATCCAGCCAAGATGACTCAAAGGGTACACTGGAATGACCACAAGAGAGCTGTTCACACCAGACATCCTAAGAATCTTTCTGAGCTGAAGCAGTTCTGCAAGGAAGAATGGTCCAAAATTATCTCTGAATGATGTGCAGGTCTAATCCACAGCTATCAGAAACACTTAGTTGAGGTTTTTGACCAGTTATTAAATCCAAGGGTTCACTATATTTTTTTCAAAGCACTGTGAATGTTTAATGGGATGTGTTCAAAAGACATTATTATATATATATTATAATTATTTCTGTGTTGTTAGCTAAAGCACATTGTTTGTCTATACTCGTTACTTTGATGAAGATGAGATCACATTTAATGACCAATTAATGAAGAACACATCTAATTCCAAAGGGTTCACATACATATTCTTGCCAATTTATCTGGGGTAAAGTTTGGAATTAAATGAGTCAATTAAATTCTCCAGCGTTCAGTAAAACATTTCAGAGAAGAAACCATCACAAATGTTAGCATCAATTTCATCTTTGATCATAGATTTTATTCATCACTAGATTCACAGAGGCAATAAAAAGAGGCAATAAATAGTGACAACATGCCTTAAACAAGCAAATAAGTGACAAATTCTGAAATGGAGTTAATCTTTATAACTTGCCATGAAAATAAATAGCATTGAAGGCATATAACAGTTGACTATAGCGCAATAGATGTCTATAGATGGATAGATTGGATCAGCCTATTCACCCAAAAAAAAAAAGGTGGCGGCAAATCAACAGTAACATCTGAAATTTCCAAAACTCAATCTTATTCAGATCATTGTCAACTATTCAGAAATGCTTGGGAGCTGGTCACATTAAGATACTCCAGTACAAGACAAAATAAAAACAGTGTTCAGGCAAGAACATATAAAAATGGAATCAAACTGAAGGACAGACAAGTATAACAATAGCTGAAATCTCGTTCCCAGTGTGGCATGATCTCATTAGAAAGACTAGCTAATTAGAGCTCTATCTATTTACCCTAGCAGTTAAGATTAAATATCTCAAGGGGTTTTCACTACCCCGGAAAATGAGTATCAATATAAATGCTCTACTGAACTGATAAAACAGTTGCACCAACTTTACAGACAACTGCGCACAGAGATGCATCTTCTGGCTGTTTTGTATTTTGGATGCGGTCTGTCTGATAGAGTCTCTGCAAATATAGCAAATTACTTCAGTGCAGAGGAGGACATCCATCTCGGAGCAAACAGACTTGGCCATCTTGCTATTATGTCCATCTTGAAACTGTCCCAATTTGTGAACTGTTATAGGACAGGTGTGTATGTGTGTTGTGTGTATGCGAGCATTTGTATGTTCAAAGAGAGAGGGAGCAGTTAGACCCCAGTGGGGGCAAGGCGGCTGATGAAGGCAATGCTGCTGAGGCACATCCTCCTGAAGAAGACAGGGCAGCTTGGCTTCATCACAAAATGCTCTAGCAAGATCCTCAGTTCAGTGAACAGAGACCTGACAGAGGACACAATAAACACTTTGCAATAAACTGGTTAAATAATTTGTGAGCTGCTAGATTAAATATGGCATCTATTTTATTTTAAATGGAAATGAGAAGAGCACAACAGGGTTTTTAATTCTGTTCCTGGAGGGCCACGACCAGTTGAGTTTGGCTCCAACCTTAATCAAACACTCCTGAACCAGCTGATCAAGGTCTTTAGGTATACTTGGAAATAGCAGCAGGGTTGAAGCTAAAGACTCAGGAAGTGGCCTTCCACAAATGGAACTGAATAGCCCTGATACACAATACCCCATATTTGGGGTAAAGTGTGTATGTGTACATAATGAGATTCTCACCGGCAGTATGGGTTGCGCCTGGAGGAATAGCGTAGAGTGAGAAACCGATAGTAAATGAATGGCTGAAGTAAGCTGCCCTGGCCACTGTGGACAACAAACCAAACATTATCCCAATCAAAAGGGGCAGTCTTTTTTACCAGCTGTCTGCACTTTCAAAAGTAGAAACTACCTGAAGAGCATGAAGACTGTGGCTGGCATCAAGAAGATCTCATTGCAGGCAATAAACTTGAGGATGTTTTGTTGATTGGCTGTGAGCTTGTTCAGAAAGTTCCTCACAAACATAAGGCTGTTGGGGCCCAAAGTCTGATGAAGTAATAACGGAGACAAAATTCAGAATGGAATGACAAGCATGCATCAAATTAACAAATGACGAGGAAAGAAAGGCAAAGGACCTTGCAAAAACTTACATCAAGAACTTTTTTAGTGTAGGTGGTGGCATGGAGAAGTGAGAAGAGGAACACAGGAAATATGCTCACTGAGAACATAAGTTAAGGCCACATAAAGATACAAATAATGCAAAAACACAAGAAACAGACATTTATCCCAAACTATCAGTGTGTGAAAAAACAACTTCACTCACTTATTTTTTGGAACCAAGTTGAATTATCGCAAACTGAATTATTATTTTGGGACAGTTAAGTTTGTTACTATAATATGGAATAATTAATACCATTTTGGTGGATTAGATTTGTTTAATCTGATGAATTTCTGACAAATGTACCTCACCTGGAGCCTTCGTTATGGCTGAAATTTGAAAGTGCAATGTGAATCCTCATTAAAAATAGAGTAAAATGCTGCCGTTTTCTTTTTCTGCGATACTTGCAACCTTTTAGATTTGTACAATATTGAGTAGTGATTGCAAATGTTTGGAATTGCACAAATCTGTGAACGTGCAGCACTTTACTTCCACAGTGCATGCAAACTGCTCAGACCACTGAAAACACTGTATCATGAGCTGTCACCTCTTCACTGTGAAGCACAAACAGATCAAGTATTGAATTAAATTTCAGCCTTTTGAGGTTTAATAATCACATGTGACAATATCGGTATTTTAATTTTATATTTTTCCATCCTGAAGGATAGTCAAATCTAAGTCAAGTCTAATAATACACTACATAGCGGCTGGGAAAAAATAACATTAAAATCGTGGTAGTTTTCTTGATACCGATTAATTTTATGTTTTTATATTAAGATTATATTGTGATTATTTGACATATCATTCTACAGCCATGTTTAGAATATATTTTAAGAAGGGTAATCCAAAAAAGGATACTTGTGATAGGGTAGGAGTTGACGAGGATGAGGGAGTATAAGAGGTAGTGGCAGCTGTCCTCCTGTAAGGCCTGGGCCAGGAAGGCTCTGCTCAGCTGAAAGTGAGGCAGCCTCTGGTGCAGACGCAGCGCACTGGTCAATGCATTTGCCAGCAACGCCCTCTGATAGAAATTAGCAGCTGCTTGGGGCCTGATCAGAGAAAGAGCAATCACAGGACCTATCATTCAATTTTTTTTTTTTTATTCATTTGAGTTTGTAGATAAATTTCCACTTATTAACCTTCAACTCTGCGTTCACAGCCAAGAGCTTGTAGTAAGATTTGGATTACAAAATAAAAGTCCCCGGATCCAATAGTAAGGTATATTTGGTACCATTTGAAAGCTTAGAATCTGAACTGAATCAGAACTCCATCACTTTTGCATTTATGTTACATAAAATAACAAGATAAGACCCGAAATTCTCTGTGCTGCAAATGAGTGCGACCTTTAGGCGATAATGTAGAAATATAAATATGAAAGCATTTCATATAGTACATAAATAGACAAGTTATATATATATATATATAAAATGAAAGCTCACATTCTCAGGCATGTGACCAAGTAGTTTACTTTGACTCTTTTGATAATCATTCAAACTGTGGTGTTATGACAGCAAAGTGAAATATGTTCGCTGTAAGAAAAGAAATACACATGTCTTATTTCTGACTTATCATTGCTTCTGTAAGCCCCAAATAGCCACAGACGCTATACCAACTCTGACCTAAAGTTGTTTTCTTTAAAATGAGCCATTGTTTACTTGTCTGTGAGCTTGCTTGGGTGAATAATCCAAATGTTATGTCTCAGAAGTACAGAACAAAACATGTGGTCCAGTAGAAAAAGCATAATAAAAAAAGAATCTGCAAAATGTTCTACATCGCAAAGTTGAGGATCTCAGCTTTCCAACGACATTAAGATTCAGCTTATAGATAACTCCAAAGCAGAGATATGACAAAACAGCCGAAGGTCTATGCACTCTAAAAATTCACTTTATTTCAATGGACGAGAGCAAGTGTGTGTACTCAGCCAGTGTTGCCAACTAGTTTCAATGGAAAGTAGCAAAAACCTGCTCAAAGTCGCTAAATGACTTCATACACGAATTAACATATTCGTGACGTTACTACGTCTCAATTGCATTTTGCATAGTCTCTGCCCTTTACATGTGTTTACCATACATACTGTAATACCCTATTAATTCCCTCTATACAAATGTAGCAAAATGTAAAGTTTGTTACGTGTTTGAATAAAGTACAATGTACAGAGTTGTCTAAGAGTCTGAATTCAGAGAGTTCAGAAACAGGAATGAACAACCATCTAAAAATCTCCTGTGATTAAGTGCAGGAAAATAATAAAAATAAATAGTCAAAATAAACTCTTTAAATGTAAAACTAAAGGGAAGCAAACAATACAGATTTGTGATTGGTCCTTGTCAACGCTGTTTGCACATGCGGGCAGGAAAGCAAGACCGCTCGCGGGGCAGTATTGGTGACTTCTACGGAAGTAGCTAAGGTTTCTCCAAAAAGTCAATAGATTTGTTGCTAGTCGCTTATTTGAATTCGCAGAAGTCGCAATAGAGGTCTGAAAAGTCGCTAAATCTAGCGACAAAGTCGCTAAGTTGGCAACACTGCACTGGCAACAAGTTGGTGCACCTCCTATATTTCAGACCTCTATATTGTGATTGAAGGTGAAAGATGAAAAAAAAACTAATTTTCTAATACTTGCTGCCATCTAGTGGAATGAAATAAGACTTATTGCAGGAAGACAGAGCAAACAGAACCAGAATTATATGCTTATGAATTTAGGACACAACAATAAAAATAAGTAAATAAATTATTGGAACCTTTTTGTAACATTTGAGAGGTTTTTTGCTAAACAAGACAAATTTTATGCAATTAGTACACTTTGTGCATGTATGGTGAGCCTTTAAATTTGGGTGTGAAAAATTGCACCCAGCAACCAAAAAAAGCACCAAAGTTGAGGTTAAATAATGAATGGGCAGATTTGATTCCACAAAGTATAATAATGAATGTAAAATTGCTACTATGGTGAAGAATGTCAAAGTATAATGCAAGGGAACATGACAACTCACCCAAGCAGGGGCAGAATGAACATGATGGAACAGTAGACAGTGAACAGCCGTGACAGCCACATAGCCGTTTCCAGCTTATTACTCAACACGAATTGCTGCAACACATCAACGGGATCACGTGTTAAGATTAGGATGAACTTTCAGACATTTGACAGTATAAGTATTATTGCTTGTCATTAGAGATTCACCAGTGTATTGGGTGCCGATCTTTATTGGCATATATGTTATAAGCATGAAAATGCTGATATGAAAAACTAAAGGTTTATTTATAATAAACTTGTAACACACTTTGTAAAAACTGTGAATCCATGAGAACAATCCAGATATACACTGCCTGGCCAAAAAAAAAAAAAAAGATGCATACTTGAATATTTCGTTTGACTGCCTTTAGCTTTGATTACAGCGCGCAGCCATCGTGGCATTGTTTCGACAACCTTATGCAATGTCACAACATTTATTTCCATCCAGAGTATAGCATTCATTTTTGGCCGAGATCTTGACTGCAAAGTCGAATCACTCCATAAAGTCATCTCCACACATCCCAAAGATTTTCAATGGTGTTAAGGTCAGGACTCTGTGATGGTAATTTCATGTGTGAAAATGATCCTCATGCTCCCTGAACCACTCTTTCACAATTTGAGCCCCATGAACCTTGGAATTGTGGTTATGGAATATGCCCGTACCGCCAGGGAAGAAAAAATCCATTGATGGGATGGATAACCTGGTCATTTAATACATTCAGGTGTTCAGCTGACTTCATTTTATTGCCACATAATGTTGCTGAGCCTAGATCATAACACTGCCTCCAGACGCTTGTACAGTGGACACTATGCATGACAGGTGCATCACTTCATGCGCTTCCATTCTTACCGCACCTATCGCTTTGGAATAGGGTAAATCTGGACTCAGACCACATGAGATTTATCCATTGCTCCACAGTCCAATCTCTATGCTCCCTAACAAATTGAAGTCGTTTTTTCCTATTATCCTCACTAACAAATGGCTTTCTTGTGGCCACACAGCTGTTTAGTCTTATTTCTGTAAGTTCTCGTCGCATTGTGTGTGGAAATGCTCTCACTTTCACTATTAAACATAGCCGTGAGTTCTACTGTGGATTTTACAGTGTGACTTCAAGCTTTTAGTTATCCCCGATCACAAACATTCAAGATTTTTTTCCAACCACATTTCTTCCACGAAGCTGATGGTTCACCGCTATCCTTCCAGGCTTTAAAAATGCGTTGGACAGTTCTTAACCCAATTCCAGTGATTACAGCAATCTCCTTAATTGTTTTCTTTGCTTGATGCAGGCCAATAATTTGCCCCTTCTGAAACACGGTAACATCTTTTCCACGACCACAAGATACTTCTTCTGACATGATCGTTTAAGAAATGAGAAGCTACACACTGCATCAGTTAGTGTTAAAAGAATTGTTGCTAACTGAAACATATAAATGAAAAATATTAATCACTGCAATAATTAGCCAATCATAGACTCTTAAGTATATGCTTATTTAAATCCAATCAGCAACTTCTTTTTTGGCCAGGCAGTGTAATAATTGCTGCAATATGTAGAAGGGTTGGTACTCCTAAGAACATGGAATATTACATTTTTATTCTTTCTATTTTTTCACGTTAATGCTGAAAAAAACAACATTACAGACGTGACGGTTGTGAAAGTGGCACTTACCTAAAGGCTACACGATGAGGTAACCATCTAAAATGCTTTGAAATCAGCAGACTTTTGACATCTCAGACATTGGTATTATATACATTATATTGAATTAAGATTTAAATTGCAATTTGCAAGGCAACACTTCTGCATTCAGTGCTTCAATCAGCACTGTGTGAGCAAGTGGCACCCTCTAGTGGTCTGGATGGCATTTTCCATTACACCATTATAATGCAGAATTGATTAAAAGGAGGTTTTGTTCTATTGGTTGAAACTTTATTTTTCCATAATGTGGTTGAATTTGTAATGTTCTATGACACATTACACACATGTAAATGTTTTGTTGTTATGAACAGTACATGACAGAAGTGCAAACATATTTTAGATGTACAAAATATTCCTTTTTACATCAATCATTGTGTTTTCATATTTTTCTTCTATTCATCTTTTATTGTCAGTATAAAAATGTCCAGTGATGTGTTCAACAGATCCAGTGGATATTATTTATTGTCATTAAAAAAAAAAAAAAAAGCTTTTGTACTATTTGCACATTATAAAAGCATAACAGTGATCTGATGACAAAATAAGGTAAGTGGCATCTGCCTCTAGGTTTTTCTTAAAATCGGTATTGGCCAAAAATTTTCATATCGATGCAACCCTACTTACTTAATTATAAAATGAAACATAATTTAGAAAATTAAACCAAACAAATAATTTTACTCACCGCAGGTCCAGCCTGAGGGGGCGAAGGTGGACTCCTTTGCTCTGTGTCTGCCATCTTTCAAATATTTAAGTTTGCGCTTCTTGAGAAAGGGGAAAAAACATATTAGCTTCCTGGAAAAAAAGACTTCAGCTAAAACACTCAGGTTGCTTATTAACTCTTGAGATTAAGAAAGAGACAAAGCTACTTTAGTTAATGTTTCTAAACCCTGAAACACTTAAGCAATAATTATTGTGTAGTTTGCCAGGTGTAAAAGGTGGGTGAAGACGCACAATGAATATTTGCCACTACTGGCTCACAGCTCATTAATAATGCTTATTAAAAGAGGAAGTTTTCTTTCACCAATTTCTTGACAATGTAATTGTATTTATTACCACTGAGGCCCACCACCACACTGCAACAAGCAATAATTAAATGTCCATCTAAATCAGCAAATTACACTTGTCTTTGTAATTGATGACTAGAATTGCATGACAAATCAGACAGCTACATTTACAGATTTGTGGATACTGAGCACTGGACAAACATCATCAGGGTGTATTTAAATACGTGTGTATATATAGAATTGAATTAGTCCATTATTTAATTATAATTCAGGTGAAATGTGATGGAAAAATCTAGAAGACTCGTCATTACCCTGAGGAGCTATCTTGTAGCCGACAAGCTAACTCTTCACACAGCCCCCAAATACAGCCTTGAAATACCTCCAACTTATGCATATATTTACAAAGCTACCAGTATAATATGAGGATATTACAATACCTGTAATTTATTATTGGTTGACCGTTTTGTGAAGGTAAATTGGCTTTTTCCCCACAAATTAGTTGCGCACGCGCTCTTCTCTGGAATAAGAGGTTGGTCAGCTGAGCCAGATCTCGCCGAAATCATCTTCTTCTAGTTTGATTGGCAGTTGGCAAACCAGCTTGATGGTGCATTACCGCCACCTACCGGACTGGAGTTTGGAACAGTAGATTGGCAGGGGGAAAAGAAGGCCTAAATTCTTTCTATTAGCCGTTTCCTTCAGATACTCAATTAGATGACCATATATTCCCCATGATGCCTCTCCCAGGAGGTTTCCTATAATGACATTAAGCTTAGCTTTCTTTAATACTGATATTAGTTCTTTCCTTTCCTCCTCATATCCCCTACATTCCAGCAGCACATGCTGAACAGAATCAGGGTGACCACAGTGTGCACATCTACCAGTTGGGCATTTACCTATTTTATGAAGTGTCTGATAAAGTCTGGTATATGTTCAATCTTGAGATGGGTAATGCCTCTTCGTTTCGGTTCCTGCTCATCCTCCTTCCGAAACCAACATGATTCTGCATATTTTAGAGATGTCTTCCTGTATCGTTTATGTCCCAGTACTTGTGCTATATTTCCCCCACTTGACTCTTTATAATTGTTTTGCCCTCAGCTTTACTCAGCGAAATGTTCATGTTTACTGTTTGCAATTTGAGTGATTGCTTGGCTAGTTTGTCAACAACCTCATTTCCTTCTACTCCTACATGAGCAGGAACCCAAGCAAAGCAAACCGTCAGACCCTTATTGTGTAGTTTGTATATGAAATGATGAATTTCAAATAGAAGATCTTGTCTGCATGATTCACGGATTTAATGCTTGTGAGTGCTGCCCAACTATCAGATGCAATTAGAGCATTATTAATGTTGTTTTCTTCTAACAAAAGCAAAGCTATTAAAATAGCTACAAGCTCAACAGCATATACTGATAGATGATCTGTAGTTCTTTCCTTAATTGCTACCTCGTTCTGTGGGATGAAAACTGCCACTCCTGTATGTACAGTCTCTGTGTCTCTTGAGCCATCTGTAAATAATATAATCTTATAAGTGTTCAATGTAATTTTGTGCTACCCTCCCAGCAGGTACCTATTTGGAATTATTCCTCAGTTGTTGCTGTATATTTAAATGTATTGATGGCATCACAAATAACCGTGGAGGAATAAGATGGAACTGTCAGACTGTATTGTGTTACACAAACCTTAGTTTTCTTATCCATCCAAAGCTTCTAAAATTGGTTTTACTGTGCTCCCAACAGTCCTTCAGGATGTTCTTTGTTGAGTGTGAGCAATTATGCCCCTTCAGATTAATCCAGGTTCCCGCATAAGTTTCACTCTTCTTATCCATAATGGCATTTCCCGCATTTCAACTTCTATAGCAGCTACTGGAGATGTTAGTCCTTGTGCCTGCTCCACATCCAGCTTATTAAGGTGACTTTCTGCTGCTGACATATAGGCTGTAAACCCATAGTCTAGCTCTCATAAGGGCCTGGTATATATTCAACAAGGATGCTGTTGCTCCCCAGTCTTGTCCTAACAGGCACCATAATAGATCATTGACCTTTTTACACTTGCCCTTTACTTTATAAATGTGGTGCTTACAGGTCAGCTTTCCATCTAACAATACCCTGAGAAATCTGATCACATTGACCTGTTCAAGTGTTTGGCCATATAATTTCAAGGATACTGCCTTATGGCATCTAGAAAAACATACCTTTGCAATAGATAACTTAAAATCCATTTATCTGCCCACTGTTTCACCATGTCAATTGCAGCCTTCATTTTCTTCTCTATATATTTTAGATTCCACCCCTTATCCATACAGCGATTTTCTTATACTTTTATGATGTTGCTCAAAAATATAATTAATAATTAATGTTAAATAGCACTGAACTGCAAACACTGCCCTGTGGGGTTCCATTCTCTACTTGAAATACATTTCAGTATTCTCTTACCTCTATTGTCCTGCCAAATAGGAAGTCCAGCACCCAGTTATATAACCTGCCACCTACACCTAACTTACTTAATTTGACAAGAAGTCATTCCTTCCACAACATATCTTATGCTTTTTCTACACCAAAAAAACAGCTATCACTATTTCCCTTATTTGTTTGGGTTTTCCTAATTTCAGACTCTATGCTTGGGATATGGGTCCATTGTATTTCTTCCTTAGCGAAAACCACTTTGAAATGGAGAAAAGGTCTCTACTCTCTAGAAAATGTTATTCTCTCAGTTACCATTCTCTTCATAGTTTCCCCTAATTGTGATGTAATGATATTGGTCTATAGTTTGAGGGGTCTGATGGGTCTTTCCCAGGTTTCAAAATTGGATTGCCAAAATCTTGAGATGTTTCAAAATTCATTCCATGGTGCTTGTCAAGCAAACAGCTTTCAAGCAAATGGTCAAAGGTCCAGCACATTTATTTAGAAGAGTTAAACGTTGTGGCCATAATTTTTATTTCAAATATGTGTCCAAACTTTCCCATCCATGCACACATTATCACACACATTCTCTCTCTCACACACACACAAATCATAAAATATAAATTTCTGTATGCATCATTCACTCATAATCACTGACCTAAAATGGGAAAGTGTTTTGTTGTTCAGTGATCAAGTGTAAAGCATCAAAGACGCTCAGACCCACTTTGTTTGAGATGTTTTGTGCACGGTTGCAGGTTTCTGAACTCCTGCAAAAATGACATCATCTTAAAGCTCGTTGATTTTGCTTTGGATTTGTGTTTGAATGTCTTTGCCTTTCATTCGAGCCGCTTCTTGTTAAAGAGTTGCAGAAACAACGGAGCAGGGCAGAGTTTTGTGATGTTGCGATGCGGACTCAAAATATCTCATAAAAGTCTTTCCATCTCTTGCTTTCTTTCTTCTTAGTGTTTCAAAAGCACATAACCTGCTACAAAGAGTTTAAAATAACCACAGATATGTTCAGACTTTTGTTTCACTGTTTGATTAAAGGACAAGTTCAACCATAACTGACAGTAATTATTTACCCGCATGCAGTTCTAAGCCTGAGTCTGAGTACATTCAGTATACATGTGGCACTGGGGAAAAAAATACCATTGAAAGTGACAAAAGTGCCCTGAAATTCAAAATGTAGGAAAAAATGGTGCCATGTAATAATTTCCCTATTTAGTTTTTATTGTAACATCTGATACATTTTCTGATATTTTATTTGATCTCAAAATATCAGTTAATAATGATTTAAATGTTTTACATTTAACAGCCCTGCTGAATTAATTTGGAGTTTATATTAATAACTGTTATATGAATACATTTATTACATTTAAGTATTTTACATAAAAGGGTGACACAAAGTGTTTTCATAAATAGGCTCATATTACAATTACCCACAATTACCCTGGAATTAGTTTTAAAAAACAAGTTACCACAGATGCGATGAGGTTTCTTACACAGCTGCTGAGTGACAGTAAATTTTGCCGTCATCTGTCATAATCCATCGCTCCCATTTTTTTGCTTATTTGAAAAATTGTGGAAACGTAATAGTGGCATTTTTCTTTTGATGTTGGAGAAAATAGACAAGCAAAAATTTTATTTTCCGTGGTCTCCCATTTACACCCATTCACCGATATTTACGTTTACCCTGCAATCGTTTACTTCCACGTTCAAAAACCCGTAAGTGTGAAAAGGTCCATTGTTCATTCCATGTGACGTGACGTACTTCCAATACATGACACATGCAAGAACCAATGGTGTTTGCCATCAGTGATGTTAAACCTGGTGTGACGTGTCCAAAGACACCATTTTTTTATCTGACGGGAATAAGATTTCAGAGCTATGGCGAAGGGGAATATTAGCATATAATAAATGCTAATATCATTCTGTTTTTCACACAAAGCTATTGTATGGCTTTGGATCTTTGCTGTTGCTGCATGGAAAAAGCTGTGCAAACAAACAGCAGCATGCAAGTTTGAAACAACATGGGGTAATGTAAAAAGTAATGTGTAATGAAATTAAAGGAATGATAAAAATTATTTTTGACATCCATTTTGCATCTTTTTGTACACTTCTCAGTCTGGTCACTCTGCTGTACTCACAGAGAACAAAGAGGAAGTCCTCTCAGTGGCCTGCAAACTAGGTATCAGCATACCTCAGCAAGACCGCAGAAATCAAGAGGATGAAATTAGGAAGGTGCCAACTGAACTGAAGAGTGGGAATCAGACTGGAAAACAGACAGAGAAGTCAACAGTTGTGCTGCTTCCCTCTGAATGTCCTCACCCCAATGAGACCCCATCCATCAGTCCGGATCGGGAACAGCATCTCCACCACCACCACACTGAGCACTGGAGCCCCCCAGGGCTGTGTGCTCAGTCCACTGCTGTTCACTCTGCTGACTCACGACTGTGCAGCAATTCACAGCTCGAATCACATCAAGTTCGCCGATGACACGACCGTGGTGGGTCTCATCAGCAAGAACGACGAGTCAGCATACAGAGAGGAGGTGCAGCAGCTAACGGACTGGTGTAGAGCCAACAACCTGTCTCTGAATGTGGACAAAACAAAAGAGATGGTTGTTGAATTTAGGAGAGCACAGAGTGACCGGTCTCCTCTGAACATCGACGGCTCCTCTGTGGAGATCGTCAAGAGCACCAAATTCCTTGGTGTTCACCTGGCGGAGAACCTCACCTGGTCCCTCAACACCAGCTCTATAAACAAGAAAGCCCAGCACACACACCCCTCACACAAACTCTTCACCTTTCTGCCGTCTGGCAAGTGGTACCGAAGCATCCGGGCCCTCACGGCCAGACTGTGTAACAGCTTTTTCCCCCAAGCCATCAGACTCCTCAATACTCAGAGACTGGTTTGACACACACACACACACACACACACACACACGTGTCCTGAGTTGCTTTTTAATTATTGTCACTTTATACCTGGTTGCTACCTCAATAACTGCTATGTGCATATAAAACTATCTCATAGTATGTTTACAAGTATGTTTTTTAGAAACTGTCATCTTTTTGAACTACTGTGTACTGGTCGGTGCTGCACTGTCTCTCACTGTACCTATTGTCTATTATATAGGTATGTTATTTAGTCTGTGTAGTCTCATGTGGTTCTGTGTTTGTCCTATGTTGTTTCCATGGTCCAGGAGGAATGTTGTCTCATTTCACTGTGTACTGTACTAACAGTATATGGTTGAACAACAATAAAAACCACTTGACTTGACTTGCTTGACAAGTATTCTTGTAATAAGCTGTATAATGAGCAGTAATTTCTTTTTTTTAAATAAACACCAACAGAGCTATCGACAGCATTTTTGGCATAATGTTGATTACCACAAAAATAATTTTCTTTAAAAAAAGAAAAATCGAGGTTACAGTCAGGCACTTACAAATGGAAGTAAATGGGACAATAAAGTGAATGTGGATCTTTTTTGGAGTGTTTAAACTAGGGATGGGCATTCATCAATAATTTGGTATTCGAATATTTAAGCTAGTAAAAACAAATATTTGAATATTCTATTATTTAAATGAAGGTAATTAATGAGAAAGAGACGTTGTACAAGTATGTTTTTAGTCATAAAGATTGTGTCACCATTAAAAAAAACATGCTTCTAATTACAATCAAAACAAGCTTATATCATGGCCTGTGTTTTATATATATATATATATATATATATATATATATATATATATATATATATATATATATATATATATTTAAACAAGCAATGCGTGAAAACAACAACAAAAAAGAATAGAATGAAAGCATTTAAGAAACTGCTAATGAAGTAGACTGACGCAGGGATCGTACAGGACAAGTATAAACACTCGGCATATAATAGTTATCATGTTTACATTGTATCTCATGTCATGTTTTTGTTGAGAAAAACAAGCATATCCACGTGCTCTGTAAACCATACTAGTTTATACCAAGCGTGCCGCACAAGCCCTCAAAAGTGAAGCCAAAACGTCTCGATCGGTCCTAGTATAGGTCATAAACCCCGCCTCCCCATGTTATTCAACGGGACGTGAGACCAACTAAACAATTAAATTACACTTCACATATCTTTTTTCCAAAGACAGTTTCTGTCATTTACTGTAGTTTTTATCACGCTGATGTAATTTCAAGTGTTTGTTTTTAAAATAAGTTTGTTTTTAGTTAGTTATTTGATGCTATAAAAACGGTGCTGTTACGTCATGATTGACAGCTGTGATTGACAGGTTCTCTGAGCGAAGTAGTCACTGAAGCACCAACGGACTTTTTTTCGGGATATTCGGAGGATTGAGGAGATTGGAGCTTTAAATTACATATCTAAATTTCTATAATTAATTATTTCACACCGACATAATGGGTTGTTCTGCAGTAGAATGTGCTAACCGATCTGGCATGTCCGATCGATCTTTGAGTTTTTTTCGGTAAGTTAAATTTATAAGCTATTAGTAAATAAATGTTATGGGCCAGCTAGCTTAAAGAGAACAAGCCTATTTAAAAGCAGGTGATCGTTAACTAGTAGAAGTTACTAATTATTTTAGAACGGAGCAGACAGAGGCCACTTAAAAAAAAGTGCAGGGGCGTGTGCTTGCGATTGATTCCGCGAGAGTGAGGGCGGGGCCTTGTTTTCGCGGCTTTACTTCCTGCTCACTACTGCGCATGACTGGTCCCGAAAACGCAAGTGCGCAGACTCAAGTTCCAAGATGTCAGCGCCATATCGGGACACTGGCGGCTTCAGTTCTCTCCGATGGAAAAGAGCGAAGGGGCGTCGTCCATCTTTTTTTTACAGTCTATGGTTTATACACACCAGTTTAAATGATGGAATGCCCCTTACATCAGCTGTTGTTTGTTTACAGAAGCGTCGCGGGGATTACGTTGCTACGGTGACGCTGCTTTCTGATGAGCTGCATAAATAGATAAATGTATAAATATAAATTTAAACAGGAACCCAGCTTTCTCACAGTGCGCCACTTTTCTGTCCATCTGAACGTACTGAGTGACAGACCGTTTGCTCAACAAAAGTGTCCGGACTCAACAGCGCCACCCAGTGCATTCTGTTATAACTGCCAGTTTTAGTATGTGTGTTCAGGGCTTTACATACATCTCACTGCATATACGGCCAGCAAAACAAAACTTTGCGAAATTCGAATAGTATTTTTATTCGAATATTCGACTACTCGTGCACAGCTAGTTTAAACAGAAATGTGAAGATTATAATTTAAAAAAAGCACTTTAATTATTTTAAAACTTGTGCATTATTCGAGCTTTAAAGTTGTTTAAATTGTAGTTTTTACAGTTGTTTTAGGGTTTGTTAACATATCATCATGGTAGCGAAGCTGTAAAATTGGCTATAACTATACGCAGAACAGCTTTATAAGTGATTTTATCACACCAAAATCATGTTTACACACATCCTTTATGTCTTGTGGCTTTTTGATTGAAACAGTGGGTATTTAATGTTTACAGATTGACCCCATTCACTTCCATTGTAAGTGCCTCACTGGAACCCAGATTTTTGCTTTTTTAAAAGAAAAAATACAAAATATAAGTCAAAATACACTTTTGTGGCAGTCAGTGTTATGCTGTCCATTGACCATAAATTTTATTGAACATGGAATATTATTTTAAATCTTATTTTCAGCACTACCTTGTGTTTAGCTTGCACAGCAGTATCTAGAACAACATTACATAACATTATTATTTATTTTCCAATCACAATAACTAAAACTTTAAAAAGCAAAAAAAAATATATAAATATATATTAAGAACTAATCAGATGTGTCTTAATTAGACAAAATAGCATTGATTTGTTTCTATTATAAAAAAAAAAATGCATTTAAAGTAATACATTTCCTAAACTTTCCAGTTTCAGATAGTATCTGTCATTTTAATTTATATGGGATCCACTACTAATATCGTGTTCATTTGAAAACATGATGTTGGTGTTATAGTGAAATGGACATGTATACTTGTGTAGCTCATATCTTCACACACATACACACAATAATTGCACAGAGCACTGAAGTGAACACAAGTTTATTTATTAAGCATGTATTTGTTGATGGTTTTTATCCTCCTACACGTTACACCTGAGCTGCTCTCAGCCAATCCCCTTCCAGGGATATGGCCTAACTTAGCTTGATTTGCATTGGTTGCATGGAGCACCTCAATATAGTGTTGTTTAGCACCACACATTGTCAGTAACTTTGTATGGCACCCTTGTGATGGTATTTATGTGTGTGTTGTGTTCCTTGCAATAAAAAGACACTCATCAGGAAAAACAGTGTAAGTGTGTGTTTGTCGGGTGGCAGGGTGATCGGTGTATTGTCCCCTGGTAAGGCTGAGCCCTTAGTGCTGGATTCTGCGGATGGACTGGATCTGAGGGGTCTGGCTGTGGGAACCCCAGTTCCTCCAGTGCTGGTAGTCTCCGCTGTGCCTCTCACACTCCATAATGTACTGCCTGCCCCTGTATCCTGGGAACTCGTAACACACAAAACTACACGCAGAGATAGATGGACAGATGGTCAGGTGAGTTTGAGATTCAGAGATTAAAGGAAATAAATACTGAAAGAAAGAGGGAGACTCACGCGCCACACTGCACATGCATGGAGCCCACTTCAGGGCCACACCATCCCATGCCCTGCAGAGAGGGGTAGTCATCACACATCTCTGCTCTGCGACCCAAAAAGTTCTCCTTCTCGAAAATGATCATGCGACTGCTCTGGTGAGACTGAGTAGAGAGAAAAAGTGTCACCACACATATCCGCAAATACATAGTGTTATGGTGAATATAGGTAAAGTGGGCACTTAAGTTTTTGTTTTGAATATTTCTTTCTTTTTCCTCTGTGTAGTGTAGTGGAGATCTTTAGCTATTTAATATGGTATTGTGTGAGAGCCTAAGCCATTTGTTACAGCCATTTTTACAGTTTTCAGTCCCTAATGGAGAAAGATATTTTCTCAGGTACTTCGGCTGTAATGACGACAAAGCTGCTTGTTTTCAAACTATTATATTAACAGAAACTAGCAGTGTCAATAGATTCAAAGAAATAATCACATTTCATTTTTGTGATTCCAGAAGTTTCAAGAGCTTTATGTTCATTAATAACAACAAAAGTTGTTGGAGTTGTTGAATTAAAATATGATGTTACATGCTGTACACCTCCATTTTAAGTTTTAAGTTCAATTATTATAAATAACTTAATAATTTTAGGGCCCCTGGTTGAGAAACACTGTTTTAAAACAATGCCAAAGACAAATTTTAAGAAAGCGTCCACCTTACATTGTCAGAAACAGTTTGTAAAATTAGGGTTCAACACCTTTAGGGGTACAACAGCTTGTCACTGGTGCAGTACCCTCAAAGGTACACACATTCTACACTTTACATGTCAGTCAGTATGTATTTGTACATTATCTGTTTCTAAAGGGTTCATATTAGTACCTTAAATATCTTATCTGTCACTAATTTGTACATATTGGAGTGGTTCTCAACTTTTTTTGATGAACACCCCCCTACTTCATTCCCTTACACCAGCAACCCCTTCTCACTGATTCTCACAGAGCTGTGAGTTTAAGAGCTCGAGCTTTAAGAGCTTTGTGTGTTTTGAGTAAGGTGGATGATTTTCATGATTTCTATATTCTACTGGAATTTCTTTTAGTTTACTCAAATTATCTGAGCTTGTTTTACACAGGTTTTTTAATATTATATGAACATGTTTTTTTTTTTAATTGACACAACTTAAGTCAATTTAACAAGTTGTCATCTATTTGTATACTTAAGTTGAATCAACAAGTTTATTTGCCACCTCAACTCAATAACATATGTTGAATCAACTACATTTGGTTCTAGGTAACTTCACATAATTTATCGCAAGATCTTTAATACTAAGAAATGTAAATGACTTTGAATCTAAACACATGTTAGACAAACAATATCACCCTAAATGTTGTCTCAACTAGCTTAACAAAGTTGTCTGAACAAACTATTACATATTGAATACTGATGCTGAATTGCCATCTCCCAGCATGCATTGTGATATGAATATATTTGTATGTTAGTGTTGGTGTTAAAAGCTTATTATTGCTGTTTGCAGACTTTATCTGTGCTATTGTTGTTGTTTTTGTCATGACTGTTAGTTAATAGTTGTGTGATTATGTTCAGAGCTCATCTTTTTATTTAATGATGTTTGTTGATTATCACCATTACTGAGGTTTGTGTTTTAAGTGTTGAGTCTATGTGCCTCCCTGTCTGACCTTCACTCGCTGTGTTAGCTGTGAGGGTACAATGGGTATAACTTTGAGGGTGCATCAATTTATGCCATTTTACATTTACATTTATTCATTTGGCAGACACTTTTATCTATTGCGACTTCATCTTAAGTCCTGCATTACAAAGTTTCACTAGCTGATAGCTGTATTCATCCTATATAATATATACAACCAAATTTAAGATTCCTAGGACACGAAGGAAGGGAGAACACTCACAGCACAGTAGATAGGTCTGAAAGACATGAGTCTCTCCACATGGTAGGACAGGTTTCCACTGTAGGCATCCCAGTGAGGATACTCTCCTCTCTCCAGGATGAACTGCTGTCCCTGGAAGTCATGGTGCTCATAACCCACCCAGCTACGGAAAGAGAGAACATCCAGTTAAACCACACACAGACACACAATGTTGGTCAAAATATCCTTGGTACATATATTGTGTGTAACACACACTGTTAACTCACGCGCCACTCTCCACGCGAATAGAACGGATGTTGTCGAAACCACATTCCTGGATGTTGCAGCATTCTGAGGTGAACTCCTGACATTTTCCCTGGAAGTGTTCCTGCTCAAACACAGTCACCTAGGACACCAGGGGGACAAAGGTTAAGTGTGTCTATGCTGGCGCATGTCTTAAGTGATGTGTAGTCTAGGCCATGGGAAGCACCCCCTGGTGTCAAGCTGATGGTTGTACTTTTCTTTTTCTTTTTTTATAAACACATTAAAACATTTTTAGTATGTTTTTCTAAAAACTATATGCTTGAGGAAGTCTTGAGAAATAATTTACTACACTGAATAGTGTCATAACTATTTATAAATCAAGAGGGCCTCATCTCAACAACCCCTGAACGCCAATCTTACCTATTGGAGCACCTAGCTGCGCATCGCATGGTAACGCATTTAGTTTATTATAAGCTGCCGTTGAGCAATTTAATATTAATATACAGTTGTCAGTACCTTTAACATTACACTGATAGGCTATACTCTTCCTGCAAAATGTAATCAGCTATGTTCTTGTGTGCTGTGTAGTTTGGGCTTTTGGACCTAAAATGTGGATATGTTCTTTTCTGCCGTGCGCAAATGGAACTGGTAGTTACACGACTGGCATACATTTGATTGATATTATAGCATGCTTAAAGATTATGTGCAAGTGTTATGAATGCACTGATAATATAATGCACTAAGTTCGATTATGCTTTCATGTTGGATGATAATGGGAAAGCCAACCCTCTGGGGGGTTTGATGTGTGTGCACGTGGACGGGGGTGTGTGAGAGAGAAGTTAGGGAAAGATTTAGAGAAAGAATTGCACATTAACTTCGTGTTGCCTCTTACCAGTCGTACGGCCAAGAATAAATATCAGAAAAGTATAACAACTGCACTCGTTCATTAACAGTGATTGTTACAGTAATATACTGTGATATTACAAGGTAACGCTATGCATGAAATTCGCTGTGCTGAACTTTCCCCCTTAATTTTCACCCCTTCACCTCTGCTGCTGTCTGTCAGCCCATAAGAAAAGTTTACTCATGTGCTTGAAGCCAAAATCTGGGGATGGAGAGATGATAACAGCACAGGTCAAGGTAATCAAATAGCAAAAAAAAGGTCCCCATCCTTGTATACATCCTCTGAGAAACCGTCAGTAAAATCGCAACCCTGTATCAACGAGCCATGTGATGTCATAAACCACTATACGGATGGGATTCATTTATGTGGGGTAATGCAATGATTGCCAGTTAAAATGTATTTTGATCCCGTCCAAAACTAGCATATCTGTATTTTTTCCTGACTTTTTCCAGGAACGTGCATGACAATAAAGTTTACAGTGTTTTTATCTTCTATAGCATGCCCTGAAAATAACTCAAGTAAAGGTGGCTAACAGCTAATTGACATGCTGGTAAAAAGCCAGTGAATCTGTGCTGTCTGTGAGCACTTTAATTATTGTTGTTTGTTTCTGAAGTTCTCTGTGTCTAAAGTCATTGGTCAAAGACACCAGAAAATGAAAAGACCTGCTTCGCATCCTCAAATAAATGCTTAAGGAAAAACTTGCATCAACCCATAGAAGTGACAGCCGGCATTAACTATTTAAAGAGAAAGAAAGGATCATATTTTCTATTGGACAGGAAAAGTGTAGCCCCACATTTTGGGATACATTTTCTAGAAGTAGGCTACAAATAAAATGACAGAACTTGAATGTAGGCCTATTGTTCATCTTTTTTTAATTCAAGATACTAATAGAGCATTGCAATCTGTTGTGATTTGTCAAATATTGCAATATATTTATTCTAATAATCTTTTTAATATTTTCTCCATAATTAATCAGCATAGCTAAATGCATTTCCTCATAGATCAGATCATATAGAAATCGCTAAATAGCCTGTGCGATTTGACGATAAGAGATTGTACAATGTCATAAAAACGAATCTAAACTAATCATTTTAACCAAAGTTAAATGGCTAAAAATGGTTTTGTTTTTGTTGTTTTTTATGTGTACACGCAAAAATGCACCTCCCACTACAGCGCCACCAACATAAATCTTTCCATGGCCCTGTGTGAAGTAGTTATATTGTTTGAAAAACATATTTAGGCCTATATATAATTTACCTTGAAGAAAGGAGCCATTCCCATACCAGAACTGATCATGGGTTGCATCATGGCGGATCGAGTGAACCTATACATCTTTATATCTAGAAAAAATAAAAACAGAAAGATTGTTGGACAGTGCAAGGGATGTTACAATTCGTGCAATTACCAATCAAAAGATACAAACAGTAACTTTTTTAGTAAATATTAATAATAATACTCGAACTCATATTCTTAATCGTTGACATATTACCAAGAAATATAAAAATAACATGTAGGCTACTGACGGTCTTTTAATAAAACGTTAGATTAATGATTATAGCCTATTAGTTGCTTATTAGAGTAATATCTAAAATATGATTTAAATAAAAATTAACCAAAACTATTCAAAACAACATTTATGCAAAAAAAACTGTATAATTCTTAAAACCAATAATTCGACTAATGTGGCCATACTGGAAAAATTACGTTTTGAAGTAGAACCCATTAATTTCATCATGTGTGCCATAATCTCCCGCAGAGCGCGTGAGATGTAATATGGCATCTTACCGTTTTAGTCACTGACTTGCGCTGAGCTCGGGAGTGGCACGCGCCTTATGGCTGGTTTCGCGTGGAGTTTTGAGAGAACCTGGCGCTTCGGTTTTATACCGACCTCCGCGTGCCCGCGCTCGCCACAGTGAGCGCGGCGCGCGTGGAGTGCACGCGAGGTGCATCCCATCTGTGGAACAGACCACAGGGTCGCCAGCTCAGCACATACTATACACATGGAGGTCGCGAGCCCATTCACTGGCAAGTGCAATGTGTTTTGGGCGAAAAGAGGGCACACAAAAGGTTTGGCCCCAGTATGATCGTGCAGATCAGCACTACTGCACACAGTGCACAAAGAGCCCAAAATACTGGGATTAGCTGGACGAATTTGCTCCAACTGAGTGCGGGTTTGAAATAAGGTATCTGAGCTGCTGTAGTGATGAAAGTTCACTCATTATTTCATGCCGATTTTCTATTTTTGCAAGGATACCCACATCAGTGAATACAGTTTAACAATAAATAAAGGCACACACACACACACACACACACACACACACTTTTAAAACATTTAAAGTAACATAAATCATAACATTTTGTTACAACTTTTTCATCGCATTACATCCATTTAAATTTGTAAAATGGAAGTTTACTTAATTCATTTGAGTTGGGACTACATGAATACATTTTGTGTTGTTAATGTAGCATAGACGAAACTGGACAGGGATTTCCGTTTCCTAGTATGCTTTGCATGGGACTCAATAGAGAGAGTAAATGTTAAAATTAAGAATAATTAAGTATTTTATGTGTTTTTGAGCAAGATGAAGATAAAGGGGATACTTGTTCTTTTTTAATGTTGTTTTGTTGGAGTTTTGGGCTTTCAATTATGGTGAAGAGTGAATCTTGAACTAACGATGAGGACTGGTAAATGTTGCATACGACATAGATCGCTTGCTTTGTTGGGCAAATGCTGTGATAACTATAGAATTATTACTACTGCACTACACTCAGTAGTGCTTCCAACCATCATTGATTAATATGCTAACATTTACTTTCACTAGTTAGTACATAAAGAAATAAACAAGATTTTTTTGTTACATTTACACGTCTAATTTTGTTGGGTTTACCCAGTTCAGCTAGGTTCTTTCTACACAAAGTGTTTATGTTGAGATCACATAGTAATTTTAAGTTACAACTGATAAGGTTACAACTGTAACCATGGTTCCCTAAAATGAGGGTATGAATGCTGCATCATAGCTGACGCTATAGGGTTATATCCGCAGCCAATCTCTGAAACTCTTTAAAATCTCACCAGTTTTAATTGGCAGATAGTGCTTTGTGCTCCGCCTCCCTCATATGGAGCACAAAACGCTATCTGCCAATTCAAATGTACGAGATTTAAGAGTTTAATTCATTCCCTCATTTCAGGAAGCCATGGTTACAGCCGTAACCTTATTGTTCCCTATCAATCCTCAAAAGACCGCCCATTGGTATATGTCTGGTTGCTATGGCAGCAACATACACTTTGAGCATAGATGGGGTGAGACCCGCATCTAAGTGTTCATGCAGAAAGTGAAGTATAGGCAGTACGGTGCATTGTACAGTGTCCTCATGCCGAGAGGAACACCAATCTGCAAACACTTGCCATTTAGATGTGTATAAATGTCTTATTAATGGGGCTCTGGCTTGTAATATGGTGTCAAGCACCGATTGCAAGAGCCCCTGCACATTAGTCGGGCACCATTCAGTGGCCACACATGAAGTTTCCACAATTCTGGATGTGGATGCCAAATTGTATGTGGGTACCAACTGTACCGCTTCCTTGTCCTTCCAAATTTTGCACAGTACTTAGTAAGAGGACAGGAGGGAATGCATACTTGCAGCAGGGCATGAGTCAGGGCATACCACAGGCGACAGTGAGTTGTCTTCGGTAATGCAAATAGATCTATTTTGGCTTCCCCAAATTGATCCCATATCATCAGAACTGTCTGAGGTCGAGGCTCCATTCTCATTTTATAACACCTTGTCGTGAGAGCAAATCTCTGCCCACGTTCGAGGTGACCTGGAACGTGTATCGCACGTATCAATAGAAGATGTTCCTTGCACCAGGTTCATCAATGGTTGTGATCGAACTCCCCCTTGGTGATTTATGTAAGCCACGACCGCCGTGTTGTCGGTTCTGACGGAACATGAAACCTCTGGACAGCTGTTCGGAAAGTCATTAATGCTAGTAATATAGCAAGTTGTTCCTGACAATTTATGTGCCAGGTCACTTGAGTACTGCATTCGTTGTGACTAATTTGCCCCTGACCACTGAGTGCCATGCCTGTTTGATAAAATGTGGCTGTTTTCCAAATGGTTAAATTGGCTAGACAGCAGCATGTCATCAAAAGATGTAAGCAGCTGTGCCGCCATGAATTATGGGGTACCTTCAATCTGAGCCAGCACTGAAGTGGTCTCATCCGCAATAGTCCCAGAGAGGGGACTGCTGTTGCAGAGGCCATGAGGGTCAGGGCTCATTGAAAAAATTTCAATGGAAAAAATTTTCCAAGCTTGAAAATGTTCAAACACTAGTGAATGGAATGAACACGTTCTTCCTACAGGCATGCCTTCATAGATACTGAGTTGAGATTTAAACCCAGGAATGAAATCTGACGGCTGGGCATTAACATGCTCTTCGAACTGTTGACTTTCAGTCCCAAACCGTCCAAATGTACATGTAACAGGTCTCTGTGTTTACAAGCTTGTTCTTTTCCAGTCATTGAGGTAATTCATAACGCGAATGCCGCTCATCCTCAGCGGCGTGAGTGCCGCATCAACATATTTCTTGAATGTGCAAGGAGCCAGGGATAAGCCAAAAGGCAGGACTTTGAACTGGTAAGCAGTCCGCTCAAGGTGAATCTCAAGAATGGCCTGTGATGAGGGGCTATGGGTACGTGAAAGTAAGCATTTTTCAGGTCGATCGATACAAACCAGTCTACAGAACGAACATGAGACAGAATTTGTGAGTAATTATCTTGAACGCGAGTGCTCCATTTAGGTGTCTCAGATCCAAAATGAGGCATAATCCTCCGTCCTTTTTGGCAACTAGAAAATAGAGGCTGTGGGCATCGTCTGATGATACCATCTCTATCGTGTCTTTTACGAGAAGATTTGACATCTCTGAGTAGAGAAATACGGTTGAGGAATTAATGCCAGTGAAGCAAGAAGGCAGCTTTGCGAACTGTAACACATACCCTTTTTCTATTCTCCTGAGCATCCAAATGGAAATGTTTAGAAGATGGTACCATGTGTCTGCGTATTGGGCCAGATGAGCCACAGGAGCCTCTCTGTGTCTGGCTGTGCGCTATTTGCCCTCGGAGCGGTCGTGATGTGTGTATTGTACTGATGCATGAATTGGAAAAGAGCTCTATTGTGAATATGTTTGTACACTGAGCAATTGCATCGGGGCTTGCATTCTTCATTGGTTCTTGGCACGAAGCCAACAACATTGGAAACATAAACACAATTTTATTGTCAGTCCCAGGAACCATCTGGAAGAACAACTTTGTGGGGACTCGGCTAGACGATCTGGATCCTCTTGTCGGCCAGAACAAACACATCCATGGGCTCTGGTCCCTGCTTCATGCCAGTAACATCAGGAACGCTGCTCCGGTTTGGCCACCGGTACGAGGGCGCCTCGGGACCACAATCCCGCGTTTGGGCCAGGGGTGTTGGGACCTCACTAGAGGGCTCCGTCTCTGTTTTCCATGATGGTGGTGTAGTGGGCGCTAAATTGAAGGTTAGTATCCGATATCGTTGGAGCACCACAGGTGGTAGAATAAAATTCTGATCCACCCGCTGTGAGAGGTGCAAATCTTGATGGCAATTCTTAGTTGAAGAAAATACAATTTTTCATGCAGAGTACGAGAGAGAGATTATCGGCACCCTGAAGGAGAAAATTCTGAAGAGATAGCGCTATGCACCGCCTCTATATATGCCTGCTAAGCATGCAAGGGACGCAGAGCACAAAGAGCTATCTGCCAAATTAAAATTGCCAAGATTTTAAAAAGTTTCAGAGATTGGATACACCTGCGGGAATAACCCCATAGCATCAGCTATGACGCAGCATTCATAACTGAATTGATAAGGAACTAGTTTCAAACATGTGGAACCATTGTCCATGATTGAATCAAGTTCAGCCAAAGACCTGATTTTAGGACATATGTTTATTTATTGTTATAACTAGTGGTCGACCAATACGTTTATCAACATACAGTAGCATGGTGGCTGATGGCTAATATAATGCTAATAATGACTATATAATACAATTTATTGATAGCAAAGGTATACACAAATTTTCTTACTGTAAATGAACACTATATTTACTTAAAATTGTTAAAACAAACATTCTAAAATGGAAAACATTCTTTATTCACTAACAAGATCTGTTAATTGGCCAAGCAAACTTAGCCAATGCTAGTTTTCTCAAAATGGCCAAATATCTGCTTATTAATTGGCCAGGTCAATATATATCAGTCTATCATCAGTTTTAACTCAAATCAGCTCAAATAAACCCACCATACATTCATCTTCTATAAGTTTTGTTAGGAAAGAGGGGTTGAGTTTAAATGAATAAACTCATCCCCTCTTCCCTATTCCTCCTAACAAAACTTATAGAAAATGAATGCCTAATATATTTAGAAAATGTATATCATCAGAAAATTGTATTTTCTTTATCAATACACGCCCAAACTATGCGGTAAATCACAGACAATAAAATAATTATAAGCTAAATAAAAGTGACTGGTTCAATATTAGTCTCCCAAAAACACAGACTGCTGTCCCGTATTGCTTATGTTTTCTTATAGACTGAAAGTCCAAATTTGAAGTTTTGAATTTCTGTGGGATATAATTGTGTAGTGAGTTGTTTTGAGTTGGAACTCTGTTGAAAATCTTCTTTCTCTCCATTTTGTTCTCTGTCTCTTACTGTCTCTGACACATACATACACAGTCTTTCTCACTCTGTGGTGATGATGTGGGGCTTCTTTTCTGTGAATATGCTGATAGAGGCACGTTTCATTGTTTCAATGTAATCCTCACAGACTCAGCGCCAGGGTATAAGAGCTGTAGGCATGGCCAAACGCAAATACTCTCAGAGTGAACCCTGGGTACGGACACACACGCACTGAACACACAGGTAAGACAGCAAAATAACACATACACATAAACACGTACATAAAACTTTTGTTTAGCAGCCGAGAGAGTATAAATCACCTCAGATTTCCCTTTTGTCCATTACATTTTACTGTCGTTCCCCCAAAGAAGCCCCACATCCATTACAAATATAATCCACTTTTTTCCTACTTCTTCCCTGTGAACACTTTGTTTTTAGAATCACAAATATTTATTACAGTGGTCACCCTTGCCATTTTCTTGTTATTTGTTCTCCATCTCAGTTAGTCTTTCATTTCTGAGAAATCAGACAGTTATATGATTTTCTTTCTGTTTCTTTATTTTAGACTAGGCATCATGTCTTCCAGTGGAGAAAAAAAGACTGCCTCCCAGACCGACGGCAAGGCAGCCCAGACCAAAAAGTCAGAGATGGGCATGATGTCCTATAAGGTAAAACCTTCAAATAAACATACAAATGCTGATGTCAAATGATTAGACATTGATCTAACGTTGTACTACTACCAGGTATCTCTCTCTCTCTGTTAGATGTATGTGTTCGACCAGGAGAACTTCCAGGGACGCATGATTGAGATTAACGCTGAGTGCATGAATGTTTGCGATATGGGCATGGATAGAGTTCGCTCACTACGTGTGGAGTGTGGCCCGTAAGCATCCTCATACACTTTGCATGTATACACACACTTAAAAAAGAATGTTTTGTCTGAGTCCCACACACTCTCTTTATTTGCCCACTTCAGATTTGTTGGCTTTGAGCAGATGAACTTCTGTGGAGAGATGTACATCCTGGAGAAGGGCGAGTATCCTCGTTGGGATTCTTGGAGCAACTGCCAGAAGAATGACTACCTGCTTTCCTTCAGACCCGTCAGAATGGTGCGCAAATATACATACAACGCTCTTCCACCTTCAATACCATTAATTATTTCACTAACAAAATGCATTCATTACATTCATTCCCTTCATAGGACCCTGAGAAGCACAAGATCTGCCTGTATGAGGTGGGTGAGTACAAGGGCCGCAAGATGGAGATTATGGATGATGATGTTCCCAGCCTGTTCTCTTACGGATTCACAGACAGAGTTGGCAGCATCATGGTCAGCTGTGGAACGTAAGTGTGCCCTGAGGTTTCAGTATTTATTATGTATCCATTTTAATACTTGGGCAATCACATGAGCAGTTATAGCTGTCTCAAAACCTTGTAAGTATTGACGAATGTTAATGTTAGAAGCTTATTAAAGGCTTAAAAGACCCCATACAATTGGACCATATTGGAGTATTGAGGCTATTAATCCATGTCTACTAGTTTTAAAGCCACCTGCATACTAGTGTACTCCTAAAAGTTTATAAAAGAAGAAAGCATTTCAAATTTACAGTCTTTCTCTTCTGGGAAAATAACCTTTCCAATGGACCAAAATTATTGATTCCACATGCAATTGACAAATCATGCAAATCAAGGTTCATCAATTGCAAATCATGGTTCATGGCTGTGGCGTTACTAAAGCGTATAAGCGATTTAAAAAAATGGACAACTCTTCGCCACGTGCCACCCAAACGTTGTTTTGATCAGAAATATGTCCAAAGAGGACCTAAATCAATGTCAATTTCATGGGGTCTTTGATGTCTAGTTTTTGAAGGATGTTTATCTATATGAATTAGTTTACACTAGTGAATAAGAGTACACAGACTAACAAATATACTTTTTGTTTTCTCAGCTGGGTGGGCTATCAGTACCCCGGATATCGTGGCAGCCAGTACCTGCTGGAGAAGGGCGAATACAGACACTTTAACGAGTATGGTGCTCGTTGTCCTCAGTTCCAGTCTGTGAGACGTATCCGTGACATGCAGTGGCACCCACACGGCTGCTACACCATGGCCAGCAAGTGAGGGCCAGACCAGGAGAGGAAGAGGAGGGTTGGAGAGGGAGAGGGACGCAAGAGGAAGGAGAGGAGGAGAGATGACTGAGCATCTTCCCTGTGCTGTACAGTTGTGAGGGGGAAATGCTTTATGGGTGACAGACTCTCTCCTCACATTGCGGTCTGCGTCTGTCAAGCTTTTAAAGCCCAGTGGGGCTATGATTCTCTCAGGCCTCTGTGTCTCTGTATGGGGCAGAGGCACCGATAAACATACTTCCCTCTTCCTCACTAGCTCCTTTCCTCTCTTTCTCTCCTGTGTCATGGTTCCTTTTTTTCCTTCCATAATTTATTACATTTTTTGTCATAGTTTTTTCCCCTTGCCTACATCCCCCCTTTCCCCAGGAGAATGGAAAAAGAGAGGAAAGATGAAGGGTTGAGAAGAGCTGTGCCCTAGACATCTTCCTTTGCCTGCTGTACAGAATCCTGGTCATCTTTTCAATAAAAAAGCTTGATACCAAACTTTTGTCTTGTGAAAATGTCATTTCATACATCTAATTGTTGATTTAATGATAAAGTCATATTTTTAATGAATCAAATATTTGTAAATGCAAACAAATAATTATAATATTCAATAAATAATTACATTTTGGGTGAAAACATTTTTGAAGTAATATGTAATCTTGTTTAACCTCTTTATTTTATTTATTTATTTACATATTTTAATTTACATTAAACTCCGAAACAGCGGATAGCGTTACACCCACATACGTGTTTGCATACAATAAGCGTAAAGAATAGGGCTGAAATGGGCGGGGCTTAGTGGCGCCAACACTGGCTCCTTTTGTCGAGAACGAAGGGTATAAATTATAATTATTTTATTTTAACCATTCATTGTGTATTTTCAATTCCCTTGGCTATTAAAGCTTTTCTGTATCTCTGTTCACATATAAATTATTGTCCAGGCCGCACGTTTACGTTAATTGTCATGTGTTACGTGTAATTTATCTCACCGTTTTTGATGCTGGACCAATCACATTAGTTTCTGATTACAGGATAAGTAATTTTTTTAAGAATCATTTTAAAAAGATTTATGATGCAGACGTCTATTTATATATATCAGGCCAACTACGTTGAATTAATTTATTGAAACGATAATGATTTTAGTGTACAAATGATTCCACTAAGACTAATAAAGCCCCGTCATTAATATGTTGTTCAAGGCAGAAATTCGGTGGAGCCCCAAAGCGCCTCCTTTAGGAAGACAGCCTTTTGTCCTCGTGTGAAACTGTTTAGTGGGAGTTATAAAAGAAAATTTTGACGACCAATGTCTAGAACAAGAATACGCGCGTGGTGAGTTTACTTACAAACTTTAATTCCCCAATATGTGCATCGTGTTAAAAATCGTAGAAACAAACATTCCTCTGCGAAACAATGTGAGTTCTTTATTTTTTGCTATTTTGTTGTTGTTGTTGTTGTTGTTGTTTTGCAAAGCAAAAGGTGTTGTAAAAGGTAAAGAGAATATAGATAATAGAAAATCTCCCACGGACTTGTGTTTTATATATATATATATATATATATATATATATATATATATATATATATATGAATGGTTAATACACGTGGTTTACAATGTTAGTTAGCAAAATACTTAACAGTGTGGTGTTGGTTGATATCAGTTATATTTTAGAGGTGCTGAATACATTTATCGCATACACATATCCCCACTTGAAGATTGTAATGATTGTATTTTTCTTTTACAAGGATGTTGAAAATGGAGTGCAGGACATTTGAGTCCTGGGGTGCAGGTCCACTGAAGAGCACCTCTCCCTCCTATAAGCTTGTCAAAATGGAAAAAACTGAATCAGAAATATGTGCTTTTAACCCTGACTCCATGATTACAGTCAGTGAAACAGTCAAACAGGAGAAGATAGATACATATAGTGTTAAACAAGAGCTTCTCAACCCAGAACACACCGAGGCAGAAACGGCTGGCTTCAAAACCAGGAAAACACTAGAGCACAATGGTCAGGTGGAAGATGAACCCCCAACCTATGAGCTGCACACTAACAACGATATCCCTGAAGTACATTCCCATTCTCTGAACAGGCGTTGGCCCAGATGCTGCAAAAAAAGGCAGGCGTCAGATTTAATAGTTCCTTTAATCAGTGGGAAGAGTTCTAGGCCTGTCAGTGCACCAGAGAATGAGTCAGAAGATACAAATGACCCAAGCTGGACTCCTCACATAACCACTTCTGTATCTAAAAGAAAGCCTTTCAAGACAGTTAAACATCCTCTGGGCCAGCCATGGAAAAGCACTTCAGTCTCCAAAAGGGTAAAGTCTATCCGTGCAACTCGGCCATCAACCCTTCAATCAGACAAGTTGGCAGATACTAGTGGTGTAAGAAGATCGCCTCACACTTCTGTTAAACGTCCAAGGGGTCGTCCACAAAAAAGCACTTCTTTGACACTAACAGTCACCAAAAAAAGGCTAAAATCTAAAAAGAACCTGGTTCAAGACCCTCCTAAAACACATCTCAAACGGATCACGCATCATGATAATAGGAAGAAAGTGGTGTCTAAAACAAATGAAAGGATGCCAGCTGCATGTTCTAAGAATCAGCGCAAAGATCTCTGTGAAACGTGTGGCAAGGTCTTCCTCAGCAAACGGGACTTGCGGCGTCATGAGCACACACATACAGGGGCCAAGCCGTTTACCTGCAGCGTGTGTCAGAGGGCCTTCAACGATGAAGGGAACATGCGAAAACACATGGCGGTACACTCCGGCAAACAGCCGTACGTATGCGCCCTGTGTGGCAGGGGCTTTTCATGGAGCTGTAACCTCAGTCGGCACAAGTTCCTAGTCCATGAGATCAGAACGGAAGCCTGTCGCAACAAACCGTTCTGGCATGAATGCCCCATCTGCCATTGCAAATTTAAATGCAAGAAGAGTGTAAAGCGTCACGTCAGCTCATCAAAATGTAGCAAACAGCGTGTTGGGAATACATAAGCAAATACTAAGAGGATGACAAGTGGAGGGTGGAATGGTACAGGTGTCAAAAAATAATTGAGACTGAAAGCTTAGAATATTTGTCGCCATGGGTTGTCTGACTGGCACTGAAAATGACATGGCATTGATATGTGAATTATCATGTTGACAGATTTTTGAATATCTGGACACCGAATGTTTGTTAGCATCTGGTAATCTGCACAGCCACTGGTCCAAGAAAAAGAGGCAATAAAGTCGATATGATTGCAAAAATCCTGGTTTTGAAATTTTGAAACATTTACCCTCACTAAGAACTTTATTAGAAACACTATGGTCCTAATAAAGTGCCAGATGTGGTGTTCTACTGTTGTATCCCATTCGCCTCAAGGTTCAACATGTTGTGAATTCTTAAATGCTATTCTGCTCACTACAATTGTATATAGCGGTTATCTGTGTTACCGATATCTTTCTGTCAGCTCTAACCAGTCTGGCCATTCTCCATTGACCTCTCTCATCAGCAAGGCATTTCTGTCTTCAGAACTGCCCCTCAGTGGATGTTTTTTGTTTTTGGCAGCATTCTGAGTAAACTCTAGAGACTGTTGTGCGTGAAAATCGCAGGAGATCAGCAGTTACAGAAATACTCAAACCAGCCCATCTGGCACCAACAACCATTAGTAGTGGGAATTAAGCACAACTCCAGCTGTGTTGGCAACAAAACACACTTAAGCTTAAAGTATACTTTGGTTTTGACGCAAATGCTTAAGGCCCAGTTATACGCTGTTTTTCTGCGTTCTGAATTTAATCACGCCCTGTTGACTGCGTTGCATTTCAATGTATACTCTCTTGACTGCGAGTGAATATGAATGCGTTTGATGCATGTGCACTACCACTGTTTTGTGAAACTTGTTAAGTACAGTCAACAGCAGGTGCATGCACCAACAATGTGCACAGACAAGGAATGTCCGCTTGTCGAGAAAATCTGGGCTGTGCACCGACAGTCCTGATGACGGAATTTGAGTCATACATACTTTGCGCAGAACGGTTAGCAATGCAGACAAGTATACTCAGGCCTTTAGCATCTACACACATTCTGAGCTTTTCAATGTAAACTTAATTTTACTGTGCGCAACCTTGTGGACCCACTAATTAGTGCAAATAATTCCAGGCGCATGAGCGTTCTGCACGTTTATGCCCAAAGTATACTTGGGTCAGACACGTGATGCAAATTTCATCATCAGCAGAGTACTCAAGCACTGAACGTGTGCAGCCCGATTTTTAACATGCAGAATGTGCATACCCCTGGAATTATTTGCACTAGTCATATGTTGTATACTTTGACAGGCTGTGCGTTGGCGTCAAAATCAAAGAGGGATGCTTTAAAAGTGTCCGTCTGACCCATGCACATGCATCCTTTGAAAAGACCTTATAATAAGTCTTATGGACAGATTGTCCGAATTGAATTGTAAAATTGATTGCTAAGGGCTGTAATGATAGGCTTGTTGAAAAATACTAAATATTAAATTCTAAAGCAACTTTTATTGCCTAATCAATGCATTACTTTTCTACCACAATAATGTTATGAACATTTTGTTTATATTGTTATATTTATTATATATTTATAGCTAGTCAAGTCAAGTGGTTTTTTTTGTTGTTCAACCATATACAGTTAGTACAGTACACAGTGAAATGAGACAACATTCCTCCTGGACCATGGAAACAACATAGGACAAACACAGAACCACATGAGACTACACAGACTAAATAACATACCTATATAATAGACAATAGGTACAGTGAGAGACAGTGCAGCACTGACCAGTACACAGTAGTGCAAAAAGATGACAGTTTCAAAAAATGCCAAATGTAAACATAACATACTATGAGATAGTTTTATATAGCAGTTATTGAGGTAGCAACCAGGTATAAAGTGACAATAATTAAAGTGCAACTCAGGACACGTGTGTGTATTGAGGAGTCTGATGGGTTGGGGGAAGAAGCTGTTACACAGTCTGGACGTGAGGGCCCGAATGCTTCGGTACCACTTGCCAGACAGCAGGAGGGTGAAGAGTTTGTGTGTGGGGTCGTCCACAATGCTGGTGGCTTTGCAGATGCAGCCATTAAATAGTTAATGATTAACTATTTAATCATTACTTATTTAATTATTTTTATGTGGGGGCTTTTCTCTGCAAATATTGTTATGTGATTAATTGCAATTAATTTGATTAATTAATCAGCATAATTAATTTGATTATCAATTAACAGCCCTAATTATAATTTACTGTTAAAGGGATAGGTCACCCAAAAATGAAAATTCTGTTATTATTTACATTTACTTATTCAAAATCAAAGTCTGACTTTCTTTCTTCCTTGGAACACCAAAAGACATGTTAGCAAAATTTCTTTCAAGGCACATCAGTCCAGTCGTCTTGGGAACGCTGCTATTTGCTATGGAAACAAGCAGCAAAACAGTGCAGCTCCTATCTACTTGTATGGGGAAAGACTGAAATCGCCAAAACGGTTGAGAAGGTCAAGATTACAATCAAATAACATATTTAAATTTAGCAGTAAAATCTGACAACAATGGAAATATAAATCGTGCTTCTTTAGCTCTGAAGCTAAAGAACTCTTAACAAAAGCTAGTTTTTAATCTGGTTCAGCTAATGTTGTAGGATAGGCCTGGTATATACTGCCCTCTAGTGTTTTAGTGTTGGTCAATGTGTTGAGGAAAGTTGTTTAAATGAATGTCGAGCATTAATAATATCATCCAGAAAGCCTTTTCTAGTTGCCCCTTCTACCTTGATTGTATACATTGGCAGTTTTTAATCCATATCATTCTTGGCCTCTTTACACAGCCGAGTTAAGGTTGCTCTGTGCCTGCTCAAAACTCTGTGTAAAGACGCAATGCTGCATAAAAACCAGACTCATTTTAATGCCCGCTCTGACCCACTTCAGCCCTGAGTATCAAAGGCAGTTCTGATGCAGCTTTGGTTCTGTGTACAGGAAATGCAGCATCAAGTAGCCTTAAACTTTGTTGTTGTCACGATAGAGCATATATTTCAAAATGTAGAGTTTCAAATTCAATTTATAACTTCATATTTTAATTGATTTAATATTTCTATGTTCACATTGTTATATTTAAAACATTATTAATGCAGTTTATGCAGCCATAAACAGTCTGTCTCAATACAGATTAATGCCCCTTCAGATGCAGCTTCTGTGCCACCTTTGCACCAGAGGTGGGAAAAAATAATATGTTAAAGTATCGTGATATTTTTCCATGTGATATTGTATCAATATTTGCATGCCAGATATCGATATTATTATCTACATTTTTCCACATTAATATTGAGGTGATGTGGGGGGTTTCTTTGCCAAATCAATCTAGGACTTCAACATTACTTTAGAAGGTGCAGTTATCATGCTTTACACAAAACGAGCCTCCCTTTCTAAAACTGATCACGATTTTACAGGTATTTTGACAAAAACGTCAGTATCACATACTGTAAAATAGGCTAACCTTTTAGGTTAAATCAACTATTCTTTTGTGTATTGAAACTGTGTCGTAATAAATAATTTTAAAGTGTTATGCTACCATTGTATTCATAAATACTATAATTTATTTTAAGAAAGACTAGCTACATTGACCTAACAACGGAAATAGGGAGCCATTTTGAGCGATGCATTGTACATGGATATTAGGAAACAAACTGGCGTTGTTTTGTAAACTGGCTCTTTAAGAATGAGAAGAGACATGAACAAGTAATTAACAAATAATCAAATTATTTTATTAAAAAAAATTAAGCATACTATACAAATTCAATACAGATGTAATCAGACAAATGCATCTCTTAAAATACCAGTTAAACAGTACAATTACAAGACCCTTTCTTTTGCTTAACAATGCTTACATTCAAATTGCTGGATTGTGTGCCCCTCTGGGTCTTCTCTGAGGCTTTGATCAACGTGACATCATCCTCACAAACTCTGGACAGTAAAATGATTTATGCAAAAACAGAAATAAGACCAGTAGAGTAAAAACTATCAAGAAAAGTAAATATTGGTTGTCATCTTTTTTTTTTGTCTAACATTCTCTCACCTTCAAAATCAACAAGTCCGTCTCCATTGATGTCAGCGTCTCTGAGAATATCGTCAATATCTCTGGGGTTCAGCTGCTCTCCCATCAGCTTTTTCATGGCTTCTCTCAGTTCTGTCACGCTGATTTGCCCATCACCATTGGAGTCAAACTGCACACAAGTAAAATGCTGGTAAGACCACTGATTTCTGCAATAAACACAGTGTGGTATGTGTGCAAGTGAGTGTGTGTACCTCTTTAAAGGCATCTCTCAACTCCTTGACTCCAATCATGTCCGCTGTCTCTGCCAGCATTTTGGGGCCCATAAGCTCCACAAAATCTTCAAAATCAATTTTACCCCCACCTTAAAAAAAAAAACAAGCACTTATATATACAGTACAGAAGTATGAAACCACTAGTGAAAATACTTCTATTTTGCATTCTTGCTATTTTAATACAAAGTATAATTATGTAAGCGAACGACACACATAGATTTTTGCCCATGCACTGATTTTGTGTTGCACGTAAACTCTTTTACTAGCCTTCTTACTAGTTTATTCAATGTGCACAAGTGTTGTGTTTACGTTTTGATGTCAAATGCTGAGAATAACCTGATCATTTAAAATATTATGTAAATGCAGTTGTCTTGCAGTGTCGGATAAGCTAAAGCTGATTTGAGGTAGTTATTAGCATATTGATGTTTGAGATTCAGTAACAGTTATTTGTAAAGTGTCCATTAATTTCAGAATTTCTTAGTATTTGTTACGTTTCCCCATTTACTTTAATGACAACATGCTCTGAATCTGACTCCAATGTTCAATGACTCATTGAAATTTGTTCAAAACCTTATCAATGTCAATGTTATCCCAGTAAGATTTAAGAACTTTCCAAAGAGCATCTTTTGTGCTTTAATGGAAGCAAAAAATCTGACATTTTGTACAAAGGAGTTCAAATGGACAGTGTCACACATTTGATTAGTGACCTATGTTAGACCTAAACATTGTTCAGAATTCGAAATATTTCTTCTTCATTCTTCAATCCTGAAATTTTCTCTTTATTTCCAAGTATAAATAGGAAAAATGTCCCAGATCTTTTGAGGTCAGACACATTTTTGGATCCCATTCACAATACCAGAACCACGCTCTCTTAATGATTGTGTTACTCACTAATTTGTTGACTCAGTTCAATGAGTTCCATCTCTGTTGGCATGTATCCCATAGTCCGCATGCATTCACCCAGGTCCCTGCAGTTAATGTATCCTTTGTTCCTATCAAACTCTTTAAAGGCTTCTCTTAGTTCTGCATAAGCACATGGGATGAGATATTAATTCACAGAACAAAAGTTTTACAATCTCTTGTGTGAGGGTTGTGGTGAATACCTTCTATCTCTTCTGGCTGCAGTTCTCTGTCCTGTTCGATCAAGGGAAAGAGAGAAAAAATATGTGAAACACTGATGTATACAAAACCTCAAACAAAAGCTAAAACAAAACACATGGGTGTGGAAATGAAAAATGAAAAACTGGGACAAAATGTGATTTTAAAAAAGGTAAGACTGTAGAAGGCTGGTACCATTGGGAAAAATGTTGTGACTTTGTAGCCACTAGATTACAAAGTGAAAGTTGCCTGGTAACAGGCATAGATAAGGAGATTTGTGAGGTTTAACTTGAGGAGGGACCCAGAAATACATGCAAAACAATGTCAAGAGAGTGGATGAGGTTAAATGGAGTGCCATATGAGAAAATCTCAGGGCTGATTCTCTTTTCCATTTACAACTTTATCCATAATACCCAATATTGTATATTACATGTGCACATACTCATATTTCTCGATTATAGATACCACATATAGAGTCCTTTCCCCATCAGATGAAAATCATGTTTTCCTTACATTTCCCGCACAGTAACCGAACCAGTTTACCAAAAGCACCAACCTAGTCTGATGCAATCCCGTTACTATATCTACATTTTTGCTAAATGTTTTAAGTGTTTCGTTGTGCGTATCGCAGCTGATTGCTGATGAACGAACACTAGAGGTGCTAAAATAATGACTTTAATTCACATTCACACTAATTACGAGAAGAACAGCAGATTATCAGTTTATAATCCCAGATATACATCATACAAAATCAAAGTACAAATGGGTATGATGTCATTTAGAACAAAATCTGGATGAAAAGAAAGTGTTTTTGCATTCGTTTCGGTGGTTCGTTACAGCTCAACTGGGAAAACTTTTAGGAAAACTTCTAACCGGCTTCTAAACACCTTCTAGCTGCCATTGGTCAAAGTCATGGTAGGGGTGACCTGGAGCTCCACCTACTACTCTGCAAGACCATGTCATTGTTTAATTAGTCTACATAATGAATCAAATCAACTCAAATACTCTCAAGTGCTCATTCATTCATGTGCTATCTGAAGTGAAATTAATTCACACATCTGCCCAAAGTAAGATATGCCTATCATCATTATTTTATCTGTATTATGAACATTAACACTCTTTATAAACCTATCTTTGCTGTAGTATCAGTGTCATCATAATGCTTATAGCATGTTAGCGCTATAACGAGACAAATTACACATTTTTTGGAGGCATAAAGTCATTTCTAACACATTTTAATGTCACATTAGTTAAGGTTTTACATGTAAAAACCATCCTCATATTTAAATATTCTTCTAAACGCCTCCAACAGTAGTGTGACAGTATACAATTGCTCGGCTGTTTAAAACTTCTTTTCACCCCTGAACTAAGAAGAACTTCTCCGGAAGTTTTCCAAAAAGAATTTCAAAAACTAAACAAGTAAATATTGAAATAAAAAGGTGGAATAATATCATCTCTGATCCTCAGTTAGTAGAAGACTTGTTAAATAATTAGTTGGAGGATTTAGTTAGTAAAGTGTTAGCATCCGAACATCTACCAATAAAGAAACAAGATTGCTTTATATCTAATACACACCTTTCCTTTTCTGAGGTGTTAATTAGTGAGATTGCAAAAGTCATGATATCATTAAATTAAAATGCAAAAGATTTTCATAATCAAACTGTATTATTTGTTAAATCTAATTATAATATTTTTGTCCTCCTTATGCATAAGTTGGTAAATCTTTGTTTACAGAAGGCAGTTTTCCCACAATCATGGAAACATGCGTTAATTTCTCCTATCTTTAATCTGGTCACAAACTGTTAGAATCAATTTCTCGACCTATTAGTATTCTGCCTATATTGTCTAAAGTATTTGAAAAAATTCTCAGAAACCAATTAACTGAATATCTTGAACGAGGGAACCTGTTAAATGTACATCAATTTGGTTTTCGTGAGCAACACTATACTGCTTCTGCTGCTCTAAATTTCTCAGAACATATTTGCATAACCCTAAATAAAAATCTGATTTCTGGTGCAGTATTTATAGATTTCCATTAAGCTTTTGATACAGTTAATCACACACTTCTTATAGCTAAACTATACAGTTTCAATATATCAATAAATTGTAATGCCATTATATCATTGTATTTAAGCAATCATATACAATCAGTTAAAATAAGTACAACAATCTCTCATAGTATAACTTGTACATTCGGAGTTCCACAAGGCTCGATACTCGGGCTATGTATTTGTCTTCTAACGATTTACCATTAGTTTGTCCAAATTCAAACTGTATTTTATATGCTGATGAGACTTTACATCACATAATAACTTGGAACAAATTACAACCACTCTGAATGAAGACATTAATTATTTGCATGCATGGTTAAATCACAATCATCTCATTAACTATTAAGAAAACAGAAGCTATGTTTTTTTATACATCTCGTAAACATATTTCAGTTCAAAATCCCATTACTATCGCCAATCAACCGCTTGCTATTACACAACATTATAATTACCTTGGACTTACTCTTGATACACAACTAACATACAAACCACATATAAACAAACTTATGAAATAATTAAATACAAAAATATGTCATTGAAAGAATATGTCCTTATCTTTCTCAAACTGTAGCTAATTTATACCTTAATTCAATTATTCAATTCAATCATGTACTCATCCTTATTCTTGCTACTTCTTTTTCTTTCTCTTTTTCTCTTTTCCCTTCTTCTTTTTGCCTGTATGACAGGAACCCATTGAAAATCAGATCTTAATTGGGGCCGGAAAACATTGCTTTTGCTTTTAAGCTCAGTTTCTTTCCCCCTGTGTGTGTGTGTATATAAATATATATAAAACACATAATTAAGGTGAAATATTTTGATGTTTGCATTACATAACCAAATACATTTGCAAGCTTGTTCGTTCGTGATCAAATTGCACAGTAGGTAAGTAGTAGTAACAGACTAGAGCAGGGTACAAATCCTGAAGAGCATGTGAGTTGACGTTAGCCAAAATTGGCATAGAAGCACAACAAACTGACATAGTTGTTTCAGCAATTGCGTTTTTCACGTCACGTTTGCTTTTTATGACACTTTCAGTTAGGTTTAGGTTTAAGGTTTAGGATATGGAGGTCAGTTTTGTTGATTTAACACTCGAAGATAAATAGTCCTGTATCTCATAGCAGTAGCAGATGTTTTAACCAAACAGAAAAGCAAAGTTAAAAAAAAGTCACTTTATTTGATGCTTTTGGGTTCAGTTGTCTCTTGAATTGTATAACTCATTATATCTTTTGATTGGTCTTTCACAACATACTGAGAAACAACATTGTCAGAGGTGTGGAGGGACTGAAATGTATTAGATGATCCACAAGGATGATGAAAACACTGAGCTGAAAAAGTTCAGAGGATGTGATGTTTTATATAAATGCAAGTGTGGAATGTAGATGCAGAGACACAGATTTTTCAGTTTTAGTTTTTCAAGTACATACGAGCTGTGACTTTGCGAAGCCCTGTCTTAGGAAGACGCATGCTGGTCCAACGATGTTATGCAGCATGGTGCAGTTTTGGACCAGTGCATTGAGAGGCTCCTTAAAATCCTTTTCTCCGTCTGCTTCGGTGGGTGGGCACTGCCCTGGTGCCACGGGCACAGGCTCTTTACCCTCAGCCACACCCTTTGGGTGGGGCCAAATTTGACTTTAGACATAATCTAATTAAGCACAGTTTAGTCAATTTGTTTGGCATGTCCTTAAACTACTCAACAATGATTTAAACAAATTGTAATCCCTTACTCAGTTTGAAAGTACACTTAACATAAACGCACAGATCTCCAGATTTGCAGGCCGTGACTTTCAAATGTATTTGTCTTACCTTCTTAATTTTGTTTTTCATGGATGGTTTGGTGCAATTTCCCATGCTTTTTTCCTCAGTGAGCTGATGTTTTCCCACCTCTCCTCTTCTGCCCTTCTTAGCCCTTTTTAATATGACTAATTTAAGAAAGTGACAATATGACACTCACCTGCTTCCATATTTAGCGAGGAATAATTGCTCTTTATAACTACTTTATTTAGTTACCCAAAACCAACCCAACAAAGGTAGATGTAAACCTAAACATTCTTTCTCTTCTAAGGGCCTTTCTTTTAACTATCCAGGGGAGGTACGGGGAGGGCGAGAATTAGACAAGAATATGAGAAGCTTTTTTAATCCCACACTGTCAGATTAAAGACAGAGAGATATGGGATGATAAAGAGGGAGGAGCGAAAGAGAGAGTGCAAGGAGATCTGAGGAACAAAAAAGAGAAGGAAGAAATACTGAGTAGAGTAGTGTTAGACCATCATATTGGCCAGACCATTTCATTGACCGATGTTTTGAAATGATCAAAATGAGGCCAACATCCATACCCAGTTGCCAGATTAACTACATTTCATTCCCCCTTTGTGTAATTTCCAAAATCTATCAACAGTATTGTCAAAGACTAATTAACTTTTTTTTTTTTTTTTTTAAATGATGACTTTTGAGTAAATATTATGTTAAATAAGCTATTAATTCCCATCATTTTGGTTGTGGGAATTTTGCTTTCATTAAACTGTATGCATATACATATCTGCATGATATTTGCCTTAATTGACATTTGGCCACATTGCTCTCTAGATTTACGTATCGGCATTAGAAATTTAAAAACCCATATCAGTCGGCCACTAAGAAAGAGTACTTGGCTCATAGCATGAATATGAAAAGTTAAGGACATAGAAGGTTGACAGTGAGAATGATTGTGACTTTTCTGCACTGAGGTCGATGGGCTGTGTATGTGTGTGTGCTTGTAATAATCCCAATCTAATCAAAAACATTCCTTTGGGCTGATGAACAGAGAACTCCTCTTGTCAATACACACGAATATTTTAGTAAAACCCAGAGGCATTACTCTGTTAGAAGCCTGACGAACCTCTAATCTTCCCTAATCTGCACACGTGAACGTGCTTTTGAGTAACATTAAAGTGCATTTCTATACCGCCTTTATGGTTTGTAGAGATTTGGAACATGTTTGTCAAATGTAATATATAGTGTACTGTTATAAGAATAATAAAGTGTGTGTTTGTTTGAGTCTGTACATGTATGGGTCAACAGATTAGCTCAGTCAGCTGAGGTTATTTTATGAGCGGCTGGGCAATGTGGGATTGTAGATTGCCAGATGTGTTTGTACTCACCAGATGCTGCAGAGAACTGCAAACTGCGTGAGAAATAGTAATGTAGTGTTCTGTGCAAGTAGTGACAGTGAGTAACATGAAAGTACAGTAAAAAAATATTTTTAGGCTTTGTTGCAATGACCAGTTGTCAGTGTCATACACATGCAGTATTGTGTTTTTTTTTAAAGACTTAAGTGTTTCAAACCACCGTCATACTACAGTATAGGTTGAATGTGGTGAATTTGGCCTCTCAAGTGTTAATATCCAGCCTGCTAATACATTTTACACTGCAAAAATATATATTTTTTTAACCATTCTAATTGTGTTATAGTTATAATAAATACATATAAGGTGACCGTACCGCCATTCAAAACACTTGATGGTGCGCAAATTCGAACTAAGGGATCTCAAGATGTGTTCTAAGTATTAAACTATATTTATCTTGACACAGTGACCTAAACATTTTATGTTTATGACGCAACGCACCCGAGACGCTACACAAGCATTTCTGACGCTTGTTGAAATTGACGGGTCCTCATAATAAATCTCCTTTGTGAAATGGATTGCTGTGAGCTGTATGCCAATGACTGACTTATGTTCAATAATATGGTAGTAATCAATACATTGTATTCTTAAGTAGGTGTTTGTATTGCCTTATCAATGATTAACTCTTCAGCTACAGGAATGTAATGCACTTTAATTATCTGAATATTTTTTTATTTTGTATATATATATATATATATATATATATATATATATATATATTTAAAGATAACTATGTATAATTATTTCATCATTATATATTGAATTATTGTTATATGAGGGGCTTTCTCTGCAAATATTTGTATATGCGTTTAAATGCGATTAATCATGATTAATTAATCGGGACACCGTGTAATTAATTTGATTAAAAATGTAATCGATTGACAGCCCTAATATATATATATATATATATATATATATATATATATATATATATATATATATATACACACAAACACACACATACACTAGCGGCCAAAAGTTTGGAATAATGTACACATTTTACTGGTTCGGAAGGAAATTTGTACTTTAATTCACCAAAGTGGCATTCAATTGATCACAAAGTACAGTCAGGACATTACTGATGTAAAAAAAAAAGCACCATCTCTATTTTAAAATAGTAATTTTTGATCAACTCTAGACAAGCCCCATTTCCAGCAGTCATCACTCCAACACCTTATACTTGAGTAATCGTGCAAAATTGATCATTTGATACTAGAAAATCACTTTCCATTATATCAAACACAGTTGAAAGCTTATGGTTCATTAAAAGAAGCTTAACATTGTCTTAGTGTTTTTGAGTTGCCACAGTATGCAATAGACTGGCATGTCTTAAGGTCAATATTAGGTAAAAAATGGCAAAAAAAACTAAACGGCTTTCTCTAGAAACCCATCAGTCAATCATTGTTTTGAGGAATGAAGGCTATGCAAAGCTTGAAATTGACAGAAAACTGAAGATTTAATAGAAATTTGTACACTACAGTCTTGTCTTCAAAGATAAAGGACAACTGGCTCTAACAAGGACAGAAATAGATGTGGAAGGCCAGATGTACAACTAAACAAGAGGATAAGTACATCAGAGTCTCTTGTTTGTGAAATAGACACCTCACATGTTCTCAGCTGACAGCTTCATTGAATTCTACCCGCTCATCACCAGTTTCATGTACAACAGTAAAGAGAAGACTCAGTGGTGAAGGCCTTATGGGAAGAATTGCAAAGAAAAAGTCACTTTTGAAACAGAAAAACAAAAAGAAAAGTTTAGAGTGGGCAAAGAAACACAGACATTGTACAACAGATAATTGGAAAAGAGTTTTATGGATCTTAACCCCATTGAGCTTTTGTGGGATCAGTGAGACTATAAGACTGAGAAGACAGCCACATCTATGGCAAGTGCTACAGGAAGTGTGGGGTGAAAGGTCATCTGTGTATCTGGACAAACTGACAGCTAGAATGACAAGGATCTGCAAATCTGTCATTGCTGCACGTGGAGGAAGAACTCTTTGAAGTATCTTAAGAAGTTCTGAAATTTTTTTCAAATTGTAACAGTAATATTTCACGTTATTAATGTCCTGACTACACATTATGATCAATTGAATGCCACATATGTACATTATTCTAAAATTATGGCTGCCCTTGTATATATATATATATATATAATTTTTTTTTTTTTTTTTTTTTTTTTTTTTTTTTTTTTTTTTTTTACTTTTGTCTGCTGATTTAATTTGGTGCCTCATTTCTTGTCTTCATTTGCAGTGACACAATAAATGCATCAAATTAAATTAGTGTGTAGCTATCCATGCCTCCAAACCAGTTAAATAATTATGGCAATAACAAACAATGATCCCTCTTCTAGAAAGATGAGTGGGCAAGATTGGGTTTCTAGTGTGTTCTCCATATAAACCATGTTGCATATATTGCGACAGTGTGGAGGTGAAATGTACACTGTGTTGCTCTAAAAGTGAGTTAAAGGTTAATACTCTATTGAGTATTAAAAAACATACCTACCTCCCTACCATAACCTTAAATCATCCTATCCAATCGTGACATAAGTGACATAAAAGAAAAAAAGAGGAGGTTTTAAATGTAAGTACTCTATCAAATTTTAAATCGACAAAGCCTATCCTAAACCTAAACTTTAAACTTTGCAAGTAAAGCACTCTTATGAGTTGAGCTACCACACTCAAGCTTGTAAATTTAGTTGGTTACATAATGCAAATGTATAATCATTAACTATAGTAAAAGTGTTTTAATGTCCTAAGATATAGCACTGTGTGAGGAACAGTGCAAAAAGTAAGTGTTTATGAACTGATAATCTGCTGTTTTACTTGTGTTTTTTGTGATAGTGAAGAAAAGTAATTTAGGTTGTAGCACCTCTAGTATTCATTTCATCAGGAAAGTAAAGTGACACAAAAGTTAATAACAATGAAATGTTAATATACTGTATATATATATAACAAATTTAGCAAAAATGTAGGTATAGTAATGGGATTTTATGAGATGCTTATAATGTCTCTAGAACTGAAGTGGCTTATAGATAGTGGAGGAATTGCAGTTGGTAGAATGGCATGAAAGGATATGTTTGTGTGGTGGTCTTACTTGGCCAAAAACAGAATCCACAATAGGTACAAGGTCAAGTTCCTCTTTCTCCTTGGGTTCCCCAGTCTCAACATGCTCCTCTTCTTCCTCCTCACCATATCCAGCTCTGCTAGTAGGTTGGATGGCAAGATTCCTTTTCTGTCCCATCTTAGGTCTTGTATTACTGCTAAATGCCTCCACCACACCCATTTCAACTTGTTTCTTCTGTTCCTCCACCATTTTCTTGATTGCCGCCTAAACCTATCAGAATTCACAAAAGGTTATAGCTTTGCTATACGGCCTATACCAAACTGAATGAGTTGAATGACCGATTACGTGCCTGCCCACTTTTTAGCCATCTTGGTTTTTCCTGTTAATTTTTTACATATGGATTTCATAAAATCTTCCATAAGAGTTCTAAGTCATGAACCAAACGAAACAGCTCTGAGGTAAATCACAACATTACGTTCTTGATTTCAAGTAAAAAAGTATTAGAAAATTGAAGAAAAAAAAGGTAGAAGTATTTAACACCTTTAATGAGGGACTGAACTAAAAAAAAAATCTAACTTTTGTAAGATAAACTAAATTTTAAAAGTTGGATGAACTATCTAATGAAGAAAAAGATGAGATTACATAAAACATTCAATAAAGTAAAATGTTATGTAATTTAAGTTGGTCAAAGTGTGCCGACTTATGAGGACATGCAAATCATTTGTAAGTAATCTGTTTGTGGGTGTTTTTAATGATATTTTGCAGTAAAAAAGTTGTGTTTTGTTCAGAGGTGGACTGGGACTTTCCTGGTGGCCCAGTCGTGATATGATAAAGTGAGCCGTGTTAAGCTGAAGAGGGCCGCAAAACGGCGCTGCTATATGCCGAAGGGGGCCGCGATATGCAGAAGGGCCCCACCCCCTACTTGGTACTTTGGTGGGGCTGACACATGATCTTTGTAGAAAAGTAGATCTATTTAATAAAGACATATTAAGAATATTAAAAAGGTTGATCCGCTGTACTTAAAAATACAAATTTGTTGCATTATATATAAGTTGAGTAAAAGTCATGTTACTGTCGTAACCTCCGTTCCCTGATGGAGGGAATGAGATGTTGTGTCGATGTAGTGACACTAGGGGTCTCGCTCTTGAGAGCCCCGAACACCTCCCATTCTTTGAGAAAAGGCCAATGAGAATTGGCGAGTGGAATTTGCATGCCACTTCCCAGACATACAGGTATAAAAGGAGCTGGAATGCAATTACATTTTTGTGCTAAGGAGCCGAGACAAGGTCCAGCCATTTCAGCGGCTAGTACAGTGTTGTGGCAAGAGGGACACACCGTCTCATTCCCTCCATCAGGGACGGAGGCTACGACAGTAACTATGTGTGGCACGGTGGAGGGTGGGACCGGGGCGTGATTACGCATGGCCGGTCCCGTATTAGGCTAATTAAGCCGTCCGCGAGTGGCCTTTATCCCTCTTGGCGGCTTAATTAGCCTAATACGGGACCGGCCATGCGTAATCACGCCCCGGTCCCACCCTCCACCGTGCCACACCATGACATTCCCCTTCAGTCACTCACTTGACATTGTGTCGATATAGTGACACTAGGGGCCCCTATAGAAAACGCCACAACAGCTGAACTGTGTTATGTGACCTGCTGATGCAGGTACAAGCAGGCTGCTGCAAGCGTAATAGCAGGTGCATAAGACTGCACGTAACCTCCCCAATGCCCCAAAAGATGTCATGTAGTTCCCTAAATCCCTGAGGGGGGGAGGTGACGTAACTAGCATGGGAGCAGGCTGTGCCATTCTTTCCTACTCTTTCAGGGGGAAAAGACCCCGTGGAGACCACATCCTGCCCAAAAGGGGAGGTCAACATGTGGCAATACGACACATGGGCTCAGCAGCCGCAAATGGAAGAGGTGCGGTGGTAGATCCTACAACAAATGGGGGGGCTCTACAAACACAGCAACCGGGGGCAAAGAGAGCTCTGCCCAAGGGAGACACGGGTCTGCCAACAGGGAGACCGTTCCGTGGAATATACATCACATGGGTTACCGGAGTAATCGGCACCTGTGGAGCAGTACAGGCCGTATTAGACCCCGTAGTGGGGCTGGTTGAGAACCCCTCCGCTGAGTTCGCAAACCATAGGTCTAGGGAGGAGTGACATACAGAGAACTCGACTGGGGGTAAAAGCACACGTTTTCACCTCAGGGGAGGGGAAAGGCGCTATACGCAAGCAATACACCCAGCCAGCTGTTCCGTATTAGCGAACTCTACCTGTTGAAAAAACATGGGATGAAACCGACTCAACACGGAGATTGTAAAATCTCGCAAATGTATTGGGTGTTGCCCAGCCCACTGCTCTGCAGATGTCTGCTAGAGAATTGCCATTGGCCAGCACCCACGAGGATGCCACACTCCTTGTAGAGTGTGCTCGAACCTGCAAGGGGACGGGCATGGCCTGGGTCTGATAGGCCAATGCAATGGCGTCCACGATCTAGTGGGCAAGCCTCTGTTTAGAGACAGCATTCCCTTTCCGCTGTCCACCAAAGCAGACAAAGAGCTGCTCAGAGCATCTAAATCAAATCAAATCAAATCAATTTATTGTCACATGACCATATACACAAGTGCAACAGTAGGTAAAATCTTGTGTGCAGTTCCAAGCAACATAGCAGTCATGACAGTGATGAGACATATACCAATTACAATAAACAACATATTTACACAACACAATTTACATATCAAATGTACACATAATTACACAACACAATAATAATACACAATGTACAGTAAACAATACACACAATATAGAATACACATACAATAAAAATAAGAAATAAAAATTATATAAAAAATATAGTAGTTGTATTGTGGAGAATATAATTATGACAGTCCAGTGTGAGATAATAAGATGAATAAAGTGCAGTGCTGATGTATATTGATCGTGAGAGATGAAGTGTTCAAAAGTCTGATTGCTTGGGGGAAGAAGCTGTCATGTAGTAGGCTGGTGCGTGTCCTGATGCTGCGATACCGCCTGCCTGATGGTAACAGTGAGAGCAGCCCATAACTCAGGTGGCTGGAGTCTCTGATGATCCTCCGAGCTTTTTTTACTCACTGCCTGGTATAGATGTCCTGGAGGGAGGGAAGCTCACCTCTGATAATGTGTCTGGCAGTTCGCACCACACTTAGCAGGGCTTTGCGGTTGTGGGCGGTGCTTTTGCCGTCCCAGGCAGTGATACAGCCAGTCTGGATGCTCTCTACAGTGCTGGTGTAGAACCGTATGAGGATGTAGTGGTTCATTCCAAACTTCCACAGGAAGAAGAGGCACTGGTGAGCCTTCTTCACAACGGCTTCTTGTGGACAGACTATGTGAGTTCCTCAGTGATGTGGACACCGAGGAACTTGAAGCTGCTGACTCTCTCCACCGCTGCTACATTAATGGTGATGGAGCTGTGTACTCTGTCTTTCCTCCTGAAGTCCACTACAAGCTCCTTGGTCTTACTGACGTTGAGGGAGAGGTTGTGCTCCTGACACCAGCTTGTCAGAGTGTGCACCTCCTCTCTGTAGGCTGTTTCATCATTGTCAGTGATCAGACCAACCACCTTCGTATTGTCAGCAAACTTAATGATGGTATTGGAGCTATGTGTTGCCACACAGTCATGTGTGTACAGGGAATACAGGAGTGGGCTGAGAACACAGCCCTGCAGGGATCCAGTGTTGAGGGTCAGTGATGATGATGCTCATTCTACCCACCTGACGTCTGCCTGACAGGAAGTCCAGGATCCAGCTCCACAGCGAGCTGTTTAAGCCCAGAGCCCAGAGTTTCATATCAAGCTTGGAGGGCACTATGGTGTTGAATGCTGAGCTGTAGTCTACAAACAGCATTCTCACATATGTGTTCCTTTTTTCCAGGTGGGAGAGAGCAGTGTGTATTGTAGATGCAATGGCATCGTCAGTGGAGTGGTTGTTAATTCCCTGCCACATACATACATTCTAGAGCAGGTGGTGTTGAACTGTCCTTCAATTTTGTGCCTGTACTAAAGCTTTGCATGCGATCCAAGTAGGTGCGCAAAGCACGCACCGGACACAGCAATGACAGGGCTGGGTCTGCCTCCTCCTGGAGCAGTGCTTGCAGGCTCACCACCTGATCCCTGAAGGTGGTCGTGGGAACCTTGGGCACATAGCCCGGTCGGGGTCTCAGGATCACGTGAGAATCTGCCGGACTGAACTCCAGGCAAGAGTCGCTGACAGAGAAAGCTTGCAGGTCCCCCACCCTCTTGATGGAGGTGAGCGCAATCAGGAGGGCCATCTTTAAGGAGAGGGCTTTCAGCTTGATTGACTCTAGTGGCTCAAATGAGGCTCTCCGAAGGCCCAAGAGGACCAAGGATAGATCCCATGGGGGGAGATGGATGGCCTGGGAGGATTCAGCCTCTGAGGAACCTGATGATCAGGTCGTGTTTCCTTAGTGACTTACCATCCACTGCGTCGTGGTGTGCGGCTATAGCAGCTATGTATACCTTCAAGGTGGAGGGGGACAGCCACCCGTCCAGCCTCTCCTGCAGGAAGGAAAGCACTGACCCGACTGCGCATCTCTGGGGGTCTTTTGCTCGGGAAGATCACCAATTCGTGAACAAACGCCACTTCAGGGAATAAAACTGCCAGTTAGAGGGAGCCCTGTCTTGAGTGATCATGTCTACGACTGCTAGTGGTAGGCTACTTAGACCTTCCACGTCCCGTCCAAGGGCCAGACATGGAGGTTCCAGAGGTCTGGGCATGGGTGCCAGATTGTGCCCCATCCCTGAGAAAGAAGGTCCTTCCTCAGAGGAATCGGCCAGGGAGGTGCTGTCGGAAGGAGCGTGAGGTCCCGAGAATCAAGTCTGGGTGGGCCAGTATGGGGCCACGAGGGTGACTTGTTCCTCGTCCTCCCTGTCTTTGCACAGGGTCTGTGCAAGGAGGCTCACTGGGGGGAATGCATATCTGTGCGGCCCCCGGGGCAAGCTGTGTGCCAGCACATTTGTCCTGAGGAGGGGGCTCCCATCAGGGAATACCAGAGCAAGCAGTGGGAGGATTCCCAGAAAAGGAAACAGGTCTACCTGTGTTTTGCCGAATCGACTCCAAATCAACTCTCGAGAGTGTGCTAGAATCAGCCAGTCATTGAGGTAGTTGAGTATGCGGATGCCCACTTCCCTTAATGGGGCAAGAGCTGCCTCTGCGACTTTTATAAAGACGCGAGGGGACAGGGACAGGCCGAAGGAGAGGACCTTGTACTGATACGCCTGGTCGTCGAAAGCAAACAGTAAGAAGGGTCTGTGTATACCACCGCAAACCAATCTAGGAGCATTTCAGCGACAGGAGCATGCTGGTGAATGGGAGGTCCGCGGGGAATTACCCGGTGAGACCACTCCCATTGAACTCCCCAAATCGCCTCCAGTGCCAGCCGGGCCAGCCTCATATCCATTGGTAGAAGGCGCAGGGCGGGGGGGCGGCAAGAGTGGCTTTCCAGTGGAAGAAGGTGGCGAAATCTGCACTCGACGTACAGTAGGAGAGAAAGCCTACCGTATATCCAACAAATGCACCATATATCCAACAGCACACGCTTCTTAAGAGCAGGAGTATTCAGCTCACTGATTGTACAACCGCTCGGCTCCGAAGAGAAAATCTGAATGGAATTACATTCCCGCTCCTTTTATACCCGTATGTCCGGGGGAGTGGCATGTAAATTCAACTTTGCAATTCTCGTTGGCCTTTTCTCAAAGAATGGGAGGTGTTCAGGGCTCTCAAGAGCGACCCCCTAGTGTCACTACATCGACACAACGTCGAGTGAGTGACAGAAGGGGAACTCAGTGCTTGGTTGCTTTACTTTTTTACATTTACACAAATTTGTATGTTTTAAAGTGACGCATCACAAATGAAATGAAAAGTTATGGAAAAATCTAAAGCTATCGATTTAAAGTTGTTGATAAGTATAAAAGCAATATGTTTAAATAAAATTGTCAATATATGCAAATATGTAAGTAGATTTAGAACAAAGGAAGAGCGACTCAATTGCATTATTCAAAGTGCATCATGAAAGTGGGTTGTTGCATTCACTTTGTTTGCCACAATTTGTCAACACAGAAAAGAAAACTGTGCTCCGATTTAATGGGGTCTTTAAGTTTTATGAATGATTGGTGTTTGTCATCTAAAACTGTAAGCAACTGAACATTTCACAGATACCTTCTAACATCAATAAGCCAGTCAAAATGACTGTATTATTTTATCATGCCCTAACACTCTGTCGCATCACAATACTTTTACTTAAACTACACCATTCAACAGTGTAATAAAAGTGACTGTACACATTTACTTGAATCTTGTGCAGATTTAACACTGAGCTGAATATTTTTAAAACGGAAACATTAATCCTATCTCTAGGAATCAAAAAAACATATACATAACCAACCCTACCTGTTTTGCTGTTTGTCTCTCCGATGGAGCGCTCATTCAGCCTGCAGGTCCTACTCCTCCTGCTGATCCTTCTCAAATAATTATGAACATCACTGAAACAATGACACTCTCTCTCTTTCTCTTACTCCTCTTTCTCTATCTCTTGCACAGTAAGACAACACCATTTTCACCCCTCCCAATATGGGCCTATCTGAAGTTTCCTCAGTACAATTACAATTGTTACTCTCCACTGAATTTCTCAGAATTCCATTCAGTAACTCAACCTGACTTTGGAAGGCTTGGTAAAATGTGATATCTTTTCAACAGTCCTTTAAAAACCTCTTGAAAAATGAAAAGAAATACACTTAAACCTATTTCTGTTTTGACACATTTTTCATTCTATATGTATGCCTTTATGTCTCTCCATCTGTCTGGTACTATCATCTGCTGCTCTGTAGACATTCCACAGTTCTTGTCATTCTTCTCTGCTTCTCTGCCAAAGTGTGTTTTATCCAGCTTGGCACAGAAAGACTGAAGGATGCCGTATCTGTTTTTCGACCTTCTTACATACAGCAGGTGACACTCTATCCATCCAATACCTTTCTCTCCTTATCTTTCATTTGCCCTCTCTGTTGCAGGCTCTATTCTGATGTGCATTGAACTGTTAAGCAAAATTAATTCCAGGTGAGGGGTTGCTGTGTTAGTAGAACAAAACAACAAAGGATTTATATGAAATCTCTCTCACAAACACACACACACACACACACACATACACTGTAAAAAGTGATAATCTCTCATTCTTACCTTAAGGAGTTATTTCTACCTGATCTAACCCTTAAAATTATTTTTTAGAAATTAGTCTTAAAATTAGGTTAGTATAACATGTATTCAGATTGATTTTAGTGATGTGATTTATCATTTTTGACTTAAATCAAATGTTATTACATGCACTTCAGAATGTTATAATGTTTATTTGAAGATGCTGGCCATTACCTTCAGAATCAATTGTTAATTACTGATGTAATGTATGTAACATTTCAAAAACATGAATAACCAACACTCATGGAAACATATTCATATTATAAACAATTAAATAAAATCTAAATTTCTATAGCTTGGTTTTATTTAAAATTTCACAACACTGCCACACATGTGGACATCAAATGCTCTAGAATGCTTATTTTTATGTATTTATTTGCATTTTTATTTGGTGCTACTAGTTACAAATCAAAAAGGGAAATGGAAAATGCAATAAAGGAAATGGAGAATGCTGTGTGAATGCACACAGCATTCACACTCAGGTTTCTGGAGGTTAATGCACACACTTACACTAAAAAAGTGGTAACCTGTAATTTTTACCTCAAGGATCTATTTCTGATTTATCTAACCCATATAAACGTCATGGTTCCTGTTGTAACCATGTTGTTCCTGTTGTAACCAACAGTAACCATGACGTTTCCCTTCTGTCACTCGACGTTGTGTCGAATGTAGTGACACAAGGGGACCCAATTAAAAGCGCCATGCACTACACCGTGTTACTTGAACTGCTGACACAGGTGCAAGCAGGCTGCTGCATACTAGAAGCAACTGTATCGGCCGCATATTACCCTCCCCAAAGCCCCAAGAGAAAGGTGTCATAAAGGTGCCTTAGGTTCCCAGCACCCCTAAGGGGGGAACAGGCGCTACATGACCATAATGGGAGCAAACCAGGTATCTGCGGCATTTTCTCTCTCTATGTTTCTCGCATAGAGTGTAAAGCAGCTGGGGCTATCTTAACGCTATGAAATGCATCGGGGAAGGCGATCTTTCCAGATCCTATTCTGTCAAGGGGAAAAGACCCCTTAGGGGTGCTGATGACTGCGTCCGGGGAACCGGGACTGTAGGATTTTGGAGCCGGGGCACCGTGAGAACGGCACGCACCGGCAGGGATTGAGGAAATCGTTCTTTTATTGAGAATGTGGGAAAAAAGGAAAATAAGGAAAATAAGGCGAAATCGAGCACGCTGCCATCCCCAAATTGCTTCCATCGCCAGCCGGGTCGTCCTCAATCCCGTGGGAAGAAGAAGCGACGGGGGGGGGGGGGTGCTGAAGTGTCATTCACTTTGAGAAATGAAAGCCATGACCGCAATGCTGCCATGGTCATGTTCTCGCAGTGAGTACATGAACCATCCACAAACGTTGCCTCAGTGTGACCGCTACCCAGGCACACGAGGCAGCATCTATGACCATCAGTCTTGGAGAGATATCGACCGCATCCAGGAAATACACAGAGGCGGAAGGGCATCTTTAAAAAGACACGTTCTGAAAAGGACATTCAATGCCTGCTGTGTATTGCTCTTTTGTGAGTGATAAAGAAACTATTTTAGAGAAATATACTCTTTTAGGAGAGAACACTCTTTCAGAAAGAACCGCTGTCGAAACGCCCAGGGGTGTGGACTGCACAGCGTGCAGAGAGGGAGAAAGCCGCTGGTAATGTGCTGTAGATCCAATAGCAGTGGTTGTCAACTGAGGTGGGTGGAACAGTAGTGAACTTCAGCTTGCTGTTGCACAACTGCTTGGCTCTGAAGAAAAAATTGGACTGACAGATGCATGCCCGCTTACCTTAATACCCGTATGTCCGGGGGCTGGACGTGCAAATTCTGTCTGCCAATTTCTCATTGGCCTTTTCTCAAGTTCAGAGGTATGTGAGGCTCTCAAGAAAGACCCCTTGTGTCTACATTCAACACAACGTCGAGTGAGTGACAGAAGGGGAATGACTTTTGTTGATGTAACATATTTTATAAAATAAAATCAGTTAATTTAGATGTTACCACATGAAATATATGCTTCCTGACAACATCTTTTTTTAATGTCTGGACATTTTTTTGGTGCCTATGGAAAAATGGCATCAAATTTTTATATCTATTATTTTATCTTTTATCAGTTATCTGCGTCACATCACCAGAAAATTACTAGCTTATTTTGAATTTGTAAACTAATCATTATTATTAAGCAACAATAAAATGTGCAATTCGTGGATTAATTAAAAAGTGGAAATGACAAAAGTGATTAAAAAATGCACTTCTGAATGATTAAGTCACAATGCCATTGAAAATTATTTATTAGAATGTCACATTATTTATAACTTATTGAAAATTATTTATTTCAACTTATCTGTAGATGATTTAATCCTGCTTTCTAGATTAGACCTGGGTCTGTTCTTATCTAATGCCACAGCAATCAACCTATTCTGTTACTGGAGTGATGCTGTGAACAACACTTTTTTTAAGTTTCCAGGAAATTTAATTTGAACAGATTTTATGAGTGAAAAGAGTAAAGTTATATGAGGTGTGACTGAAATGTTAACTAAAATTTTATTTATTTACTAAGTGGAGTTTTTAGGATGGCATGTTGTAACATTCTTTACCACATCATAGATTTACACTGTCATGTCTATTCTGTCCAGTACACTTCCTCATATCCTCATATCCAACCTTTTTAATCCTGGAATTCCTCAACGTCATAAATTAACAGACCAAGCATCAACTTCCTCCTGAAGGCTTGTCTTTGGACAATAAAATGGTCAAGACACGCTAAATAACCTAATTTAATGCAAAAAGGGTCATTGGTCAGAAAGGCCCCTCAGCACGACCTTCTGAACTTCCACACAGAGTTAAAGCAGACTTTTCCTTGAAAGGTTTCCAGAAGATCATCAGATTTGCACGACACTAATACTAACACATTTCATCTTAATCCAGGAACATTCGACACAAAGTCACAGTACTTTACCGATATAACCTTCTAAAATGTACAGAATGCTTTTAGATCCAAGATTTATACAATACCTAGTCTTGCTTGGTAATTCTGACCAGGGGCGTTTTTAGAGTTTGAAGAGACTAGGGGCTTAACCCACCGCACCCCAAGCACAAAATACAGCTAAATGCATTACTGACAAATTGCTTGTTTTGGAAGAACACTTTATACCATTTCAGTAACAACTCCTGTATCTACCCTTTTATGTTAATGCACACCATACTCTTTGTCTTTCATCTATTTCATCTTTGTCTACACCATTTTTAACTTATTGTTGTCTTATCTTTATGTCTTTCCTGGTCTCAATCGAGTATTCAAGCCAATCAAAGATTTTAAACCACTTGTGTTAAAAGGCCCTTTTTTGCAATCCTAAACAGATATTGATATAATAAGGGATATTGAGGTATAGCTTTACTTGTTTAGGGCCTGTGTCCAGGTCTCCTATATCAGTAATGGTTCATCAGTAATACCAGTTGCTCCTGCCTGCTGCTGCTCTAGGTCTTTATTTGGCCTGCTGTTCTCATCTGCCCTCACTCTTGTCTCATCTGCAAAGTAAAGATGCAACATGTCTGTACTATACTGTATACTGATAGATTAATTTATTCTGCTGCTTCTTCTTTAAATTAAAGTTAAATGCAGAGCCTAGGGAACAAAGTAAAATGTTTATGCTTTTGCATATTCTGAAAATATTATTTTAGTAATAACTTTGTTGAATATAAAAATACAATCCTGCTGGTACCTGACTTTTCCTGTATTTTCTTTTATAATGTTTTTGTATAAATAACACAAAAGACAAAGACAGTAATGATCAGTTATACCTATAACCAGGCACGGGACTTCTAATGTTAATCTTTCCAGCAGTTGATGGTTGCTTAGCAACTGTCATTAGCATAGTTTCCATCTATTTTTCATGCTATTTTGTTTCCGACAAAGTGAAAATGCGTAAACATTGTTTTGCAAAATTTTCCATCTTCTGTCTGTTTCTATTCAAATGGCCTTTTATTGATAATAATGGTGTGCGTGAAGACATCATGCCTAAAAAACACTTTGACGCATAATTTTGGTTTATCGCAACAGAAATCTGCCCTTATGCCATTTCCATACAGAAATTTTTTTCCTCAGAAGTTTTGGTAAAATGGGGAGAGTACTGAGACAATTCATTGAAATTAACCAGCTTACTGTCATTTTAGTTTCACAAATAAATGCAATCAGAAGAGGAGGAATGGCAATCAAAAGGGAACAGTTGCCCTTCAGATAGGACTGTAATATTGGTCCTGATAATCGGTTCTGAACCAAAAGCAAATAATCATGGTTTCAAGCTGGCAACCTGCACCAAGTATTGGGGGAAACTTTCGGTCTTAGAATAAGGATGTGTATATGATGTGTGCACAACTATTAAAGAAAAACTGATGCGTTGTAATATCAGGGTTTCCATATATGATACATTCCTGATATTCAATATTTTGAACAGTCATCTAATCAAAAGCATCGCCATCACAACTGCATTATGTCCCACATATTTCTCCAGTGACTTTTAACGACCAACTGAACTTGACTGTCATCTCAAATTAAATTTAGCATCATAATGCAATTTACATTTTATGAAGAAGCTCAGCGAATGCGATCTGAGGTAAAGGGTGTTAGATTTAAAATAGTTAAATGTTTTAAAATGTTCAAAAGCTCGTTTTCTGAAAGCGAACTCAGCATTGGACAAATAGTTCTGATAGTTTATAGTCTTGAAAAAGGTCTAGAACATTCTGTGAATGTCATTCATCCAACTTTTTTATCTAGAGAACAGAGTAAGGCTAAATAATAATTTAATAGAATTGGATTATATGTTCCAAAAGAGCACACTGATGTTTTTCTCCTAGTATTGTGTATTTATTTTTAATTTGGAGTAATCAAATCAAATCAAATCAAATCAAATCACTTTATTGTCACACTACTGTGTACACGAGTGCAACAGCAGGTGAAATTCTTGTGTGCAGTTCCGAGCAACATAGCAGTAATGACAGTGACGAGACATAAACCACTTTACAATAAACAACATATTACACAAAACAATTTACATAACAAACTTACACAACAATTTACATAACAAATGTACACATACCTACACAATAATTTACATAACAAATGTACACAATACACACAATGTAGAATACACACACTAGAGAAGGGTATAAATATATATATATATATATACACTAACTGAATTGGGAGCGAGAATATATTGACAGAGTGATGATTAATAAAGTGCAGTGCTGATTGTTGATCGTGAGAGATCATGTGTTCAAAAGTCTTATTGCTTGTGGGAAGAAGCTGTCATGTAGTCGGCTGGTGCGGGTCCTGATGCTGCGATACCGCCTGCCTGATGGTAACAGTGAGAGCAGCCCATGACTCGGGTGGCTGGAGTCTTTGATAATCCTCCGAGCTTTATTCACACACCGTCTGTTATATATATCCTGGAGGGAGGGAAGCTCACCTCCGATGATGTTTCTTGCCGTTCGCACCACCCTTTGCAGGTCTTTGCGGTTGTGGGCGGTGCTATTGCCGTACCAGGCGGTGATGCAGCCAGTCAAGATGCTCTCAACAGTGCTGGTGTAGAACCGTGTGAGGATGTGGTGGTTCATTCCAAACTTCCTCAGCCGTCTCAGGAAGAAGAGGCGCTGGTGAGCCTTCTTCACAACGGCCTCAGTGTGGACGGACCATGTGAGTTCCTCAGTAATGTGGACACCGAGGAACTTGAAACTGCTGACTCTCTCCACCGGTGCTCCATTAATGGTGATGGGGCTGTGTTCTCTGTCTTTCTTCCTGAAGTCCACCACAAGCTCCTTGGTCTTACTGACGTTGAGGGAGAGTTTGTGCTCCTGACACCAGCGTGTCAGAGTGTGCACCTCCTCTCTGTAGGCTGTTTCATCATTGTCAGTGATCAGACCTACAACCGTCGTATCATCAGCAAACTTAATGATGGCATTGGAACTATGTGTCGCCACACAGTCATGTGTGTAAAGGGAATACAGGAGTGGGCTGAGAACACAGCCCTGCGGGGCTCCAGTGTTGAGGGTCAGTGATGAGGAGATGTTGCTGCCCATTCTAACCACCTGACGTCTGCCTGACAGGAAATCCAGGATCCAGCTGCACAGCGAGCTGTTTAAGCCCAGAGCCCGGAGTTTCACATCAAGCTTGGAGGGCACTATGGTGTTAAATGCTGAGCTGTAGTCTACAAACAGCATTCTCACATATGTGTTCCTTTTTTCCAGGTGGGAAAGAGCAGTGTGTATTGTAGATGCAATGGCATCATCAGTGGAGCGGTTGTTACGGTAGGCAAACTGCAATGGGTCCAAAGAGGTGGGCAGAACAGAGCAGATGTGATCTCTGATTAACCTCTCAAAGCATTTGCTGATGATGGGGGTCAGAGCAACAGGACGCCAGTCATTTAAACAAGTGATTTTGGCTTGCTTCGGTACAGGCACAATGGTTGATGTTTTGAAGCATGTGGGGACTACAGACAGGGAGAGGGACAGGTTGAAAATGTCTGTAAAAACACCAGCCAGTTGGTTCGCGCATGCTCTGATGACGCGGCCCGGAATGCCGTCTGGACCCGCGGCTTTACGGATGTTCACCCGTCGAAAGGATCGGGTTACATCCGCAACAGAGACGGAGAGTGAACCATCATCTGTAGTATCGGCCGCGAGTGCTCTCTCCGCGAGGGCGGTGTTGTTGTCCTCGAAACGAGCATAAAATGTATTAAGCTCGTCCGGGAGAGAGGCAACGGTGTTCATGGCGGAGTTTTTATTCTGTTTATAGTCCGTGATGATGTTAATTCCCTTCCACATACTTCTGGAGTCAGTGGTGTTGAACTGACCTTCAATTTTGTGCCTGTACTGGCGTTTGGCTGTGCTGATGGATTTACGGAGGGCATAACTGGCTTGTTTACGCTCCTCCGCGTTCCCGGAATTAAAAGCGGTGGTCCGCGCAGTAAGTGCCACGCGAACATCGCCGTTAACCCAGGGTTTCTGGTTGGGGTAGATCCGTAGCCTATGTTTTTCGTCGGAACAACGATTCGGAATGGTAATTCCATGACTGTCGACTATTATTCTGAATGGCGTGGAAAAGCAGCTTTAATAAATAAACGGATGGATACCGCAATTAAATTAATCACAAACAGTGGCCATTCATCTGTTCTCCATGCAATTGTTGATGCGAATGATACAAGATATTTGTGTTGGCACTTCTGGAAGTGTCATGATGCAGATGTGTTTGCAGATCGGATCTATATGCCGCTAAAATCAATCCATAATCATGAACAATAAATTGGCTTTCAAGGATGTATACTGTCGTCATAATTTACACATCATTTACGATTGGGGCAAACTCTGTCATGTGATACTATATTTTTGCTTTAATGCCAATTTTCTCGACAAAAACTGTTTCCAAACCAGTTTTTCCCGACATTTGAAGTATCAACATGTGCGCTAGAGTTAAATGGAAAAATATGATGTCAACACTTGATAATTTGCATTTCCATCAGCTTTGTTCTGATGCGCTAAAACCTTTTTTGCAAAAAATCCTTGGATGAAACGTAGTTATTGTCTGTCAAAGAAACGTTGCTAGCAGTCTTGAGTGCTATCGCTAATATGCTCACAAATACAAATTGCTAGATTTAATTGGTCGATCAGTACAATGGTTGAATAAAATAGAAGTGTCCAAACTTAATGAAATCTCTCTATTGGTTAGTTTTTCAACTGAGACTGAGTTTATGGAGTTTGGAATCTAGTAGTCAAATGAGTACTATTCCCATTCTAGTAGATACAGAACTCCGGTAGTTCTGATATTAATGATAAAAAACAAAGAATACTCTGATTTTAAAAATAATATAAGTATGTTGATATGAACACATTTTGTCACTAAAAGGAAACTGTTATAGATTTAAACAAAACTTTCTTGTTGTGTGTGTACATACACTAACCAGCAATGATATAAAGTTCTAGCTAAGTGGTTTATATAATGTTAGTAGGTTCATGGAGTTGTTTTGTGTTCTCCCAAAGAAATGCTTACTTAACCATTGTTATGCTGAGCCCTAAGGTTAGCTGCTAACTCTGTCTCTGCTGCTATACTTTGAGTTTCTTTCATCCTCTCAAACTCATCCACTGCTTGTTTCTTTCTAAAGAATTTACCCCATTTTTTCCCCACTTTGTCTTATGCTACTCTTGACAAACATTATGCTGAGCGATAACGGGGCATTCACAACTCTATCTGGACTGACAGGTGCTTTGGCTGTGTGTGTGTATTTGTGTGTGTGTGTGGGGGGGTGGGCGCGAGGGGGGGGAGGGGGGGTGTTGGTCAGAGGAGGAGTCGCGCGAAGTAAGCTGTGTATTTGTATGATTGCAAGACACGCAAGCAGACACCTGTAAATAATCGCGCAGCAATGGCGTTATGGTGAATAATTGGTGTACAAATATATTATTGGAATTGGATCAAAAGACCTGGAGCCAGTACAAAAAGACCCTTAAGCCCTGGAAGCCTAGGCCTAACTATGCCATTGATTCTGACAATTGCTTTGTACTGTGGTAACTTGTATAACTGACAAATTAGTGATTATAGCCTGATGTACTTCTTTAAAATGTATGTAATGTTTTATCCATGTTGTATAACCAGGGATTTTCATGTTTTGTTATCGACACGTATAATATTCATGAAAGAATGTCAAGGTTAGTATACAAACGCTCACTTGGTTACATAGAGGAAGCTGATGAAAACGAATATCATGTCTCTTGTACCATTCTCAAGATATAAAAGTTCATGATTAAATATGCACTTTTTATGCACTCTTACTTTTGTAAGAATCCGAAACAAAGGACAATAAAATCAAATGTCGAAAAAGACAGCCCAGTTGAGTATGTGACACTGAAAAGTCACATCCGATTGACGCGGAACACCTTTGGGGATGCGGCCAATTTCAGTTCAAATGTTTCCAAACAGGAAGCTTCTCTCTCTCTCTCTCTATCTCTTCTCTTGCTCTCTCCTTCTGCACACTCTGCTCTGGCTCTTCCCTCGTGGTCTTCTCTGGATCTCTTTGGAACAAGATCCATGCCATGTGAGGTCCAAGGAAGCTCGGGACTCAAAGTCCCAAGGAAGCCTCTCAATCTCTACAGTTCAGAAAAGGCCTAGCTTCAAAGTTAGGTTGATTAAGCCATATTAAATAACAGTTTTGAAAACTAGTTTACTAAGTTGATTCAACATTTTTTAGTTTACACTAAAAAAAGGTTAACCAAAAAAAATCTGCATCGTGCTATAACATTTAAACTGATTTTATTCAACTCAAAAATATAATTTTACATCACAAAATCAAATACATTAGGTTACACCAACAAAACTTATTTTTAAGGGTTAGATCAAGTAGAAATAGCTCCTTAATGTAATAATGACAGGTAACCACTTTTATTTAATAATTCTTGCATGAAATTGTCTCTCTGTCTGTCTCCTTCACCTGATGTATAATTGATGGATAAAGATCTGAACTCAGTCAGCAAGGAAGAGAAAACTCTGTAATGGAAAATGAAAGAGGAGATAAAAACAGGGGCGTATTTGTGCGTCAGAGGTCATTGTAACAGGTGAGCTCCGGGTGAGGGGGAAAGAGGGTATGCCACTAATGACTAAACCGAAAGGTAAAACTGCAGGGTTGAGTAGCGACTCTTACTGACTCTTTTAGAAGGATATCTAATTGCCGCTATCAATTGTTAAGGAAAATGTAGGTGGGGAGAGAGGAATTTAGGGAGGTACAATAAATGCAAAGGAGGAAGAGAGACAAGAAAGGGCAAGAAAAGTGTTAATTGAGTATAAATAACCAAAGAGGGAAATTAGATCCTGTTTATCAGATAAGGTCTATTCCTAATTGATTAATCATTTGCATTCAATGCCAAGTGTGTGCATGTGTCTTGTGGAGTGTCTGGTAATTGGTCACACTATTTTATTCATTCTAGTTCCCTTTTATAATATACAATACCAGTGAAATGTTTGGACACACTTACTCATTCTTAATAATGACACATTTACACATTTTATAATAATAATAATAGTAAAGTTATCAAAAATATGATATAACACAATAGTAAACACTGAATTATCTATTATTATGTAGTATTTTAATTATGTAGGCACAATGAATTTTTATCTACAAAACTTATTTTAAATATTTAAGCAGAAGATCAGAAGTTTTTTTAAGATTATGTGAAACATATATTCAGTCAAGTCTGAAACCAGGAAAGTTTATTTTCCCCTCTCCATATCTCTTGTTGAAATAGCTATACATAGTTTCTTAAAGATATGAAAAAACTAAATTGGATTGTGGAGGAGTGAGATGAGGAGGAGGGCATGGTCGGGCCATGAGGATGCACGGCAAGTGCTGAATTGTCCTAATAATCCAGGAGGGGGGATAAAGACGAGCCAGAGCAGCTGTGTATGTATGTTTGTTTAAGTTGATTTCTCACATTAAAGTTATGTTGACTGTTCTGCCGGTTCACGCCTCCTCCTTGCCCTTCCTGAACCCCATTACGCTGTCCAATAAGTGAAAGGATGGTATTTTGGGTAAAAAGCCAACCTTTTGAAAGGGCAAAAGGCCCCTAGTAAACACATTGTTTTTCTTAAGTGGGGGGAATATATTTGTTATGAAAAAAAAATCAATTATGACTCATCCAATCATAATAGAGATTCATCTCTTTATAGAATACTTGAGATGTTATAAAATGCCAAATGTGATTGAAATGAACAGGAAATCATGCAACCTTTTCTGAAGTAGTTATTTTGAACAGGAATTATCTTAATTTTTTACTCAAAAAAGCATCTTGTTGTCTCAAAGGTATTTGAGTTGACAAATTTTGCCCAGTAACTATTTTCCTTATATTTGTACCTATATTTACCAAAGTGTGGGGTAAACGATTCCCTCATATGTTATTAAAAAATATATATTATTTTCTCACAAATTATGTTGCTGCATCAATATTTAATAAAAGGACATTTATTTTTTCAATATTTATACTCTTTTTGTCCTGAAAAGGTGTGCGTTTATGTTGTACACAACAAATTTTTGTGAAACTTTGATATTGCCCTTGACCCTGGCAAAATATGATGATCCATGTTATCCCATCGTGATTTGAAATTGGTTAATCATCGCCTGAGTTGTCCCAGTGAATCCTACGACAGACTCAGGAAAAGAGTCTTCGAAGGCCGAGACCTGAAGACCCAAACACTGTGATGGACCACCTACAGCAGGCACCTGAGAGCCCTGGAACAACACCACAAAAGATTCTTAACACACGTCTCCCCAAACAGATCCTGTACTCCAACTGAAGGAAGGTCAGTGAGCCACTAGCGGGCTCACGGGTGTCCAACAGGTCATGATGTTACTCAACCACTGTGTTGTGTGGTATATGGGAGCTTTTATTTATTCTAAACTCTTATTCTACTTTATAAAGTGACAAACAGCTCTTTTTAATAATTCTAACATAATTCAGTTTTTCAGGATTGAGACATTTCCTTGAATTTAGAACTTTGTTAGGTACACCTGTACACCTACATCTTCATGTGATTATCTAATCAGCCAATCATGTGGTAGCAGTGCAATGCATAAAATATTTCATATACGGGTCAGGAGCTTCAGTTAATGTTCACATCAACCATCAGAAGGCAGAAAAAATGTGATCTCAGTGATTTAGACCATGGTATGATTGTTGGTGCCAGACGGGCTGGTCTGAGTGTTTCTGTAACTGCTGATCTCCTGGGATTTTCACACACAACAATCTAGAGTGTACAGAGAATGGTATGAAAAACAAAAAACATCCAGCGAGCAGTAGATCTGTAGATGGAAATGGAGAATGGCCAGACTGGTTCCAGCTGACAGAAAGTCTATGGTAACTCAGATAACCGCTCTGTACAATTGTGGTGAGCAGAATAGCATCTCAGAATACACAGCACGTCAAACCATGAAGCAGATGGGCTACAACAGAAGAAGACCACATCTGACACTTTATATATAATGTTCCTAATAAAGTGCTCAGTGAGTGTATAAAATATTGAAGACAAGCCAAATTATAGAACTAAAACTGCTTATCTAAAGGTTTCAACAGAGCTGCAAGTAATAAATGACTCATGTAATCTGGCAATCAGTTTTCTCTGATCTCATGTTTGACTTTTATACAGTTTTTGGAGAGATTCTGCTTGAACAACTTCAGAATTGGTCAGCCTTTCAGGCAACACTTCAACAATACTATGTTGCTGGATATACACACTTTCAGGGGCCATGGGAGATCATGTGGTGTCCTCGAAGGCTAAAGTCTGGGATCTATATTATTTTCTTATTTATGTTTCTGGTTCTCATAAGGTTTCTGATCACCCTTTTGGGATTTACTGAGCAATAATGACTGTCTAACTGTACATTATCCCTTCCTTAATGATCTAAATAAGTTAGCATAGAATAAATCCTTTTCCCCCCCTACTGCTCTGACATTACAAAATATAAACTTGTGAAAAAACTGGTTGAGTTAGAACAAATGATGCAAGCAAGCATTACATGTTTAAAGAAATTGATGAAATCACAGAAAAATAGCAAGTTCTTCTTTCCTGAAATCTTTACAACAAAACACCAAGGTCCTCATTCAAGAAACACCAGCAAGAATTATGGTAAATACGTATAACCAAAATCTTGATTTTGAAAAAATCCTGTACACTGATCATCCACAACATTAAAATCACCTGTCTAATATTGTGTAGGTCCCCCTCGTGCTGCCAAAACAGCACCAACCCGCATCTCAGAATAGCATTTAGAGATAATATTCTTTTCACCACAATTGTACAGCGTGATTATCTGAGTTACCGTAGACTTTGCCAGTTCAAACCAATCTGGCCTTTCTTTGTTCACCTCTCTCATCAACAAGGCCTTTCTGTCTGCAGAACTGCTGCTCAATGGATGTTTTTCATTTTTTGTACCATTCGGAGTCATTTCTAGAGACTGTTGTGTGTGAAAATCCACACGATTGGCTGATTAGACTATCGGATGGATGATTGTTGGTTCCAGATGGTCTGGTTTGAGTATTTCTGTAACTGTTTATCTCCTGGGATTTTCACACACAACAGTCTCTAGAATTTACTCAGAATGGTGCCAAAAACAAACAAAAACGTTCAGTGAGCGGCAGTTTTGCTGATGGAAATGCCTTGTTGATGAGAGAGGACAACAGAGAACGGCCAGACTGGTTTGAACTGACGAAGTCTACAGTAACTCAGATAACTGCTCTGTACAATTGTGGTGAGAAGAATATAATCTCAGAATACTATTCTGAGATGCGGGTTGGTGCTGTTTTGGCAGCACGAGGGGGACCTACACAATATTAGACAGGTGGTTTTAATGTTGTGGTTGATAGGTGTATATTGAAAAGTGGCTTCCTGCCATCAAATCACCATAATAATCTAAAAGTTACATGACAGTCTGCCATGAGCATAAACAATCTGTACCATAGTAAAGTGATGGTAGCCTATAAAATAATACCACAGTATTTTAAAAATGCTTAAAAAAACACTAAAGGGGTACTTAATTACTTCATAAAAATTCTTCTGTGACTTCATCAGAAGGGCAAAGGTCCTACAACACATGACAATGAATCACCAATAGCAATGGGTGATGAGGCCTTATCAACTGCAATAAATCTTGAGTCACCTTTGCAAAAGCAGGACATTGTGTCCTGTTTTATGTCACACTTCAGACTATTACAGGTAGTTTTCTAAACACATGAACCAAAATCTACTAACTTTTTTTTTCTCTGTCTTCATGATGATGTATTTTCTTGGTTTGTTCCCAGTGGGTGCTTGCTATATGTGTTTACAGCCTACAGTTTGATTTTAAGACTGATGTTATTGTGCTCTGTTGAAATTAGACATTGACTACTTCTTGCACAAGTTCTTCTTCGAGTAAGTTTTAATGACGGCTATGATAACATAGTCATGATTATGACATAGGTCTGTTTGAGAAAGCACTCTGTATATTAGGACAGAAATCTCCAAACTTATTCAGAAAACAACACAAGAACCGGGATACAGAGAAGGGCAAAATCTTTCTTTACTGTTATCACGATTGAGGTTTCATCCCCTATGACGGTATGTAAAAATAACCTAGCTGTGGATTTTTCAAATTGAGGGTGTTTATTTATTTGGTTTACATTATTACTGTTTCATTCTTCTTTCTGAAGATTGGTTTGAAATCATGAGATTAATGATGATATTTATTCTATAAAAGAAACACTGTCAATTTAATAAAAAGTAAAAGATTCCCAGATTTTCTATTTAAACTGAATATGTTTTGGATTTAGTACAATTCTAATTATTTGACTTTGCAAACATATATATACATATGCTCTATTATGCATGCCAGTCCAGTTAATTTTTAAAAGTAACACTACGCGCCTGCGCACATAAGCATTCTTCCACAGAGCGGTGAATACAAACTCTATTATATGTCTAATCGAAGGATTCCTTTCAAATTCTAATCCCACCACCCATCACTTTTAATTGGAGTTTGCGATTTCAAAGAAACTACATTTCCAAACAAAACTATCAGAAATATGTTTGATAACATTTTACTCCCTACTGTAGTTTATAGAAACTTGATTTTACAATTTTTATAAAAAAGTAACAATTTACAGGTTACAAACAAATTATTTAAAATTCCCAATAACTCCCAAAGCTAAGGAAATCCATTTAAAAAATGTTAACAATGTTTATCCTTCCAGTAAATTTGTATGATAAATATTTGGAATTGAAACTAGTAATTGTATAGAATAGATGCTTTGTGGCTTGATATTCATGACTGGGTTTACACAAAGGTTCCACTTCTTGGAGTCTTCTCTCATAAGGACATTGTCTATGGACTTGTTATAAACAGCAACAAAGACAATGTTCTGGTTCATAACATCCTTATTCTTGTTAAATTTTATATACACAAATCTAAATATTTGAAAGAGAACCCCAGGTTTTCAGTATTTCACAATGTGTTTCTTTCTTATACAAATGCCCTTATAATGATGAAAAGTAAAATTTTTGATATAATAGAAAAATATGATTTGAAAAACAAACCCTAGCTTTTTGCTTTTATTTTTTTATTTTATTTTTTCATGTAATGTACTTTTGCACCTGATCTCATTGTTATATTGTTATAATGATGTTTGATTGTTGACATTTTGTTTGTACATTATATCATTCAATAACAAGAAATAAATAAAAAAAAAAACTGAACACATAATACGCATGCACATGACGTCATCGTTTTCACAAATTCACGTTTTTGTATGTTTACACGGAGATGATAATGGCATCCTTTTTTTAAAACTTGCACTTTGAAACCCGTTTTCAAAAGTTTGTGTTTTCAGGCCACAAAACGCCATTGTCGTGTAAATGATCAGCCAAAACGCATAAAGTTTTCAGTTGTCTAAGTCTCTCTGGTGGTCCTTAGTACTACACATTTTTAAATCCCCTAAACTAGCAGACATAGTGGCTTTTTATTGTTGGAATTTGGTAAGTTTCACTTTTTTACCACATACTTATTAATGTGGTAAGTACTGTAGTTGGTTTACTGTTCATCAATGGGATACAGATTACATAACACTGTATGTTCCTAAATGAGTGTTTGTTACGCAATATTTCAGAGAGCGATGACCTTTACGGGAATTCCATTATGATGCATAGTGTGCTCTTTCACTGCTATTCCCACGATTGTTTTATGAGTGTTGCAGTTCAAACAATTACAAACCTGTTAAACATGTTTTAATGGAAAATAATTCTCCTTATATGCATACACTTTCATCAATCTTGTTTAAAATCTTCTTAGCTGATCAGAATGGTCCAGATTGCGAAGAAATTGGTCCTTCTCTGCGTGCTGATTGGATGCTCACAGGCTTTTCCATCCCATCATATCTTTACTGAAGATGCAGGCAGGACAGAGAGAGAAAGAAGCGATACTATATCCCTTGTAGGTACACACGTCCTTGTACCTCATATCTGAAATAAGTTACTCTGTGATTTAAATGAATGCAATGCCCTGTGTTTGTCCCACAGGTTGTTGATTTTACTCCACCAGTGTGCCGTGTGGTAAACGAGAGTTTGCATTGTCCTTTAACATGTGGAAGTGCAACATGGGAAGTGACATACATCATGACAGATGGCAATGGTTCAGGCATTGATTACCCCTCATTTACTACCACTGGCTCAGGTGAACTAAATATTACCCTTGATACAGCTGTAGATGAAAATGGCTACAATACAACCCTTGTGACTTATACTGGCTCCTGCTGCTTTACTGAGGTGGTGATTATTGTGCTGGACAAAGCAGGGAACACGGGGAAGTGTCCCTTTAACATACAATACCCCTCCACCACAATCAAGCCAATGACTGTTAAACCCACATCCAGTAGCCCCACCACAACCCTTTCTCTTTGGTCAAGTTTAATACTAGTAGCACTTAAATCGATGCTGCTCTAAGATAGACATGCACTTTACATACACTCACTTTAACCTTTACACTTTCAATTCAAATAATACACTTGATGATTTTTATATAGTTTTATTTTAACTGTGAATGTGATTGTATGTGATTTCATTTTATTTACTTCAGATAAATACTGCAAATGTTATGTACTTGTTAATGTATCTATGTATTTGTATTGATTCTAACCTTTTATGTTATTTTATAACGTGTCAAATATCTTCAAAACTCTCAGAGAGAGTTTTACTATTTCACTGTACATTAAAGTAAGTCCTTGTTTTCTGTCCTTTAAATCCCCTTTGTGGAAAATTCACAATTTACAACATTCCACATTCCAATTCTAGTCAGAATTCAGTTTGGCCACGTACACACTAATAATAATAATAATACATTTTATTTATATGTGCCTTTCATGACACTCAAGGTCACCTTACAAACAGAACACAAAAAAGTCATTCAAAACATCAACAATAACAACATTAAGCAAACAATACTATGATAGACAATATAACATTTGAAGATACAAAGTATGAACTCAAAGCATGCACAGTCATAAAAAAGCCTGTTTAAAAAGTTTTATGACAAGATTTAAATGTATCTAGACATTATCTGTTACGAATATCCAGAGGAAGGGAATTCCATAAGTGAGGGGCAGTATAAGTAAAGGCTCTAGACCCCATAGTGGTCAGACGAATATGTGTTATGACAATAAGAGTTGGTATGAGTATAGGTATGAAAAAGATCAGAGAGGTATGAGGGAGTAAGATTATTTAAGGCATTGTATGTAAGAAGCAAGATATTGAAATCAATTCAGTACTTAAGCGGAATCCAATGCAAATGTTGAAGATGTGTGTTCAATGTGTTCAATTGAAGGGGTTCTAGAGATGATTTGTGCAGCTGAGTTCTGGACCAGCTGAAGTTTATGAAGAAGTTTGGAAGGAAGACCAGAGAGGAGAGCATTGCAGTAATCAATACATGATGTAACCAGTGAATGAATGAGAATGGCAGTGATGTTCGATGTGAGAGAGGGATGAAGACGATTATTATTACGTAAATGAAAGTATGCAGGGCGAGTTATGTTATTAACATGGGCTTCAAAGGATAAGGAGCTATCAAAGATGACACCCAGATTCTTAACCTGTGGTGAAGGAGAAGCAGCGGACTGATCAACAGTCACATCAGTTTTTTCATCGAAAAATTAGATGAGAACCAGTTTTTGATTTCTCAAACTAGAGATTGTGATTTACTTGTCTTTTTGTTGTGCATCTGGCCATCCACTTCCCTCTCTATCCTGGTTAGAGACTCTTTTTTCAAAACAGTAATGCATGGAATAGTCTTTATCTCTCAAAAACAATAGACTTGAGGAGAAAATAGAATTTCAGGAGAATGTGTGTTTTTCTTTTTGCCTATTTTTAAAACCAAAATTTGATTTGCAAGTGTAAAGCAACTTGTAAGAGCTCAATACCTCAGAAAAATCTCACAGTATTTTGATTTCCGCATGGTAGCACAACCATTTTCAATTGTTCTAATAATAAGAATTTTCTTGAGTACCAAATTAGCACTTTAGAATCCTTTTGTAAGGATTAGGTGGCACAGTGTATGTTTGCCATCACGGATAAAGAAAAAATTGAATAAATATCACTTAAATCAATTATTTAGAGCAAATTTATAGCAAACTCAACTGACTATTTGACTTGCTATCTCTTGCCTTTCCAACACAGTTGACACTCAGTAAAAGAGGCCATTCATCCTTTGGTCATCGAAAAGAAGTAGCAATGCATTCAAATGCACTAATGAATGAATGTACTACAGTCTCTGGAAAAGGAGGAAATAAAGCAATGTATTTACTAACGTCAAATGAACTGGTGTGTTGGTCTGGAGGAAATAAATTGGATCCTGCTGATACTGGAGCCTTTGAAGATTCTGGTTCCAGCTTATGCAGCTGTGTCAGCTTCTATTTTCAGTCTACGTACCTCTAAATGTCAAAATAGTTTTAGTAACTACGTGTTGCAAAATGTGCAGTGCCCCTGACCTGTTCCCAAATCAGAAAGAAAACAATAATAAGAAAATGAATTTGTATAGCAAATGCATGTAACAGGCATGCAGGTGTGAGTCTCCTCAGGTCTGCCATCTTGAGTGTTTTTATATACGTATTTCCCCGTCTGTCACTCACTTCGACGTTGTGTCCAAGAAGCGACACTAGGAGTCCCTCTTGAGTGCCGAATATGCCTTTGGAGCCGCAGTTCAGCAGAGGAACTCACCAACTCAATCCACTGTGGGTACTTAAGCTACCCTGTACTGGAATAGGTCCTCCACAGGTCAGGACTCCTACTCCCTTACGAGTGGACCCGCATCTCCCTTAGGCAGTCCCAGCTGCCCTCCGGTCGCCGTGCTGTAGCAACTCCCCCCCCTCCTAGCGAGGCTGGATCTACCACTTTCCACATGCCGCCTAAAAACCCATGTGATGTATTCGCCACTCTTACCTCCCTTTCCGGGCAGGTGTGGTCTCCGCAGGGTCTTTTCCCCCTGAAAGAATAGGAAACTGGGTAAGACCCCCTTCCCTCGATGCGTGTAAGGACCCCGGCCATTTCTTGCTCTATGCGGAGAAACATAGAGAGAAAAGAGGCCCAGCCAGGCTTGGCCCGTTCCCAGGTTGTCAAGCGTCGCCTTGTTCCCCTGTCTAGGGTAACCAGAAGGATTCCAACGACTTTTTGGGGGCACTGGGGAAGGGTACGTGCAGTCTGACACAGCTGGTCGACTTTGCACGTAAAATACCTGCCCGCTCCTGTGTCAGCAGAACATGTACATGGCTCAGCGCATGGCGTGATTTAAATTCACACAACGTTGAAGTGAGCGACAGACGGGGAACGTCTAGGTTACGTATGTAACCGCCGTTCCCTAATGTTCAACGTCCGTTCGACTTTGTGTCCTCCCGGCCACGTTGCTGAGCCGAGCCGCTGTTTTGGCAGGACCATTTCCGGCTCCTCAGAAAAATCCTGAATGAATTCGACGTATTTCCTCGCCTTTCTACCCGTATGTCCGGGGGCGGGGTATGCAAATATTGTCTGCCAACTTCTCATTTGCCTTTTTTCATAGTTCAGAGCATATTCGGCGCTCAAGAGAGACCCCTAGTGTCGCTTCTTCAACACAAGGTCTCGTTCCCTCCATCAGGGAACGGAGGTTACATACGTAACATAGAAGGCTCTCATTTCTCAGGTTTCCACTGCTGATTGACTGGATAGCAGATGGCTTGGCAGTGATTGGTTGAAGCAACTGTGTTGGATTGAAGCAATGGAATGAATAGACCTGGAGAGCAAGAAACACACAGAGAAAAGAAAAATACAGAAACATATGCCTAGAGGGTGTAACACAAGTGTACAAGTGTTTTTCTTTGATTTGTGTTTGATTTCAGGAAGCAATGGCTTTCAGAAAGAAACGGAAAGAAAATCCATTAGGGTGCATAGTGTTCTCCTGCTGCACGCATTGTTGCACTTTCCCACAATTGTTTTACAAGTGTTTTTATAAAGAGCATATTATACCAATCTATGTTAAAAAAAAACTCTTTGCATAATGGTTTAGATTGCAAAACTCCACCTTCTCTGCATGCTGATTGGATGTTCACAGGCTATTCTCCATTCCTACCATCGTGTCATCACTGAGGATGCAGATATTAACGTAGCAGCAAATGCTGGCAGGGCAGAGAAAGTCAAGATACAACAGCACATGTAAGTACTGCATTTGTCTTAACTGATGAAGGTACTTGATGTAATACCACAGAGCACCTTACTTGGGCCTGGGACAGCATTCAAAGGTTATTTTTTGTGATTTCCCTTTGTTTCCCACAGGTCATGATGTTACTCCACCAGTGTGTTTAGTAAACTCTTATACTACTTGTATAATGTCTATGTACATTCCAGTGAAGCCCACATTTTCTGACCTTTGACTCTCACTTCAACAATCAAATTCGGATCAGTCCACACAAGGACTTGACACACCACTCTCTGCTTGTAGCTTTCAGTCAGAATTCTATTAGTTGTAAAAATTGTATTAGTTGAGAGTTAATCACAGGAATGTAGATCTGAGTTAAACAATAAGTCCTCTGAATTACTATTCTAATATAAACTGGTATGCCTCAAGATGACATGAAAAACAAATCTTGATTGAGGATTTTCCTTAGAATGAGGTTTCTCTTCACAAGCTAAATGGATTTTGTCTCAGTATATCCAAATAGTTGTTGCACCTCACTGACAGATGTTTATTTAGCATAAAAACTAAGAAATGTCTTTAAAAATGTTAGACTGTCATTCTTGTGGAGTCCAATAGCCAATGGCAGCACTAATTTTGAGACAGGAGTACCCCATGGCCACAAGTGTGTTTATGTATCTCTTGTTTTTTTCTACATTGTACAAATTCAGATAATGAAATACATTTAATGTAAATAAATCAAGGTCAAGGTCATATTAACTAACGTTGTATAGTGTGAAATTCACAAGTCATTTGCATTCCAGTAGTCTAATACTTAGGCATGTCCACATACAACAGCCTGCAACACACAACTCCCTGCTCGGCACTTTCAATTACAACATAATTCTGTTCTTCCATTAGTTGCTTGTTAGTTGTCTTGAGGATTAAGGCATTTCCTTGAATTCAAACAAAATTGAAGGCAAGCCAAATTATATAACTAAAACTGCTTATCTAATGGTTTTAAAAGAGCTGCAAGGAATAATTGACTATTGTAATCTGGCAATCAGTTTTCTCCGAACTCATGTGTGCCTTTTATACAGTTAGTCAAGAGATTCTGCTTGAAAAACTTTAGAATTGGTCAGCCTTTCAAGTTTTCAGGCAGCATTTCAACAATATACTATTTTGCTGTATACACTCAATATCAGACGCCATGATTGACCTTGTGGTGTCCCCGAAAGCTAAAGTCTGGGCCCTTTATTATTATGCTAATTTATTCTAGATCGCCCCTGCATTGCATACATTGCATATATGGATATCACTTTTCATTTTTCCATCTTAACCATAGCCAAAAGCTCCCTTTTTCTGCTTCCTCTGCCATTTCCTTCAAAGACTTCTTCAATGCTGATCCAAAGATACCAATGTTTTTCAACAGGTGTTGCACTGATGTTCTAATAAACCCTCAACACCCTCCATTTTCACTGCACTCGTCAGCCAGATCAGCATATTTTAGCTTCTTCCTCTCATAGACTGCCTCCAGTCCCTCTTCCCATGGCACTGTAAATTAAATCCTTATGACTGTCCTGTGGAAACAGGACACAGTACTGTGGAAAAGATGTTTCACAAAAACATTTGTCTTAAGATGGTTATTTATATCTTCAGCTTTAGTGTGTCTATAGGACAAATACATTTTAGACTCCCAAACGTTACTTTTGCAAATAGAAAAGATTAGAAAAATAGAGCATGGTGCTGTGAAAGAGATGGCATTGCCCCCTCAGAGCCCCCCACTGAACATCGAGTCAGTCTGGGATTACATGAAGAGATAGAAGCAATTGAGACAGCCTAAACAGCTGTGGCGAAATCTCCAAGAAGATACATCATATCTGCCAACAACTAAGAAAAATTGTGTCCATGTGTACCTAGGAGAATTGGTGCTGTTTTTAAGACAAATGTGACCACACCAAATATTGATTTAGCTTTTTTATGTTTACTTGAATTTGTATGATGTTAACTGATAAATGAAAACTGTTTATGGCATTATTTTTAAAACATCCTCACTATGCAACATTTTTCACAAGTGCCTAAAACTTTTGCACAGTACTGAATGTCCGTCTTCAAGGAGGTAATGGCCATCTCAGAAGGAACACCATTGACCAATCACTTCCATGTGCCAGGATAGACCTTTCCTTCTTCTGTGCCATGCCTTGTGCAGCACCTCCCTTTTTAACAAACTCAATGAACTTCCTCTAAGGAGCAGGATGGCCTTTGCTGGCCTTTATTATACACATCTCAAGGATCTCTGCCAGCTTTCATGTAGCCTGATCATGCTGCCACCTGTACCGTTCTTGTGCCAAGACGGTCTTGCGCCCAGCTAAAATGTGCTGCAGATTTGCTCTTGTGGCCTTGCAGAGGGAACAACTCCTCTTTACATACCAGAGACAAATTTCCAGGGCTTGGAAGAGTGTCATAGGTGGATCATATTTGAAAACTTAGCCTGGTCTGGGGTATCTTCCACATGTCATTCCATCCTAAAACACAATTAAATGCTCCTTCCCATACTGTCCATGCCCATGCTGCTGCTGGCTGACTGCTCAAATCATATACCCTTCCTCTTTCATCTTAGTTACTTCTGTCACTACCATCGCTTTTTTCTGTTTTTTAGAGGCTGCTGACCACAATTTGGCAGTCATCCCCTATCCAAGCCCTGCTCTTCCTGATTGGGTTCTTCCAACAAACTCTTGCTGCTTCATTCTTGAAACCGCCTTGTTTAAAACCTCCTCTGCCTACCAGGTGCAGCCAGTTCAGGCCTGGGCTTGACAAGCCCTCACTGACTGGTCTGTTGGTTCCTTTAGTTCTAAGAACAGTCTGGTCTTCACCTGCTTGTAACCCAGAGTGATGGATATTAATAGCAGTTGTAAGCAATTTCTTCAAAACAATGCTTCATCTGAAAGTTAATGCGGCAAGCCCAACCACTTCCTGATGTAAATGTTGGCCTTGGTGCCCATCCTTGCCACTGCCGCTGCAGTGATCTCACACATCTTTAGCGGCCACTCAGGAGATGACACAGTGTAAATTCTGACACCAGACCCTGTATTTGTTTCTTTGACAGATCTGCTGTGTATTCTCTCCCTAAACTTCAAATGGGCTACTCTGCCTGCACAGGGATTCTTTCACCATCCCCTTCAAATTATATCTGATCGCTACGAACAGACTTTGCTGGGTTGATCTTCATCCTGGCCCATTCAAAAGCTCTTCCAGCCTTTTTAAGAGTCTGTTTGTACATGCAGCAATCTGGGATACATGTGACATCATCCTTATAGCTGAACAGTGCTGGCAATCTCTCCCCGGATTGTGCACAGATTCCTCAGGTCATCTGTCTGGCACCAATTAGGATGATCTCGAATGCAGCTCGAAACAGGATGGGAGATATTGAAAATCCCATCGCAATATCTTTTTCCAGTTGCTCCCATCCAGTTATGTACTCCTGTGTTGCATGACAAATTTTCATGTCCCCATAGTAGCTATCTACCAAGCTCTTAATCCACTCTGGTTCGTGGAAAAACTCCAGTGCATAGCTGGCGAGCTGGTGTGGAACTGATCCATAGGCATTTGCCAGGTCCATCCAGATTACATGGAGGTTTTTCTTGTCTCTCTTGGCAGATTGATCTGCTCTCATATTACTGACGCCTGCTCCACACATCCAGGAAAAGCTGGTACGCCTGGCTTCTGACAGCTTGTGTCTATGTATCCATTCTTCAGTAGGTAATCAGACATCATCCTTGCTAACACAGAAAAGAAAATCTTTCCCTCCACATTCAGTAGAGCAATACTCTTAAACTGACTTATGTTGTTGGCTTCATGTTCTTATGGAAAAGTTAATTAAAATAACTAGTACTTCAAATTTAGATACATATGGAAATTCAAATAAATGGAGAAAATGACATGGACATTTCTTTTAAGGGTTCTTCAATACTATCTAAACTCATTTATGAGTAGGATGCATCCAGATTTGACAAAAAGTTTAAATACGCTGTGATTTTTCTAAAATTTAGAGACATGCAGAATGCTGAATTTAAAGTAGAAAAAAATAATGCAAATTTCTTGCAAGGGACATCCCACACTATCTTAACTCTTAATAAGAAGCTTATTTATTGTGGGACACTTCCAAATTTAACTAAAGGCTTAAAAGACGTGATTTTTCTCAAATTCAGAGTTATAAAGTCTAAAATAACTTTGAGAGAGTTTTACTATTTATGTTCCAGAAGACCTTTTTTCTGTCCTTTAACTTCCCCTGGTTGAAAATTCACTATTCACTGCATTCCAGATTCCAATTCTAATCAGAGCGCAGTTCATATATTTGTTGCAAATTAGGACAATCCACACTAATCCATTTTTAGTTTTCTAATGTCATTGTTTTTCAAGGTATGTTGTAGTGAAGAGTGTTTCCATTTTTGGTGCAGAAAGCCCTTTCTAGTGTGGATAAGAGGTGTAAACAGCTAAATTAATGCATTTTCAAATGAGAATGTATTAGTATGAACGTGGCCTTAATCACATGAATTAAGTTTAAAAATGTAATATTGTAATATGAACAAGATATGACATGGAAAAAAATCTGGATTTTAAGACTTGAACCAAGCCAAAAGTCTATTAACTCGATATTTCCAAATAGTTGTTACACCTCACTGAAAAAATGTAATTTAGCCTAAATATGTTAGAAGTCTTTATAAAAGGTTAGATTGTTATTTTCGTAGAGGAGCCCAATAGCCAGTGGCAGCACTACAGGGTGGTCAGAGGTGGCAATTGGGCCCTGACTGAAAAGCCAGGATAACATACAAATGCCAGCAGCATATCACCCCGCAGCTTTCGCCTGGTTACACTTTGAAGCTAAACAGGGTTGAGCCTGGCTAGTACATAGAAAGCAAAATCTCCTGGGGAATACGGTTGCTGCTGGAAGAGGTGTTAGTGAGGCCATGAGGGGGTGCTCACCCTGTGGTCTGTGCGGGTCCTAATGTCCCAGTATAATGACGGGGTCACTATACTGTAAAAAAGTACTTTCTTTTGGATGAGACGTTAAACCGAGGTCTTGACTCTCTATGGTCATTAAAAATCTCAGGGCATGTAGTAGGGGTGTAACCCCAATGTTCTAGCCAAATCTGCCCACTGGCCTCTATCTATCATGGCTTCCTAATAATCCCTTATATACACCAATCAGCCACAACATTAAAACCAACTGCCCAGTGTAATGACACACCAACCCGGGAGCTGAGATGAGCCCAGATGCAGGAGTTAATTGCACAGAAACACAGAAGAGACAGGTAAGTAGCATGAGGTGAGTATTCAGGTAAGGTATATTGTCTTTTGAACACAATCTTTGGTTATACAGAGAACAAAGGCAGAAGGCACAGATCACTAATTCCAGACCAATACTTGCCAAAACTGGAAATATAAATGGAAAAAAAATGAAAAAAATGGGGGGGAAAAAAAAAGGTTTGTAACTTCCATAAACTGAGGAGCAGATCAATGTATAAAGGCATTAAGTACATTCAGAGTTCTCAAAGTCATGTGTCAAGCACATTCTGGGCAGATCATTGAATAACAGACAAGTTTCACACAGGTAAGTATATATACGATAAACTCAGGGTTCATATAAGTTACTTATCTTGCATATCCAGAGCAGATTGTTGATAAACAGGTGAGATACACACAGGTAAGTAGGTATTCTGTAAACTGAGTTCTCAAGGTCACTTATCTTGCAAATCCAGTGCATATTGTTGATAAACAGGTAAGTGATAAACAGAATAGCAGTTCACTACTGCAGCAGAGCAAAAGGTGAGTCCTAGGAACACAGAGCAGGGACAGTGTCAGGACGCCTGGGAGGATGCCACAGAGCAGGGATGGGGTCAGGAGGCCTGGCAGGTGGCCACAGAGCAGGGACAGGGTCAGGTTGTTTGGCCACAGGCGGTGGAACTTCAGGGGGTGAGGGCGGAGCAATGGATGACTCAGAGTCGTGAGAGGCTCGAGGGATGAAGCCATGGAAGGCGGAGCCGTGAGACCTCTGTGGTCGTGAGCACTTGCGGCGACTGGGGAATGACCTCCGTGGTCCTGAGCACTGGCGGTGACTGGGGAATGACCTCCGTGGTCGTGAGCACTGGCGGTGACTGGGGAATGACCTCCGTGGTCGTGAGCACTGGCGGTGACTGGGGAATGACCTCCGTGGTCGTGAGCACTGGCGGTGACTGGGGAATGACCTCCGTGGTCGTGAGCACTGGCGGTGACTGGGGAATGACCTCCGTGGTCCTGAGCACTGGCGGTGACTGGGGAATGACCTCCGTGGTCGTGAGCACTGGCGGCGACTGACCTCCATGGTCGTGAGCACTGGCAGCAACTGGGGAATGACCTCCATGGTCGTGAGCACTGGCAGTTACTGGGGAATGACCTCCATGTTCGTGAGCATTGGCAGAGACTGAGGAATGACCTCCGTGTTTGTGAACAGTGTCAGAGACTGGGAAACAACATCTGTGGTCATGAACACAGGCAGATACTCTGGAACGACCTCTGTGGTTGTAAACATGGACAGAGACTTAGGAACAATCTCTGTGGTCGTAAACATGTGCAGAGACTTGGGAACGACCTCTGTGGTCATGAACATGGGCAGAGAATTGGGAACAACCTCTGTTGTCATGAACATGGGCAGAGACTTCTCCTCCTTTTCTTCTGGACAACTGGAGCGTTGTTACAGGAACTGTCGAGACTACAGTCATTGGCTCTGGGACGGTCGAGGCTACTGGCATTGGCTCTGGGATTGCCGAGGCTACTGGCATTGGCTCTGGGACAGTCAAGGCTACAGGCATTGGCTCTGGATCTTTAGCCATGGCAGGCATGGGCACTGGCTCATTAACTGTGGCAGGCATGGGCACTGGCTCGTTAACCATGGCAGGCATGGGCACTGATAATTTGTGAGGAATGGTCTCAATGGCCCTATGTACCGACATCAGTGGGGGATCATTCAACTTAGAAGTGAGTGCAGAAAATAACGGGGTAAACACCTTGGTCTTTGAAGCAGGTGGCAGTGATGGCACTGGGTTACCGTCATAACCCACATTGTAAGGGAAGAAGGCTGGGAGAGGAGTTACCTTGGAGACAAGGGCCGTGGCAGGCCTGGAGACAGGGGCTGTAGAGGGCTTGGAGACAGGGGGCATGGAAGACTTGGAGACAAGGACCGAGGAAGGCTTGGTGACAGAGGATGTGGAAGGCTCTGAAGCCGGGATCGAAGTAGGGAGAGGAGGATCCTCTGAACCTAGAGTTTATAGCATTCAAATCACGTACTCCCTCCATGTGTAGTTTCCCATCTCAGGCTATTCCCTCCACTAGTGAGCTGTTAATCCAATCTGGTATATTGACTTGAGATGGGAGTCCTCAAAACCTGTGAGGCTGGCAATGGCTCAGAAACGAGGGGAGTAATCCCTTATGGGTAACTCCGCCTGACTCAATTGAATGAACCAATCAACTAGCTCAAATTTGTTTAGGTCAGTTCTTCTGCAATGTGTTGTATGGATGAGGCAAGAGAGAGAGATCAAGGTGCAACTGGTGCAGAACTGTGGCTTGCTGTGCAAAGTCGAGAGTGCAGAGGATAGCTGCTCTTAGTTGATGAACAAACTCAGAGAACGGATCATCATCTGTAATGGCGGTAACTCCAGCTGGGTTCATTTCCTTTATGTGTCAAGCACATTTAGGGCAGATTGTTGAATAACAGAAAGTTAATGGCCAAACTGGCTAAACATTAGGATAAGACAGATTCTGAGTTGGACTGGATCAAGATAGAACAGAAACTGTCCTCACCATTTCATCCCATTAGCATTTTTTCACAATGCTCTGGAGCTAAATGGGACTCAAATCCAATGAAAATACACTTGAGACACGTCTGGAGCAAAATTCATAAAGTGTGCAGGACATCACATTATAGACAGTCAAATTTTTTGGAAGTACAGTTGTTGTCATAAATATAAACCATTAAACCATTGGTAAAAATGAGCAAAGAAGGCTGTGAAAAAAAAAATCTGCATTGTTTATCTATTTGATCTTTCATTAAAAAAAATCACAAAACTCTAACCTTTAATTGAAGTAAACAATTGAAAGAGGGGAAATATCTCATTATTAAATAAATATTTTTCTCCAAAACATATTGGCTACAATTATTGGTACCCCTAGAAATTATTTTGAGTAAAATATATCTGAAGAATACTCCTATTCATATTTTAAATGTTTTAATGCACCTGGGTGACTAGAAATATGAAATTGTTCAGCCATGACTTCCTTTTTCCCAGCAATATAAATATGAGGTAACACACAGGCCAAATTCCTTTAATCATTAATCACAGTGGGTTAGACTAAAGAATATAGTTCTGATTTGTGGCAAAAGGTTGTTAAGCTTCACAAAAAGGGAAGTCACTATAAGAAAATAGCCAAAGCATTGAAAATGCCCATTTCCAGAGATAAATCAGTGATACCCAACATAGCAAAAAATGCATTTACCCTTATTAAGATTGGTTGTATTACAGATGCCAGGATGATTTTACGCAATTGGAAATGCCCCAAAACCCCAGACCTGAAAGACTGGATTGATTGAGAGTATGTTAGGGAGACTGGATAGTGAGAGAGAAATTAAAAAACATGGGATCATTTTTGGCAACATATAAAAACGGTGTGAATGAACTGTTCCATGTGCTTTTGTTTTGATTGTATTCTACTCTATTCTATTGTATGATCTTGTGGATGAATGTGTAATTGCAAAAGTGATTACTGAATACTGTGGTGATATACTCTGAAGTTTTGACTGTTGAACAATAAAAAGTTGAATTAGAAAAAAAAAATCAATAAAAAAATGTATTTGGCTGTAATTATAATCTCACATGTAATTACAAAATGTATATCGGGGTACATTTCTTGCTGGCATCATGTACAGAAGAACAAAGATCCATGGGATGGTAACTTGATTTTAAATATGTATTTAAATGTATAGGTCTTATTAATGGTGCCTTCATTAGGCTACTATGAAAATTACTCTAATTAATAAAATATACATATATAATACGCAATACACTGTAAAGTATTGTAGCTAATATGAGTGCAGTAATGTACACGTTAACACGTTATCTTGTATTACCATACATAGCCTACATAAGAATTAATGGTTATTTGTTTTATTCGTGTACTATGTTCTTTTCTGTGTATAGTTAAATTGTTTTCCTAATTGTCCTAAAATGATTTGATATCACTGATATTTGATATAATTTTTGCCAACATTCAGAGTAAATTCTAGAGACTTGTGTGTGAAAATATCAGGAGATCATCAGTTACAGAAACACTCAAACCAGCCCTTCTGACACCAACAATCATCCATGTGATTATCTAATCAGCCAATCATGTGGCAGCAGTGCAGTGTATAAAATCATGCAGATTACGGGTCAGGAGCTGCAGTTAATGTTCACATCAACCATCAAAATTAGGGAAAAAATGTGATCTCAGTGATTTGGATCGTGGAATGATTGTTGGTGCCAGATGGGCTGGTATGAGTATTTCTGTAACTGCTGATCTCCTGGATTTTCACTCACAACAGACTCTAAAATTTACTCTGAATGGTACAAAAAACATCCAGTGAGCAACAGTTCTGTGGATGGAAAGGCCTTGTTGATGAGAGAGGTCAACCGAGAATGGCCAGACTAGTTTGAACTGGCAAAGTCTACGGTAACTCAGATAATCACTCTACACAATATTAGACATGTGGTTTCAATTAGGTGTCTGCTCGGTGTATATGAATTGGCTACATCGTTGTATTCTCCTCTCCACCAAAAGCTGGTGTGTGAGCGTACTGGTGCAATATGGCTGCCGCACTCTGGTGGTGGTTGAGGAGATTCTGTCGTGGAATATTCACGATGATTCTCTCTAAGTTGTAAAAAAAACTCTTGGAGTCCCAAGTTCCAGATGCCAAAGTTATAGTTTATTGAACACCAACAAACCACATGAGACCGGTCAGCTGTCCGTTCTGACTTCATTATCCTAAGTTCCCAGTTATATACCTTTTTGTTATCTTTCTACTCATTATCTCTAGCCAATGGGGTCAGTGCCTTTGTCACTCCCCTCGCCACCAATATGTTTTATGTTCTTCGCTAATTAAATATTGGTGGAAATTCCCTCACTTATCTATTTAAAAAAAAAAACATATTTCTTTCATATTCAGCTGGTTATTTGGACATATCTCATAGTTCATGGAAAGTGCACTCCTAATCAAGAAACACCCGTTTATGAGAAAAACAGCCATGTCCTCATCACATATCCTTTACCCTTGACCTACAGGACAGTGTTTTTTGTAATCAATGGATACTATTTACCATACTGGTAGAAACTTGGCTTTAGTTTATCTTTTTAATTAATTTGACCACCTGTTGTTTCACTCCTTATACATATCCTCCCTTATTTTGTTACAACTGGGTACTTTCTGTGGTTTTTGCAGCAACAACACTTAGTAACCTCAAATGATCTTTCCTGGGTCACACAAGGCCAGGAAACTCACATAAGTACTTTGATATAAAAACATACTATAATATTTAAAAATATACTATAATTCCCCCTATACTATGTAAAGTTCTTTAAGTTTATAGAAAAGTCCTATATAAATGTAACACATTTTTATTAAATAATTTGTATTATTATAAATCAATTACACAAAATGGTGATGATTTTAAACCATTAGCAAATGAGCAAGGTTGCTAAAATCATGAAATGTTACTGATGCAGAGCTATCTGTCAAAATAAAGTAATTTTAATCTCTGGTTGAGTTGAATATTATTATTGGTTCTGGTAATATTACTATTAATAATTACTATAACAAACATGTCATAACAACAAATGCCTTAAAGGTTCAAAACTCAAAATTCACTTTTCTACTCTGTAAACGTGTTCATTCACAATGTGTAAAGAAAAAACTCTAAACAATATCAAATACCTGAAACATGCCAAAGTAAGTTCAAAGACTTTTTACATGAGCCCCTTTTCTGATAAATCGCAATGATATTAACTATTTTCAAAACGTGGATTCATCACTTTCTTTAGAACAGTTCGATGTCGAGATATTTGTCCAAGACTGATTGTATGATTCCAACGGAGGCCATCACAGATAGGATTAATATGACACACAACACCAAGTAAAACCCTGGCAGTCTAGAAACAAAAACAAGGTTGAGTTGTAATGAGCACACATTTACCAAAAATAAGCACATGTTACAGAATTTAGAACTTACATATAATGACTTCCAGTATGCATTATTACCTTTTCTTGGTTTCATTTATATAGCCAGTAAAATATATCTCTCTTCCCACAATATAAAGAAGTCCTCCAATAGCAGCAAGTCCTGTGAAATCAGGGGGAAATTTAGTTCTTATATTAGACCAAGGATGTGTGAAGTTCCTAATGTTTAATGAGGAAAATGAACATAATTGTATTACTGTAGCATTGTTATATAAATACATACTGTATAACATACCTTCATTGCAAAAGATGCCAGAGGTCCACAATACTACCAAGAAGATGGGATAAAACTCTACACCATTCTGGCTAAAGAAATAGTAGACATATTTTAGATATTCAAGTTAGGATTATATGTGACATCTTTGTCAACCTTACTAAAATAATTTTTTTTTAATTTCTTATATGAATGATAAGTATGTAATCTGAAGTGTTAAGTATAAGAAGAATATTGAATTGATGATATCAAATCTCATTTATCTTACTGGGCACGAAATGTCCTTTCAAACTCAGCTGGTCCAGTAACAGAAGGTGGCAAAATTTTATGCTTCATCCTAGACCAGCCCACACGTCTTGCCTGAAAACCTAAAGAAATTTAAACATCCTTATTCTGCCAGTTTTTCCACATGCATTGCTACAAGTCCATAATTGTAATAGGTCTGGCATAGCCTATGATTCCCAGAATAGTATTATCTTGATAATCATTTAAAAGCTGAAGTGTGTAACTTTTCTGGTGTTAAAATACTTTCACCTACACCATCTTAATATACAGAGACAACTATAAGTAAACCATTCACAGGTAAATTTTCTTAAAAATAGTAAAACTAAACTACGTGTCTGTGGCCAGTACCGCCACTCCCTATAAACAGACTATGCAGTCTGCATAGGGCACAAACTCCCTAGGGGAGCACCATCTTACCCTAAGAGGGCAACAGAAAGTCCACCGGCTGCCCTTACTGGCACATTATACAAGGGCCAGAACGAGATTTAAGGCATATACTATTCAAGAGTTCAAATCCACATGCACATATTTTTTTAGTAGTATTATGTAGGCTATTATATTATGATAGTATTTGCCGCCTTCACAAAAATAGCCTAAATGCGAACACCAGTGGCGGTTCTACACGGGGGCCTAGGGAGGCCCGTGCCTCTGTAGACATGTCCCTGGCCACCCCTGTGGCCCCCCGTGCTGACCAAATAAAAAAATATGAATTTATTATGATTTTACACACGAGCGCCAAAAGCGGAACTAATGTGACGCAACGTTCTACATGGGTAAATTAGAGTGGCGCACCCAAACACTGTAGCCTGCGGTGCTGCTCGGTGAATGAGAGCTCAGCAACTACTCTTGGAGAGAGGAGCTACGATTTCTCCTGTTGCAAGAGTTGAAGGTAAGCAAAACGATTTAATCTCGTAAGTGATGTAAGTGTCTCGTAAGTGTAATGCATGCCCGTACGTTTTTTTTCTTCTTCTAATAGTTATCATGAAACGAGGAAGGGACATAGCATCATTTTTTGCCCCAGTAAACAAAAAAGTAAGAGAAACAAATCAAGGTATTGAGAGAGTTGAGGAGCAGGAAGAGGGAGTTCCAGAGGAGTTAGTGGACGTTGGAGAGAGGGTATGTGATGAAAGTGAGGGCTCTGACACAGAGAGGGAAATTCTAGAGGGTGAGGAGCATGAAGAAGAGGGTGAGGAGGAAGAAAACATACAGGGACAGAGAGAGGAACAGCCAGAGGGACAGAAAGTTGATCCATGTGGATCAAGAACTGCACCATCAGGTTTGTGATGAAGGTTCTTACTATTTGCAAAGCAGTGCAATTATAATTTCATCCTACATGTGTCCTTAAAATGGTGCTTTCTGCTGTAAATTATTTTTTGTGTCAATATGTCAATATGTATTTTTTAAGTAAATACTTGCCCTACATTTTGAAATACATGCAGATATACAGGTAAAACTCGAAAAATTAGAATTATTTCAGTAATTCTAATTAAAAGGTGAAACTAATATATTTAGTATATATAACTATATACATATGCATGATTATACTTTTCAGAGGGCTGACATGTCTGTATTAAAAATCTTTTTTTTTATTGATTTCATGTAATATTCTAATTTTCTGAGATTTTGAATTTGGGGTTTTCATAAGCTGTAAGCCATAATCATCAAAATTATAACTTTTGCAGGATATTCTAATTTTTTCGAGTTTCACCTGTACATGCATATGTAAATAAATGTTGTAGTTGTGCCCTATGTTTACTGTACATCTTTCTACAGATATCAGCAAGTCCAAGAATGATGTACCAGTACAGCCCAACTTGAATATATTCCCAACCACTTTGATGGGGGACAGAAGACGGAGCTTCAGGCCAAACTGGTATAATCTTCATTCATGGCTTGAGTATTCTGTCATGATGGACTCTACATATTGCTATGCATGTAGACATTTTAGCACACCAAATGCCCCTGACACTGTTTTTGTTTCAAAACCTGGTTTTAGAAACTGGAAAAAGCAATAATTAATTGTTTAATTTCACTCTTGTACAAAATAAATGTTTGTATGATTTTAAAGTAAAATAAAGTTTATAATCTTTAAATATCATTTGTTGCCATTTTTATGTGCCCCTCTGGTTAAACACTGGCCCCTCCTTGGCCTCCCTAGTAAAATTTGTCTAGAACCGCCACTGGCGAACACAATCCTAACAAGACATGTTGACAGGCGGTAAAGCCTCGTCCGTAGGAAACGTTGTTTACATCATCATATCATTATACATTGAATAAAAAACAGATAATTACCCATATGAAGAGCAGACAGTACCGACACTGCTGCGAGGAGAACTGGCATATCCGAACTCATATTTTCTATAGGGCCTAATCCAGAGGGGAACCAAATTTTTGGGATAGTGGATTGCCACATCCGTGTAAGGTAAATATTTCATCATTCCACAGGCTCCGCCTATTTGACCGAGCAACGGATCTGGAAATACCGGTTGACATCTTGTTAAACATTAGCAATACTTAAATTCTTTGCATAAGTGTAATTCAAGTGTTGTGAATCTGTATTCTCAGATATATTAATACAGACGTATTAACACACAGTGAATGTGGTCTGTCTTTTTCTGACTCCCTTTTTTCCACACTTACATTTTGGCAAGCAAAGAACGGGTGTCACGAACAGCAAAACTGGTTGACGGCGTAGAATCAGTCTGTATGTGTGAAATAAAATAATGCAAACGTGTAAATAACTTGTGTTAGTGGCATAAATATTTTCAAGAAATATTCAGATACTGTTCCGTCTTGCCTTTGTCGCGCTCACACTTTTGGCACAAATATTTCACTGAAAGTGTTTTGCAAGCGTCTACTTGCTCCTAGTAACCAATCAAATTGTGTTTTCCTTGACCAGTTACTCTGAAATTGTGCTACATATCATAGATTGAGCTGTATTGAATACACTGTACAGTATATAGGTCTATCAGTTTGTATAGGACAGAAAAGAGTAAACACACACACACACACACACATACACTGGAAGCTGCGATGATAAATCGCCCCCATTATAATATTAATCTACAAATCTGTAAACAATTTAAATGCATATGATAGTTTTTTCATGTCTAATGTTAACCATTTAAAATACGCACTGAACTTTGAACTTAGTGGTTGTTTGTTTTTCTCCAACTTATAAGATATGATGTCCTTCTGTTTATGGTTACAAAAGCGAATAGCGGTATGAATGACTTCTCAGCTGCCCAATCGCAGACCGCATGTAGGCGGCTCTTAGTAGCCAATCCGAACGAAGGAGGCGGGACCTGCCAGAATGCGGGTGTAACTGATGATGTCAGACACTGTGCGCCGGGGAGTGTCCGTTCAACGCTCCTAAAAAGCTTCTGCACCTGGCATATAGAAACATAATATCCCTCTAATAAACGACAAAGGAAACGCAAACATGGATAGCGATGACGATAACATAGAAGAAGTGGTGGAAGGTACGACAAGCGTATTCACAAACGAGACGGTGTGCGTAAGTTTGTTTTTATTTGTTGTCTTCTCGCGTCCGGGATGTCGCTGCTGTCAGGCTGAACTTTTATGCAGTCTCATGCCACCGAGGATTACTGACAGCTTTCCTCTGTACACATGCTGCCAATGACACCAGAGGCCCGTAAGCTTCGGACTTCTTTAATCCTCCAGATGAGTGTTATTATGGTTTTAGAGGTAGTTAGTTAAAGCTCCCACCTCGAGCTGAATTCTCAAGGGCTGAACGACTACCATCTTTTTACATGCTCCAACTTGTAAAATATATAAAGTCGTTAAAAAGGAGCCAGTTAATTTGATCGCTTATCTCTTGAATATAGGATATGATTAAAACAATAATAATTAGTTGTTGCTGTTGCCACTTGGTAGTTAAGGATCTGCTGCTGGTTGTCAAGTAGTAACTAAAGTTTTTCTTAACTTATAGGTATAGTTCACCCAAAAATGAAAATTATCTCATCGATTATTCACCCTCATGCCATTCCAGATGTGTCTGACTTTCTGTAGGACCCTGAGCTCTGTAGGTCCATACAATGTAAGTGAATGGTATCCAGAAATTGGAAGCTATAAAAAGGCACACAAGGGGAGCATAAAAGTAATCCATTAGACTCCAGTGGTTTAATCATTTTCTTCTGAGAGAATTTTCAATTTTGGGTGAGCTGTCCCTTTAAGAGGTTTCTTGCAACTGGGGTGTTGACACTGTAGTTGCAATTACGTATAAAAACACTCACCCCCTGGTTGCTCCAATGGTTAGAAGCGTAGAGCAGAAAAATCGCAATCTCGATTCAGACACCCATGCAATCTCATTTCTAAATGGTAACGAATCTGCAATGTATATTCATGTTCCAGTGGCATGATTTGTAAGGCGGTCAAATTTAAATAAGAAATTCACTTCAAAATGCATTTTAACATTTTGAAACAATTTATATAGCATCTACAAAACACAGCGCTCCTGCACGAGATGCTGAATAAACTAAAATGCAACAACCAAAGACGTTTGTCCAGCACAGTGCTTTACCAACTGCAGTGTGCAGCCAGGATTAGCTAGGAATGTGACAGAATCTCTGCTCAATTCAATATTTTAATAGCCTCTGATGCTACAAAAATACCAGATTACCAAGATCTGACTAAATTCACTTCCTCTTTGCTGTTTGATTACAGCCGGCTGTTCTCTTATGAGTCCATACACTTGACATTGCGTTTATTAACACATATGTGGAGATTCTTCTTACACAACCTAGTTGAAACCTCTCTACAATATTCTAATATTGCTATGGTGTTTGAGCCCAGCTTGTTTTGGAGAAAAACTGTCCGCTGTTGCACAAACACCCATTTCCTCAGAATTTTTTCCTTCAAGACAGCGATCTTCTCTTGTCTAGAAGCCCTTTACCTTCGCTGGCGATATACATGAGTCAGTGGGCGGAATCTTTGCTAGAAGACTTTCTGCTCCCCTGCAGTGCTCTGGCAAACATCACACACCTCGCCGATTGACGCTTCACTGGTGAGCGGGACTCAGCATCCTGATTCCCCTCAGTGCTTCGGTAGGGTTTGTGCATTCTTACAAAGCAATTGTGTATTGTATATTGTTTGATATACACATACATTTATATTCATTTATATATCTGAGTCATTTACGCATTCACATCTTTTTAAAGATGTTGTTCTGTAAGTGTTCCTTGTACGAGAGAGACATCCCGCCGTCAGATCAGCATGTAAGCACACGCCCTGTGAGCCCCTCAATCTCTCCGAAGCACATGTTTTCCGATACGCTATGTTCGAGACAAGCTCCGACTTTCTGAAAGAGAGGGTGGCCTTGTCTCTTTCAGCGGTTCCGATGTTGGGAATAATAATGACGATGTTATGTCTCTCACTGCATCGGCCAAGTGGTCAGCCCTCCCCCTAGCGAGGGAGAGTAATGTGCACGTGCCACTGACAGGGAGATGCTCTGTGTCCTTACAAGGGCAGTCGAAGAGCTTAACCTTGTATGATCTCCCCCAGAGGAACCTGAACAGTCTCATCTCGATGAATGGTTTGAGCCAGTGCCTGACTAAAAGCCCCATACCTGCTGCCTCTTTGGCACCTGTGTATCAGCACGCACAGCAAAAGCGCTCCTGATGGGCACAACCCTTTGAAGCGGAAAGCAGAGCCCGTGGTTCCTTCCGGGTCTGCTCCAAAGAAGGCTCGGTTGGAGACACAAAACAATGTTCCCCCATCTCCCCACTACTGTTTTCCTTCAAATATTGTTGTTCACAGTATTATTCAAAATGTTGTTTCTGTGTCTTCCACTCAAATAAATGCAATAAAAAAATGCAATAAGTGCAAAAAATAATTCAGCATTCCCGTTAACACGGATGTGTGGCAAGCCCCAACGGGTATTTCAAAATGGGTGCAAAAATCGATCGAGCATGGTTATACGATCCAATTTGCACCCCGTTTCAATGGTGTTATGTCTTTCACGGTTTCACCCAAAGATGCGCCAGTGTTACGAGCCGAAATACACATCGTGAAAAACACGTTAGAGATTGTGCCAAATTGTCTAGCACAAAAAGGGTTTTGCAGCCGTTATTTTCTTGTTCCAAAGAAAGATGGCGGACTAGCCGATCCTGGATCTGAGACATTTAAATCGTGCACTCTCAGAGCGCCCATTCAAAATTTCCACACGATTGGTTTGTCAATAGATCTGAAGGATGCGTACATTCATATCCAAAATTGTACGACATCACAGGATATCTTTGAGATTCGCATTCGAGGGAACAGCATATCAATTCACAGTCCTTCCCTTCGGACTGTTTGGCTGTTACTGGCACAATCAGAGGCTCTGTTATGCCAGCACAGAGACCTAATGCTTCAGCATCTAAATTGCTTGGGCCTCAATGTGAACTGTGTGAAGAGCACGTTCTCCCCCAGCCAAAAAAATAATAATCTTCTTTTTGGAAGTCCGCCTTGACTCCACGAGTGAGCGCGTTCAGGCCATTCTACAGTGTCTGTCAAATTGGGGAGAGCACTTCCACTGAAGCTGTTTCAGAAAGCATTGGGATTTATGGCAGCGGCATTATGTTGGCTGAAGCGCCGTGTGCCATGAAGTGCTTTATGCCAAGGGTGCATGCGCATCACTATATCCCACTGCTGTATAGCTGCTTTAGCACCATGGACCACTCATGCATTTTACCAGCGAGGTGTTGCGCTGGGGCAAGTTGTCATGTGGCAAGACGACTAAACCCACCTCGGGCGGCTACAGTCCTGACTTGGGACTTCCTTAACTAAGACCTAAAAGCTCTCAATGGCCCTCCTTCGAACCTCTGGACTCTGTTGATTTGCACATGCTCTCCATTAAGTCTAAAGGCCTCAGTAAAACTGGTCAGAGTTTACATGCATTTTCAAATGACAATTCAAAGCTGGAATAGGCTGGTCTTTCAAGGGCCACTGTCAAACCCAGAAACAGCTATGTGCCTAAAGTCCTAAACACGCCCTTCAGAGCACACGTAGTTCACCTTCAGGCCTTCTTCCCTCTTCCATTATTTCCTATGAGGAACAATAATTGCATTTGTTATGTCCTGTGTAGACACTACACGCATACGTTGAGTGAACACACCATTTCAGACTGTCTGATCAGCTCCAAGCAAAGACTTTCTCACTGGATTGTCGATGCAATTGACCTGGCTTATGAGTTGCAGGGTAAGACTTGCCCAATTGGTGTTAAAGCACACTCAACTAGTGGCATGGACGAATTGTGTGTCCTTGGAGGACATATGTTTTGCAGCAGGATGGTCCTCTCAAAACGCATTTGCAAGGTTTTACAACCTAGACGTAATGTCTCTTTTCACAAGTCCTTTCTGTTTAGAGCGCCAGCTATCCTTTGGCCAAGTATATATACTTATGTTCCTCCATTTTAGGATGAGCTCCTCATCTTTTACACAACTGCCTGTATTAGGCTGTTGTAATTTAACCATAAGTCACAAGCACTTATATTATAAATAAACTCCCTTCCCTGGGTTTGTGAAGTTCAATCATACTATATGACTATAGTTCACATATTTGTTCTAAGTGCTCCCCTCTTGGCCCAAAACGAGGGTCACTCACTGCGGCATATTCTTGTCGGTTGCCATGCCACGAGACTGCAGCGTCATGCTTCCTTTCTAGGAGGTTATGTTGTTAAGTGCGGCATGATGGGATTCTGTTCCCCATATGCGATAATAAACACAATGTCAAGTGTACTGAGTCGTAAGGGAACATCTCTGTTACGTACGCAACCTCGGTTACCGCAGAGACATAGCACGTGTGGTGGCTTCACGCTATTCTCTGCGGCATCCACGCACAACTCGCCACGTGCACCACCGAGAGCGAGAATAAATTATAGCGACCACGAGGAGGTTACTCCATGTGACTCTACCCTCCCTAGCAACTGGGCCAATTTGGTTGCTTAGGAGACCTGGCTGGAGTTACTCCACACGCCCTGGATTCGAACTCACGACTCTAGAGGTTGTAGTCAGCGTCTTTACTTTTAAGCTGCTCTTGTGTCTTGTAATGAACACCCCTCTTTTGGTGATATTAATGTAAACACAGCTGTTAATGAACTACTACAGTGGAAACAGATCGGATTAAATCTGCGCTGTCTTGACGAGACATTAAAGCAAACACAGTCGTTAATGTATAAGCAGACGGGACAAATTCTTCAAAATGTTAGATCTGTGTGATCTCTAAATGTATATAAGCTGCATGCAGTCTGTTATAGGCATTTAGGCCTTCTTACTGCATCATATCAGTATTAATGTATATCTATCACACAGTAAAAAGTGTCAAGTATATTAGTTTCATTTTGCATTAAATTACCTTTTTTTAATGTTTTATATTGTTATTTTCTTTAAGTTTCTTTTAACTTTTTCTTTTGATATTTTTTTTAACAACATTAGGAATAAAAATTAAAGTACTGTTTACTCTGTTCTCTATTTAATTACTAGCTGTTGAATAATTCCTTTACAGGCTTGAGGAATTCTTTACAAGAGAAACACTTAAGGCCACATTGTTTTAATTTAAATTTAATAAATAAATTTGAATTCAAAACAACTTTTGGGAAATTGTGTTTTATTGCATATTTGCTTATAAGTGCAAATCCAAGTTAACATAGAACTGTTAATGAAGCTTTTTTTCTGCTTGTTTTTCTTTTTACTTAGCATGTGAGAAACAGGTTAAATGTTTTATTATTATTATTATTTTTTGGGGGGTGCTGTTTGGTTTATAATGTTTTCATTTCCCCCTCTTGTGGACTTTACATTTATATATTTGATTTACAACTTTATTGCATTTTTGCATAGATTGAGGCAGATAACATTTTGTCACAACCTCTAGTAAATTACATGTTACTTTGTTTAGTACCCTTATGTCCAGGTTTTGCAAATCACTGAAATAAGAATTTTTCTTCAGAATCGTGATTTTTATTCTAAGCTAAATAAATCTCGATTCTCAATTTATCCAGAACCATGCAGCTCTAGTGTAGAGTCAAGACGAAATATTCTGGCTAAAAATGTGATCATGTCTTTGCTCCTGGCCTAACTGTTAACCAGGCCTTTTAAAGTTAATATGTTATTCTAGGGTATTGATTACATTATAGTTTTATTTTAATGCAAGAGATGACAAATGAGGTCTGAATATCTATTGTTTGTGTGCATTTAATCTATGATTTTGCTTTGCTCTGATTATGAAGTCCTTATGCTTTAGGGCCTTTGGATGAAGATGAGCAGCCTCATGGTTTCTGTACTGTAACATACTCCTCCAGTGACAGATTTGAGGGACTCTTTGTTCACGGGGAGAAGAATGGAAAAGGCAAATTTTTCTTTTTCGATGGGAGGTATGTATCAAATTTGGCATTGACACCATTGTTGAGTCTGTTCTTGATTTCCAGCTTGTGATTTCATAATGATCTCTTAGTCACTGTTGAACAGACTCCCGGATATTATTATAATAGTCCAAAATCATATTACTGTGAGTCAACTTTCAAATGCGTCACAAGCAGTCTTGGATTGAATTAACTTTCTTAATTTACTTTTTTCCTTCCTATCTCTGATTCTATTGTGCCCACACTCAAAATCCACCTTTGCTATCCAATTTTTTTTTCTACCCATTTGTACTACAAAAGTGCATACTGATCATCCAAAAATCCACAGAACACAGAACAAAGACACAGAATCTGGCTTGAAGTTTTGCTTGCTTCCAGGATGATCTATATCAGCTGGTGATACTGCGCAGATAAATGTAATTCTAATTTACCCACATATCACCCGTTGTTTGTCTCTGTAGTACGTTGGAGGGTTTCTATGTGGACGATGCTTTACAGGGCAAGGGCATTTACACATACGAGGATGGAGGAGCACTACATGGGACGTACGTAGATGGCGAGCTCAATGGACCAGCTCAAGAATTCGATTCTGACCGTCGGCTGGTCTTCAGGGGCCAGTACAAGGACAACATTCGCTGTGGCATGTGCTGGATCTACTACCCGGTGTGTTTTGCACATGGTCAAAGAAATCCATAATTCTACTGACAAATACTTTTTACAAACAAGTTTCAGTGTAGTGTGTGTGAATGCCTGACATTGGTTCCAGGTTTATGTGTGTATAAGGCTTTTTTTCTCCAATGTTATATGAAGGACGGTGGCTGTGTGGTGGGGGAAGTGAATGAAGATGGAGAGATGACAGGAAAGGCGGTGGCCTATGTTTACCCTGATGGATGCACGTCTCTATATGGCACATTTGTAGACGGAGAACTTATTGAGGGTCGACTTGCTACTCTTACCACTCAAATGAACAGCAGACCACACTTCAGTGTTGATCCAGACAGTTAGTTTATACTCTTTTTATTCTCTCATATTTCTTATCTGGAATACTCAGTATTGCTACTTTAAAGGAATATTCCGGGTTCAGTACAAGTTAAGCTCAATCAACAGCATTTGTGGTGTAATGTTAATTACCACAAAAAATTATTTTTACTCGTCCCTCTTTTAATTCGGAAAAACAAATATCAAGGTACTTACAATTGAAGGGAATGGGGCCAATTATTATAGGGTAAAGGCAGAAACGTGAAGCTTTTTAAAAGCACGTATGTATTTGAGCTGTGAAGTTGTTTAAATCATCGTTTTACGGTTGTGTTAGGGTTTACACCATTACTCCGTCATGGCAACAAAGTTGTAAAATTGGCTTTAGCTTTGCAAACTAAAGTGTATTAAGCTTAATACTTAATACATTAATGTTAACATGCATTGTTTATGTATTGTGGCTATACTTTTGAAATGGTGCGTATTTTAATGTTTACGGATTGGCCCCATTCACTTCCAATGCAAGTGCCAGATTTTTCTTTTGGAAATGTTAACTAGTCAAAATGAATATTATGACACAAATGCTGTTGATTGAGCTTAACTTGTACTGAACCCGGAATATTCGTTTAAACATACAAAACTCTTTGTTCCACTTTGTTTTATTATTGAAAATACATGCAAGACTCTCATATTTCATTGTAATTTAAATGGCATATAAAGGAATAATTTGCCCATTATTTAATGACCCTTTTCACTCCAAACCACTATGAATGGAGGTTCCTCCATGGAACACAAAAGGAATTTCAGATGAGCTGCATTTCCATCCAACTATTTTTGAGCATGGCCATTTATAAAGTGTGAAGGCAACACGTTCGTTGGATGGTATAGGTATGCAAGAGCTTGCTGGCTCAATGAAAGTCCCGACTATGGGACACAATTCTTCAAACGATGCCCTGGTTAGTAAAAAGTCCTTCACCCACAGATCGGCGTTAAAGTGGGTCCTCACTGTCCACCATTTACCATTTACATTTCCAAAGAAATTTTTTTTACTTTTTACTAGGGCTGCCCTGACCAAAGATTTTCCTAGTCAACTAGTAGTCGTTAGTTTAAGCTATTAGTCGACTAGTCGGATGTTTATTATATTAATTTAATTACTTAAATATATAATTTTGGGGGGCATCAGAAAATGGTTTGAGTTCCAGGAATGCGAAAGTATGTAAGAAGTAACATTGCTAACACTGTGCTACATTACATAGAAATACTGAACCATAATAATGAGCCTTTAAAATCTACATTATACAAGCACACACACAAAGCGAGCCGCAGTGACACTGGCAAAAGCGGTAATGACTCTGAATGTGTCAGAAAAACCAGCAAGGTGACTGTCTGAACATTTTTGTTCATTTATAGAGAGAACTGCACGTTAGGGTTGTGCTGATAGATGATGATCTCGGGGATCGACGATGGTCAGAGTGATCACCAATAGCTGATGCATTTGACCATGTCAAGATGATACTCGGCTCATTTTCACATGTATTAAATTATTATTATTATTATTAGACTGTTGTTATTATCAAATTAATATTACAATAATTTGCCCGTAGACACACAGACACGCGCTTGTACTCACTTTGTTATTAAGAACAGATGACAGAAAAGTGTCTATGCGCATTTACCTTTGTACGGAGGCGTGTAGTCTCGTGGAACACGCATGTAAAAGGTTCTCACTCAATCTTTGTTTCGGTCTTCTGAATTTTTTTGTTGCAAGAACAGCATCATATATGAGAATGCTCTAAATGACCTCAGACAGCTCTGCTCAGGAGGTGCTTTCAGTTGTTCAGTTCGCTTTATTTCTACAGCGCATTATTGTGATTTAAAACATAAAATAGTACACAAACACATACACCTCGAACAATGATTTATATTTCATTGATTATTATCATTAGAATTATTATTTTAACATTTATAATTGTTTTTATGTCTTCATTGTGTATGAAGCTTAGGCTTAGCCCTATCCCTGGTTAACGGAAATTACCCCATAGTACCATCTAGTGTCCAACCAGCGGTAATTCGTCAGTTAGGTTGTGGAGGTTTTTTTTTTTTTTTTTTTTTTGTGACCAACCAGTCAATCAAAACTGGGTCGACCAAGACTCTTCTCATTGGCTAACTTTTGGTTGACTATCAGGGGGCAGCCCTACTTTTTACTAGTTTTACTTTTAAAGTACACACTACATTTTTGCAGATCATTTTCATTCATCTTACTTGACTGAAGCCACCTTTTCACTGCATCCGACAAAAGACAGATGACAGACCTGAGGTCAGTCATTTAATATTGGAGTGCCGTGATGGCTGTGTGGAGTTCCGACCATCTGCAGAGGTGGAATTTCAGACCTTATTTGAGCTTCATATACGTTGAAATATTTGTGCAACAAGACCATATGTGACCGCCGGACTGAATGTGATGTATTCATTCAAAACTATGAGCACAAAGTGAAAAACGCTGACGGTTTTTGTCCTAAACTTTATTCTAAATGCCTCCTACTTCTCCACATTGGACATTTATGAAGTCAAAAATTATCATTCATGTTGCAAATATATCTATAAGAACAAAAGGCATTTGTAATTAAATGTGTACATGTCATTTACTTCTACTCATGCCTTCATATTTTTTATTCATTTTATCTTCTCTATTTCTCGGTCGGCTGGGTGCTCTGACATCGCAATTCGTGAGTGCCTTTTGCCATGCAATGAACATTGTGTGACTGGCAATGTTTTTGCAAAATAAATGATGTGGTTCATTACAGGTCTCTAGGCTCTATTCCGAGTGAAATGTCCACTGTATGGCGCTAAAAGCAAGTGAAATGTTCTCCCGAACAGATGAGGTTTTAAAGGTTAATGTTCTATCCAAATTTAAATCAACAAAACTGACCTCCCTACCTTAAACCAAAATCTAACCGATAGTGTCAGAAAAAGCAAATGTGAGATCAAAAAACACGCTCATGTGTCGACTTGAATGCTCTTCAGGACATTTATCCCTGTCCTTTGTATCGCATACACTACCGTTCAAAAGTTTGGGGTCACATTGAAATGTCCTTATTTTTGAAGGAAAAGCACTGTACTTTTCAATGAAGACAACTTTAAACTAGTCTTAACTTTGAAGAAATACACTCTATACATTGCTAATGGGGTCAATTAAACGCTCAAAATGGCCAGAAAAAGAGAACTTTCATCTGAAACTCGACAGTGGTAAATGACTATTCTAGCTGCAAATGTCTGGTTTTTGGTGCAATATGTACATAGGTGTATAGAGGCCCATTTCCAGCAACTATCACTCCAGTGTTCTAATGGTACAATGTGTTTGCTCATTGGCTCAGAAGGCTAATTGATGATTAGAAAACCCTTGTGCAATCATGTTCACACATCTGAAAACAGTTTAGGTCGTTACAGAAGCTACAAAACTGACCTTCCTTTGAGCAGATTGAGTTTCTGGAGCATCACATTTGTGGCTATTCTTGTCCTTAGAAATGAAGGCTATTCCATGCGAGACATTGCTAAGAAATTGAAGATTTCCTACAACGGTGTGTACTACTCCCTTCAGAGGACAGCACAAACAGGCTCTAACCAGAGTAGAAAAAGAAGTGGGAGGCCGCGTTGCACAACTGAGCAAGAAGATAAGTACATTAGAGTCTCTAGTTTGAGAAACAGACGCCTCACAGGTCCCCAACTGGCATCTTCATTAAATAGTACCCGCAAAACACCAGTGTCAACATGTACAGTGAAGAGGCGGCTGCGGGATTCTGGGCTTCAGGGCAGAGTGGCAAAGAAAAAGCCATATCTGAGACTGGCCAATAAAAGAAAAAGATTAAGATGGGCAAAAGAACACAGACATTGGACAGAGGAAGACTGGAAAAAAGTGTTGTGGACAGATGAATCCAAGTTTGAGGTGTTTGGATCACAAAGAAGAACGTTTGTGAGACGCAGAACAAATGAAAAGATGCTGGAAGAATGCCTGACGCCATCTGTTAAGCATGGTGGAGGTAATATAATGGTCTGGGGTTGCTTTGGTGCTGGTAAGGTGGGAGATTTGTACAGGGTAAAAGGGATTCTGAATAAGGAAGGCTATCACTCCATTTTGCAACGCCATGCCATACCCAGTGGACAGCGCTTGATTGGAGCCAATTTCATCCTACAACAGGACAATGACCCTAAACACACCTCCAAATTGTGCAAGAACTATTTAGAGCAGAAGCAGGCAGCTGGTATTCTATCGGTAATGGAGTGGCCAGCGCAGTCACCAGATCTGAACCCCATTGAGCTGTTGTGGGAGCAGCTTGACCGTATGGTACGCAAGAAGTGCCCATCCAACCAATCCAACTTGTGGGAGCTGCTTCTGGAAGCGTGGGGTGCAATTTCTCCAGATTACCTCAACAAATTAACAGCTAGAATGTCAAAGGTCTGCAATGCTGTAATTGCTGCAAATGGAGGATTCTTTGACGAAAGTAAAGTTTGATGTAAAAAAAATCTTATTTCAAATACAAATCATTATTTCTAACCTTGTCAATGTCTTGACTCTATTTTCTATTCATTTCACAACGTATGGTGGTGAATAAGTGTGACTTTTCAGGAAAACACAAAATTGTTTGGGTGACCCCAAACTTTTGAACGGTAGTGTATGTAACACACTATCAAGCCTGTAAATGTAGTCAGTTATTTAATTTAATTTATTTAATGCAAACGTTAAAATAAGTGCTATAGTAAAAGTGTTTATATGTCATAAGATAGCATTGTGTGAGGAACAGAGTGAAAAGTAAGTGTTTATAAACTGATAATCTGCCGTTTTTACTCGTGATTTGAGAGAAAGGGGATAAAAGTCGTTGTTTTAGTGCCTCTAGTGTTCATTCCACCAGGACATTGTCATGTTATGTACAACAGGCCACATTAAAATAATTTAGCAAACATGTAGTTATTGTAACATGAGTCTTTGACCAGGCTGTGAATGCCACTAGGAGAGAAATATGACAGTAAAAATGTGACATAACAAAACAATCGATTTTAACAACATCCTCTCTCACACAACCTCCTCTCGTTCCATAAGTAACTTTTTTTAATCCTTAAGTACAATTTAATGTGAATACATTTAAGTATGTTTTGGCTGGATACTTAGACTTTTAATTGAGTAAAATTTTCACTCAGTATCCGTACTTTCAATTAAGTGTATTTTCTGATGATTTTTTACACCCCTGGGTATATGGAGGCTTTCGGCGAATGGGAATATGCCATTTGAGCCCTCATTATGTGAGCTATTGCACTTATTCTGCGATGTCTCCTGGTAGCATTTAAAAACATAATATACAATTGCTTTATTACAGCAAATGCAACTCTAACCGAAGCAAAGTGGTTGTTCAGCTCCTCCATGACAAAAGGCGGTCTCCCACAAGATAATGTGCATTTTCAGTGCATTGAAACGTGCTGTTTCGCATTTTCTTTAGTCAAATTTTCAGAAATGTGTATTAAATATGATAAGCATTTTGATGGAAACCTGGCTAGTGTTTATTTACCATAAAATGCAATGACCACCGTTAAAAGCACAGTAAAAGTAATTGTTACTCATGCACTTTTCAAGGCTCCTGAAGCCATACAATCACTTTGTGTTTATAAATGATTTAATTTGATATAGAAGTGAATAATGTTTTGTTCTCTTCATCAAACAAAGCAAGCATATGGCTACAGAAGGCTTGGAAAGTGCATGAGTCATATCGATTAGTTTTACTGTGGTTTTATTGGTGTCTTTTCTCAAGTTTGACAGAACAAAGTCACTATTTGGTTACATTTTATGGCAAATAAACCTGACATTTATGAAAATCATCTTTAGTGTTCCACAGAAGAAAGAAGTCATACAGGTTTGGAGTGAAATAAGGGTGAGTAAATAATGACAGAATTTGTATTTCTAGAAAAAGATGAATATGGTTTAATGTGGTTAAAATGGTAATCGGATTGAAAAGACCAACTTACTCTTATTGTAAAATTACTGTAGTTTAGGATAATATATATATATATATATACATATATACATATCATGTTTTTTATTTTTTTTAGGTCCTGTTTACAGATATGATAAATCCACCTCTTCCTGCATTGCTGGAAATAAACTGTTGCCAGACCCCTATGAGAGCCAATGGTTGGTGCAAGCTGTGATCAACCATGTAAACATCAATCTATCAAATATAGTTTAAAAACAAAACATGTACTCTTTTGCTTCTTTTCCAGATATACTGTTTATACACTTGTTTCTCCAGTTGATCTGTCCTCATACAGCATTTCACATATAGCTGATATGTGATTGGCTTTTGGTTTCTCTAACAGTGTTTATGTGGGACAGTCACTTATCTCTGGAGCTGGTGAAGGGCTATTTGCAAAAACTGAAGCTAAGACTGACACAGTGATGGCTTTTTATAATGGAGTCCGCATCACGCATTCAGAGGTGTGTCTGTCTGTCTGTCTGTTTACATTTTATGTTGTAATTCAAGTGTTAAAATTGTTGTTGTTCTTATTAATATTTCAATTGACAGGTTGACAGTCGTGATTGGTCCATGAATGGAAACACCATTTCATTGGATGAGGACACCGTGATTGATGTTCCTGAACCATTCAATCTAATGGAGAATTATTGTGCATCTCTAGGTCACAAGGCCAATCACTCCTTCACCCCCAACTGCAAATATAGCCCGTGAGTTTGAACACATTCAATAAATACACAGATATACTTCTTTTGTTTCTTACATTAGTTTGAGTAGTAGTTTGATTTTTGCCCAGGTTCGTCCATCCTCGTTTTGGGCAGATAAAATGCATCCAAACAATCCGTGCAGTACAGAAGGATGAGGAACTTACTGTTGCTTACGGTTATGACCATGAGCCATCAGGGAAGTCTGGTCCGGAGGCACCGGAATGGTACATGAAGAAACTGCTGGAGTTTCAGCAGAGTGAATCGGGAAAAGGGGCTGAGGAGGCCTGCTGAAACCCCTCTCACCTCTGTCAACACTCCTCAAAAAGCATTATCTACCTTCTACCCGAATAACCACCAGAAAATCTAACCGTGTCCTTTGACTATCTTGCAGTGTGCTAAAACTAACAAATAATAATTTTGTTTACTATTCTGTTACCATTTCTTCTCTCAATATCCTCATTTGTTTACAAGGACTATAACTGTGAAATCTTTGCTCAAATCACTGAGCTAGCTGCAAAATTCTATGGTTCTATAGTGTGGAAGATCTAGTATGTGTCTGTTGGTTACTTAGTTGGTTGTACTTCGAAATACAGAGATTGAAACAAGGGCAAGTGATTTATAAAAATTTGGCTGATATCCAGGCAGCTAAATTATTCTAACTATTTCTTGAGTTATTCAATGTCTTAAACACAACTATGCAGTATTAAACCAGTATTTTGTCTTTTTGATGATGTGTTCCCCTAAATAGTTTTACATGTTACATGGTTGGTAACACCAGCAGTTATTTACAAATCAGTTGTGTCTTTTGTGGCATACATGGACAGAATCTACAGTTAAAGGGGTAGTTCACCCAAAAATTTAAATTCCCTCATCATTTACTCACCCTCATGCCATCATCGTGTATGACATTCATTCTTCTGACGAACACAAAGACGTTTAGAAGAATATTTTTATGGTCTGATGGTCCATTCAATGCTAGTGCATCTTTGAAGCTCAAAAGAGCAGATCAAGCAGTATTAAAGTAATCCATATGACTCCAGTGGTTTAATCCATGTCTTCTGAAGTTATATGATAGGTGTGGTTGAGAAACAGATACATTTCCCTCCATCCCAATAGGTGGCGATATGGACGAATAATGCAACGCAAAAAAAAAATACATCTTAAAATGGAGGTTTATAGTAAAAAAAAGGACTTAAAAATTGCTGTTTCTCACCCATATTTATATTGCTTCTGAAGATATGGATTTAACCACTGGAGTCTTACTTTTATGTGGCCTTAATGCACTTTTTGAAGCTTCAACATTTTGGCTACCATTTATTTGCATTATGGACCCACAGAGCTGAGCTATTCTTCTAAAAAAGCTTAATTTGTGTTCAGCAGAAGAAAGTCATACTCATTGTATATGGTATGAGATTGAGGAGTTGATGAGAGAAATGTAATTTTTGGATGAAATATTCCTTTAACTTAAAGGAATCTTGGTCTTGGAGTACAGTATTATACAGGGGAAACATTTATTTGTGTTATTTTTGTGTTTGTTTTTCCACACGGAGAGTGAAATTAAAATTTTTCATTGCCAAAAGAAGTGTTTACTCAAGATGAATTTGTTGGGGAAAGATTGAGGATGTAGGTGAGAGTAAGGTTCAAGGGTTAAGGGAAATCTTTATATGGAACTGAACTTCAGCCTTTGATATGCAATAGCTATCTGCAAAGATTTATCAATAAAAAAAACTCCCATAAGTAACAGTTCTTTTGACTCATTTATTAAATGTTTTTCTCAGCTACTTTATCACGAGCCAATGTATAATACATACTTTTAACTGGTTATGACCGGTATTTTTCTTCTTTGAGATGGGCAAGTACTGTACGTCGTATAGATTCAAGGCACATTTCGGTAAACAGGTCAACACTGGTTGTAAATGTCCATGCAGTGGGGGCGTGGTCATGATGCTGCACCTGCGCGCGAGGCAGGTAAATGGGCGACTCGTGCTGGACTTCACCGCTGTACTCTCGCGCTCTCAAACAAAGCGGTCCGGAAGTGATCGAAGAAAAAAAAAGCGCAGGTAAATGGGACACTAATTTATAAATCGTATACATCATTTAAACTATACCATTATAAAAATTGTATACGTTCGTAAACAATAGCTTTTAGAAACATTATATTCAGTTAAGTGGGTTTGTAGTTTCAATATCAGAACAGAAACGTGGAAATGGTTCATACAGTTTAAACTTTAAAGTCATTATGCGTTTAATAAAGTATCAGCTCAAATACATTCAGTCAGGAGAACAGAGAGGATTGATTAAAAATAATATTTTCTGAGTTTGCTTTGGAAGTTGCCGAAATAAAATGAGAAAAATTATAACTATTATTTCCTTCCAGTCGGAGGCCTGTGATGGACCGTTACCGGTATTTCATCTTCAATCAGAAGAGTGTGGTGGTCTTGGGAATCCTTCAGGTGGCGTGTGCTGGACTCTGTGTAGTTTGCGGGTTTATGGATGCAGTCTTCCGCAAGAGTACTACTCTGAGTGAAACCAGAGCTCCACTTTGGGCTGGACTGGTGAGCAACCCTAAAACTTACCATTTATTCATTTCTTTCCACTCTGAGTCAGGGTTACCACAGTAAAGATTTTCGAACATCCTTATCCAGTAATCGCAAACGACATGAGAAAAAATATGGAAATTAATTGTTCAAATTTTGTGGGAACCCTGCTTGGAGATCATAGGCTGTGCGATTATGTAATGCTCGTTTCACTTTCCTCTCTCTCTCTCTTGTGTTCTCTTTTTTTCTTAGATTATGGCTGCCCCTGGAGTGCTTGCCCTCTTTGCATCACAGAAGAAAAATCCTATTTTGGTAATTAAAGGAATATTCCCAGTTCAATACAAGTTAAGATCAGTCAACAGCATTTGTTGCATAATGATGATTACCTCAAAAAGTAATTTTGACTTGTCCCTCCTTACCTTTATAAAAGGTTACAGTGAGGCATTTACAATAGAAGTGAATGTGGAGAGTTTTTGGAGGGTTTGAAAGGTAGAAATGTGAAGCTTATAATTTTATAAAAGCACTTACATTAATTCTTCTTTAGAAATTGTGTAATTTTTGAGCTGTGAAGTTGTTTAAATTGTTTTTAGGGTTTAATGATGTTACGTCATCATGCCAAGAAGTTTTAAAATTGTCTATAACTTTACACAGAATAGGTTTAGCGATTTTATCACACTAAAATCATGTTAACACACATTGTTTGTCTTGTGGCTATATTTTTGAAATGGCAAGGATTTTAACGTTCACAGATTGGCCACATTCATTTCCATTGTAAGTGCTTCACTGGAACCCAGATTTTTGCTTCTTTTTTTTTTTTTTTTAAGGAAAAGGAGGAACAAGTCAAAATAACTTTTTGTGGTAATAAACGTTATGACACAAATACTGTCGATTGAGCTTAACTTGTCTAACTCTTATTCCTTTAAAGCTGAAGTGTGTCATTTCTGTGCCACTAGCACCACCAAACAGAATTGCAAAAATAAACATGGTTTTAAACTGGTTTTCCGAACACTTAATTGGCATTGATCAAACAAACAGATAGTCCCACACCAAACAAACACAAGTGGTTGAGCTAATGTTACTGTGTCAGGCAGGACGGGCTACTCAAACCAGAGTAATTTTTATAGTGCCAAAGAGACACTATAGCTGCATTTCCACCATCAGGCCGAATGGTTATCATTACGAAACCGTGCCGATCTGGGCCAGTATGCATGTTTACGATTTGCTTGAATGTACAGTGCATTCTGGAAGTATTCAGACTCTTTCATATTTTTTTTTTTACATTTTGTTATATTGTAGCCTTATGCTAAAATGCTTTAAATTATTGTTTTCACATCAGTCTACACACCATACCCCATAATGATAAAGCAAAAACCAGATTTTTGATAATTTTTCAAATTTATTAAAAAGAAAAAAGTATTTAGACCCTTTGCTATGACATTTGAAAATGTACTCTGGTGCATCTTAGATATGTTTCTACACTTTGATTGGAGTCCATCTGTGGCAAATGAAATTGATTGGACATGATTTGGTAAGGCACACACCTGCCTATATAAGGTCTCACAGCTGAAAATGTATATCAGAGCAAAACCAATCCATGAGGTCAAAGGAACTGCTTGCAGAGCTCAGAGACAGGATTGTGTCGAGGCACAGATCTGAGGAAGGCTAAAAATAAATAAATAATATAATTCCATAATTCTTAAATGGAAGAAGTTTGGAACAACCAGGACACTTCCTAGAGCTGGCCAGCCAGCCAAACTGAGCAATCGGGGGAGAAGGGTCTTGGTAAGAGAGGTGACCAAGAACTCAATGGTCACTCTGGTTGAGCTGGAGATGTGTGGAGATGGGAGAAACTTGCAGAAAGACAATCACTGCAAAACTCAACCGATCAGGGCTTTATGGCAGAATGGCCAGACGAAAGCCTCTCCTCTGTACACCATCCCAACAGTGAAGCATGGTGGTGGGAGCATCATGCTGTGGGAGTGTTTTTCATTTTCAGGGACTGGGGTACTGGTCAGGGTTGAAGGAAAGCTGAATGCAGCAAAATACAGAGATATCCTTAATGAAAACCTGCTCCAGAGTGCTCAGGACCTCAGACTGCGCCGAAAGTTCACCTTCCAACATGACAATGCAAGAGTGGCTTAGGGGCAACTCCGTGAATGTCCTTGAGTGGCCCAGCCTAACCGATTTGAATCCAATCGAACATCTCTTGAGAGACTTGAAAATGGCTGTCCACCAACAGTCCCCATCCAACCTGACAGAGCTTGAGAGGATCTGCAGAGAAGAATGGCAGAAAATCCCCAAATCCAGGTGTGCAAAGCTTGTCGCATCACCCAAAAAGACTTGAGTTTGTAATTGCTGCCAAAGGTGTTTCAACTAAGTACTGAGTTTTTTATTTGTAATAAATTTGCATTGATATCAAAAATCAGTTTTTTTGCTTTGTCATTATGGTGTATGGAGTGTAGATTTATGTGTGATATTTCTTTTTTTAAGCATTTTAGCATAAGACTGCAACACAGCAAAATGTGAATGTAACATGTACGCCAGTTGATGATGGCGATAAACATTGGAGCAATGCATATTTCAGATTTTTAGACTGCTTTTTGTCCTGGTTTTTTCTTTCCTAAAGCACCAAAAAGACATGTCACAAAGAGAAAAATGTGAGAGGTTTACAATCATTTGCAGAAAGATTGTGTATCCCGCCAGACATGAACACACAGAAAGGTACAAGTTCACAGACTAGCTAAAAAGGGCATTTATTGACAAAATATTATATAACGAAAAAGGCTTGTAGAAAAATGTAGTTGATCATCATAAAATCATGAAGATGCACCAAAGTTTTTTTATAAAATTGTATTAACCACAGTGAACATTGCCAGCTACCTAGAAAAAAATGTGTTACCTTGTTGTTGGCAAATTGACATTTGTGAGTTTCCACGTATTAAAGCCATTCCACCATTGTGGTTAGCTAACAGTGCCGAGAATGAGTTGTAATCGTGCCGTGCCAAACCATGCTTAAATGGAAATGCTACTGGAACCTTTCCTCACCGTGCTCTGAACTGTTCGGCCCATTGGTGGAAAAGCGGTTAATGTTTACATTTTTGGAAGTCAGTCTAGCTGGGAAAGGAGAAAGTATTTAAACATTTAAAAAGTTACACACTTCATCTTTAATATTTAATATGAATTTGTCAAATCCAGATTACTTTTGAATACAGATTTTTACAGTGTAACTCTGCATCCAACTACAAGATATTTTTATGACTGTTGGTCTTTTTTGACATGTTGATCATAGTTTTGCTCTCTCGTTAATACTTGTAGGTCAACGTCATGATAGTCTCCTCTGTGATGTCTCTTTTTGCTGTTGTGATTGTGTTCGTATACGCTTGTGTCACTCTCAGTTATGGAGAAGAGGATGATGAGGTCTTCCATCCCCATCCTGTCCCTGAAGTGGTACAATCAATCCACACCATGCTTACTAATGCTTCATGTGCTTTCCAGTGGCAAATTCACAATATTTCAGTCATTTACCTATTTGTTACACCTTCAGTTGAAAATCTAGAAATGATTAATTGAGTGGTATGCTCTGTAGAGGTTTATCCTTAGCCGGATGGTGAGAGGCGCTAACAGCACTCTTCTGGTGGCCTGCACGGGTTCTCTGCTCTTCTCTTCTCTCATCACATTTGTTGGCTGCCGCAGTCTGCCACTTTGCGGCTGCTATGACTCAGTGAATGGCATGGTGAGTGACATATGAGACTTTTGTAGCACAAGGCATTTCATTAGATTAGAATACAATGCATTGCCTAAAAGAACCACCTATAATTTCTTCTGAATAGGCTGTACAAGATTGAGATTAATCATTGTGTACAGAATGGTGTGTTAAAATGAACTGGTTTAGTGTATGGGCCCATTCTAATGCTGATTTGGACTGTATATGTATTTTACAGCAGTTTCTAGTTCCCCAGAATGATCCTATTGCTCCAACTGAACTGATCTGCACTTGGCAAGGTAATGGAGGGATCTTACTGGAGTGGTTTGGTAAACTGAGATAATGCAATCATATTTCAGTGCATTTCTGCCATAGAAGCCACTGTGTATGCCATTATAATTTTGTTAGTGAGATTATGTCTGATCATAATTTATTTTGTTTTATGCAGGCGGAGATGAACAAATCTTTAACTCTCCTGTGTCTTTCATGGATCACTGCCCTGAGCAGGAACAGCAAGACATCTCCACACCTCCACCTTACAGCAGATTATTTTAGGAATTGTTTTCTATGTTTTTTAAATGTGTGTTTGTGGTGGTAAGATGCATCACTGCATGTACTATGCTTTACTACTTTTTCCCTTCTTGGGAAATATTATTAATTAATTAGCCTTTAGAAAGTGAAAGGTGGGGAAAATTTGACTTTAAATGTTTCTCCTGATATTTTTAAGTTATTATCTGTGCCATGTCAATTTTATATGATCGTTCGGTGTTTTTTTTTATAGGCCTTAACTTTATACTTATTTCACTGTGATTATTTTTGTGAGATACATAAAACCTGTATAAAGTTTTCAATAAATAGTTCTGTTAAAAATGTAGTGTAATTTCTGCAGTTCTAGCTTCACCAAACACAGTTGTAAACAGATTCCAGAAAACTCCCACTGTCTTTCATTGGTTGTAAAAACAGGTTGTCCTGTCCTAAACTCACACCATTGGTGGTTGAGCCAGTGTTACTGCATTGGGTTGGATGGGTCAAACAAACTGGATTATTTGAATAGTGCCACAGTGTCAAATTTTTAGGTGAAATCAGCCTGCAAATGGCATATATATAGTTGACTGCATTTTAAGCCAATATACGAGAAATAACTTTTCCATTAGCTTCAAGAATGCTAAGAATTGCCTCTTTATGGATATAAAACTACTAATGGAAACTCCTGAATGACTGAGATTTGATAGATCCATCCCAGTGATTTCAGTTTTATTATGCACTTCCAAAAAAAAATAAAATGGCTGATAATTAACTAAAACAACTTTACAGCTCAAATAATGCACACGTTTTAACAGAAGAATTAATGTAAGTGCTTTTATAAAATTACAAGCTTCACATTTCTACCTTTAAATCCTCAAAAAATTGGCCACATTCTCTTCCATTGTAAATGCCTCACTGTAACTTTAATTTTGGCTTTTTTTTATGTAACCTTAATTTTGGAGGGATGAGTTGAAATTTTATTTTCTGGTAATCAACATTATGCCACAAATGCTGTTGATTAAGTTTAACTTGTTTTGAAACTGGAATATTTCATTAAGACAAAAATAATAATAATGGTGTCAATATTTTTTGCTATGTAATTTGAATGTTGAAATTTGTTTCAAATTCACTGTCTAGATAGTCATTATACCAATCCCAAATTGGGATTATTGTCAGACATAATTTCATGCACTCCTTTAGCAAAGAGCTGTGGGCCAGAACTTAATATCATACAAATCAGCTCTAAGTATATTGGATTGTCCAGAACAATAAAGACAAAATACCATTCTGATGGATTTCAAAGATTTAACGCTTTATTCTTTTAACAAAACCACAACAACCATGATTTCTTGTTTACCCCTTTGATTACAGTGGATTGATGGTTGATAATGTTTTGTCCCTTAAAATTATCACTCTACCTCAACAAGACTGTAGGCGGGTTTGATCAGCAAAATGATTAGGAAAGCTATAGGACTTGCATGCTTGTGTTCTGCATTGCAAGATGCTACTACTGACCCCTGATTACATGAATTGGCTCATATCTTTTGGTTGAAAAGATGCATAATGATCTTTTAACTGAGAATAATAAATAGTAATAAAATTTAGCACTTACACATCTGAATGAAATGCCACATATTGTCTTGTCTGCATGTAACTTGGAAAGTTTCATTAGCATTGTTTAGAGATTTTGAGAAAACTATGTTATTGTGTTATTTGAAACAGAAAAAACAGAAGTCAAGTTTGAAAGACACTTGAAATGGTACTTTTGGTGAAGAGACAAACCAGTATTATCAAACAAATGAACTCAGAGCCACAGTTGGTTTATAATGACCACTCCACTCCACTCCAAAAACATTACCACAGTGGCCTGTTGATATATCAAAACTGATCCACTTCATGATGCTTCTGGCACTGAAAGTAATATTCTGGGTTCAATACAAGTTAAACTCAGTAGACAGCATTTATGGCATAATGCACAAATAATTCTAATGACTTGTCCCTCCTTTTCTTTAAAAAAAAGCAAAAAAGTTAAAGTGAGGCACTAGTGAGGTTTAAAAGCAGAAATGTGAAGCTTAGTTTTATAAACACATTAAATCATCTGTTAAAACATTTTATTTGAGCTGTACATATTACAGTAATTTATACCCATTACACACACACACACACACACCAATGACGGCAGTTCAGTGTCTTGCCCTCTCAATCACACTAAAACCATATTTACGCTCACACTGTTGTGACTGTACTTTTGAAACAGTGAGTATTTTAACATTTAGATTGGCCCCATTCATTTTCACTGAAAAATTTTCACTGTAACCCAGATTTTTGCATCTTTTTTATTTTTAAGAAAAAGAGTGACCAGAAATGTTTGTTGTAATGAACTTTATGCCACAAATGCAGTTGATTGAGCTTAACTTGTTTTGAACGCAGAATATTGCTTTAATATAATGGGATAATTCTGTCAAGTATAACAGAATGTGCCCAAGATCATAACATTTGGCACAAACAGGTTACATTTCATTAGTACGCATTTAACACTTTGCTCTTAAATATTTCAGACCCATCATTAACCATGTAAAATTCCTCAAGAATCACATACTTCTATTTAATTTGACTTTAATTGTAATTTATATGCCTCTCCAAACAAATAAAACAGGTGGTACCTGAGGCTTCTTTGATGCAATACACAGGACCTGCTGTGGTTAAATTAAAGACATAAAGGAATACTCCTGTACTGGACTGAATTCTGTATAGCACGACAAATATGGCCACAGAGGAATAAATATTTCCATCAGCAACTGTGAAGTACTGTACATTTGTATTGATAGATTACAGTGAATGAGAGACTGACACTAGAACTGTCAGAGCAATGCCATGCACAGCGCAGATGCCATGTATAAAACAAGGAAAATGCATATTTGTCAACTAATCTGAGATATACATTATAATACAAATGTATTATTTGGCCTGCAAGGTATACTGTGATATTTCTGCCGTACTGCATACCACACCTGACTGTGTACGCTGAAGTAAACCACATTAGAGAAGTCTTGTCCCTTTTTACCAGAAGTCTTTTTAACAGCTGGCTTTCACAAATCCACAATTATGAACAGATTAACAGTAAGGATTTGATAACATGAATAACCCACTTGTTTTAACAGTAAATACTGTTCAGCTGAATGACTGCTAGAAGAAAAATGTATAAATACTGGCATTGGACAAGGACTCAAATACAGGAAATCAAAGGATATCAGCTTTTAAACCCATCTCTTGTTTTTCTCTATTAGCATCACTAATAACAAATAATATGCATTTGTGAGAGTGTGAGCTGGTTTGTTGTTTCACTTGAGAGAACTGAAAACGTTCACAGGAAGTGCCTGTATGTGTGGTGTGAGACAGATGGAGAGAGCAAACCAGATTTTGTATCTAATTTTGGTGGGAAAACGGTTTCATAGATGTGATGAAAAAGGCAATGTTTTATTTATGGTGATTTCACCCTATACTTCCCCTTTGGACCCACATTCCTGACTAAATCTAGTAGGCAAATTTGTTCATCTGTGTGTGGCAGTGATGGTGGGGAGGTATATGAGATGAACAGAGGCTGATGTACAGTGGTCTGAAGCTAGGATACTTAAGGTGGGTGGACCTACATGCATGTAAAAAATATCTTGAGAGCCATTGAGACAATTTCCTTGTGCTCCTTCATTTTAAAATAATGGCCAGATTCTGCACATCTGATAAAAACAGGAAACTTGATGATGGTTAACGTCTCCCTTAATAACATGTATCTTAATTTTATCAATCCTGAAGCCTCTGTGCATCCTCGCCTTTGTTGGCCCCACCCTGTAAAACGATGAATCATTCTCTTTCTTGCACAGGCTCCCCTTCATTAGCTCCTCCAGCAGCCACAACCCCAGGCTCCCCCGTCGTCCTCCTCTTCCTTCCTTCTTAGAGTGACGATATCTCCAGATCCACTAGGAGGCTGGCTTAACACCAGCGGTTTCTGAGATTTCAGCTTGTGTGCTACAGTCATAAAAATGGCCTCAACGTGGTCACTATTATTCCGACTGCCTTCATCGTTTCCAAAGGGGTTCTTGGCTGAGGTCTCAAACAGAGGCATTGAGTGGGCATCAGCAAACTGCTGTGCTACGTCAGTGCTTACTTGAGTGACATGGCGCAGGTCACATTTATTTCCAACCAGGATTCTGGGCACCTCTTGACCCAGGGCATGCTGACGGCACTCCTCGATCCACGACGGAAGGCTCCGGAAACTAGCAACATTTGTGACATCATAGACAAACACCACAGCATGGACGTTACGGTAGTAGTGCTGAACCATGCTTTTACGGAAGCGCTCCTGACCTGCAGTGTCCCACAACTGGACCTGGTGTACGGCAATAGGAGAAAGGGGAGAGTGAAACTTAAAAGACCCAATAATTTAAAGCTTATTAAAATTTATATTCTGGGTTCAATACAAGCTAAACTCAATCGACAGCATTTGTGGCATAATGTGGATTACCACAAAAAATAATTTAGAGACATCCCTCATTTTCTTTAAAATTGAAGACATCTGGGTAAGAGTGATTATGTTGATATTTAAATGGACACCAGAAAGTGGCGTTCCCATTAACATGCACTGTATAATCGTCATTCTCATTACTCCCATATAAATGCTTTGGTCAGTTAGCAGCTTTCTCCAAAGCAATGTTATTTCTCTGTGGTGCTTGTGTAAATAACATACATGGCATCAGAGGAATTCACTTTTTGAGAGTTCCTCCATTGCAGAGTTGTTGCTGTGTTTGTTTCCTTAACTTTCTATCGCAACCTGCAGTGGAACTCCGCTTCAATAGTGGGATTTTCCTCTTACTCAAAACTTGAAGATTCCTCCAACATACCAGCAGATACAGTTGAAGTCAGAAGTTTACGTACACCCTAGCCAAATTGCCTCACTCAGTTTCTAAAAAAATTCGGACATTTAATCGTAGAAACCATTCCCTGTTTTAGGTCTGTCAGGATCACTATTTTAAGAATGTGAAATGTCAGAATAATAGTAGAAATAATTATTTATTTAAGCTTTTATTTCTTTCATCACATTCCCAGTGGGTCAAAAGTTTAAATACACTTTGTTATTATTTGGTATCATTGCCTTTAAATTGTTTAACTTGGGTCAAACATTTTGGGTAGCCTTCCACAAGCTTCTCACAATAAGTTGCTGGAATTTTGGTCCAATCCTCCAGACAGAACTGGTGTAACTGAGTCAGGTTTATAGGCCTCCTTGATAGCACACGCTTTTTCAGTTCTGCCCACAAATTTTAGATTGAGATCAGATTGAGGCCAGCGCTTTGTGATGGCCATTTCAATATCTTAACTTTGTTGTGATTAAGCCATCTTGCTAAAACTTTGGAGTTGTACTTGTGGTCATTTTCCATTTGGAAGACCCATTTATGACCAAGCTTTGACTTCATGGCTGATGTCTTGAGATGTTGCTTCAATATATCCACACCATTTTCCTTCCTCATGATGCCATCCAATTTCTGAAGTGCACCAGACCCGCCTGCAGCAAAGCACCACCACAACATGATGCTGCCACCCCCATGCTTCACGGTTGGGGTGGTTTTCTTCAGTTTGCAAGCCTCACCTTTTCCTCCAAAACTAACGATGGTCATTATGACCAAACAGTTACATTTTTGTTTCATCAGACCAAATGACATTTCTCCAAAAAGTAAGATCTTTGTCCCCATGTGCACTTGCAAACTGTAGTCTGGCTTTATTATGGCAGTTTTGGAGCAGTGGCTTCTTCCTTGCTGAGCAGCCTTTTAAGTTATGTCGATTTGGGACTCTATAGGTCTTGACTGATTTCTTTTGATTTTCCCATGATGTCAAGCAAAGCAGCACTGAGTTTGAAGGTAGGCCTTAAAATACATCCACAGGTACACTTCCAATTCAGTACACCTCCTATATTTTTTTTAATAAACCGTTTTCTTAAGTGCATGTAAACATGGTAAGTGAAGTGCTTACAATGGAAGTGAATGGGGCCAAGCCATAAATGTTAAAATACTCCCTATTTCAAAAGTATAGCCACAAGATGAAAACAATGTAAGTGTTAAAATGTTATTGTGATAAAATTGCTTACCCAACCTTTCTGTGTTAAGTTTTATACTTCGTTGCCACGACGATGTAATGCTGTAAACCCTGTAATCCTGAGCGATGATTTAAACAACTTTGAGCTCAAATAATACACAAGTTTGAACAAATGATTTAATTTAATATAATGTTTAATTACATGTAAAATTTAATGTTTAATTTAATGTAATAAGCTTCAGATTTCTGCTTTTAAACTCTCCAAATATTGGCCCCATTCACTTCCATTCTAAGTGTCTCACTGATGTTTTTAAAGAGAAGTCGAAACTAATTGTGGTAATCAACATTATGCCACAAGTTGCACTGAATCCGGAATATTCCTTTAGTAGCTGTCAACGGTAGTATTTGTCCTTGAGCATAGTAAGACAATGCGGGGTGTGTTAATGCATGAAAGAAAGAAAAAAACACGACAGATATTATGTGCATGATGCAGCTTGTGTGCATTGGTGATTTAGTTTCAGTTTGTGCAATAGTATTGCAGATAAATTGGCTGCTATGAGAGTGGATAGCTAGGAACGTCATATAGGAAGGAAACCAATCTGTACCACCTATGCAGAGAGCTGACAGGAGCATCGCCAATCATGCATTCAACTGTCCAGTGCATATGTCTTCATATTGCCTTATTAATGCACGTTAACTATACAAGGCGCCTTGTGAAAATATAGGAATCCTCACCTTGATTTTCTCGCCGTCTATTTCGACAATTTTCTCCCGAAAATCCACCCCTATAGTGGCCTCAGTCTTGTCTGGAAACTTGCCCGCACAGAATCTATAGGTGAGGCAAGTCTTGCCAACTCCGGAGTCTCCGATTACGATTATTTTAAAGATTCGAGTCCGTGGGGGAGGCAACGAGGAACTAGTAAATGATGAGCTGAATTCAAAAGAGGACTCGATATCTGCCATACTGTCTGCCTAATGCTCAGTACGTGTCACTTTACCGGCTGACACACTTGGTGTGAAACACAAGTTAGACAGTGATTCAAAAGCACACTTAACTTCTACTACTTCTCCACAAACGTTTTTTGCAAATCTCAAACATTCGGAAAGCGGAGAGCGTATGTGCCGAGTTGACTGCTAGAATCCACATATTGCTGATGCATTCCTGGCGGAGTCCTCTTTCACTGTTTGGATCTGTAGCCACGTATGACGTTGACATGACTGTAATCTCGCGAGAGGTTATATTACACTGGGAGCATTGTTATTGGTATTTCGACAATACACGAACACAAAAAGGTGGAGCACAACTTTCACAAAAAGTAATACATCAATAAATCAATAAAATTGAAAGTATTATATTATATCATATTAGGTTATGTTTTGTCATATTATATTATGTAATATTTCAGCAATATCACTCGTGTTTCGTTTTACGTTTTTCCGTATTACAGCTTTGACGCGGCACATCTTTTACCAACTAATCTTTCTTGCTCACTTCTATTCAGGGCATTTCTAGTTATATGTGGTACAGGCGTTCGCGTAGGGCACCTGAGCCACCAAAGGTGCCCATAAAGTAAGGACGTGTTTTTATTATTGATATTTATAGTCTTTTATTTTTAATATTGTATAGTTATTTATTGGTAGTTTATTTTAAATTATGTTATTTTATTATAGATTTTTGAATTTGTTATTTTGTTATATAAATGTGTTAGTCTCCATGTGGGAATTCACTTAGTGTCCCCATTTGCTCAGAAGCAGCACTTCCATTGTTTCATTGGTGAACAATGATTTCTGATGAAGATGCAACTTTTAAATGAATAAGTCTGCTGTGGTCAGTTTAAGAAAGTGCTGCCTCCAATTTTTACACACATACAAAATGTTTTAGAGGCCACTTTAGTCACGTGTGGCTTTAAGTCAAACAGTGCAATGACACTTACCAAAGTCCAACTCTAAATTTACTGGACAACTGCTGAAAATGTTGGTAAGTTCTTACATTTCATAACTGTTATAAAACAGTTAAAGATTACTTTTGTTAAAATAATAATAATATTAAATTAATGCACAGCATTTCATGAACAAAAATTGTCACTAATTGTGCTATATTTGAGCAAGTTTGTGCCTGTCAGTGATTGCTACTTATACTCATTTTATGAGTAGCCCCTATGTAAATGTATTATGCTGTTTGATATCAGTGTGTTAAGTTTAATGTGCTGGTAAACAGGTACATGAAGGTGTTGAGCTGGAAACACCTCCTTCAGGACTGGAGAGAGAGTTTCACACTCTATTCAGCTCTGAAGCCCTGCAATTTCTGTGTGAACTCATCTCTACCTTCCAACCAGAGGTTGACAAGGTATCTGTTCCCCACATAAACACAATATCCTGTAGGATTTCCACTCACTGTCACTTTTAGTGGATCAAAATATGTTACAAGGATGTTTGAGTCAAAAACTTTGATATACAGTAAATAGAACATATATAGAAATATAATATATAGTTAATATAGTATAGGGGGATATCATAGAGCATCACAAATTCATCACAATGGCATTTTTTTGGGTGTGTTTTTAAATATCTTCACTCTTTTGCCTGCAAGGTCCTAAAGCTGAGAGTTCTTCGAAAAGTTCAATTGGATCTAACTGGAGAGCTGCCAGGATTTCTGCAGGACACAGCTCACCTCCGAAATGATCCCACTTGGAGAGTCAGTCCTGTTCCACCCAGATTACGCTGCAGACATGTGGACATTGGTGACCTTTCACCCTGTGACACACAACGCTTTATACAGGGACTTAAATCCACTGCCCAAGGGTTACAGGTAGGACTTGGTTGTGCCTGTAATGCAAAACCTATTGTATAAATATATACACATATATATACAGAATGCAGAATATACTCAGAAACATTTGTATTGAAATATATGTCCATAAACACTGATTGATAATAGTTTGCTTCAATTAACTTCATAGAGTAGTGGACATCACCTTATTTAAAAGGCCAAAAATATGTGTTCCTGGTTGCAGTCGTATTATTGTTCATCTGCTCTATATCCGTAGGTTGATTTCGATGATGGCAACTGTCCTACATATCGCAATCAAATAAAGGGCATATATAATGTTTATCTGGCTGTTCATAACCAGTATCAGGGTGGGTCTGCTTATCTTTTGCTAGGTGTTTTATTAAAACTGTCAAAATCAAAATTATATTTTAAAACAAGTAGCCCATCAGATATGCCTGCAAGAAAGTATGTGTCAATCATTAACAATCTGTCATGTTCCTCTAAAATAGATGTACTGCCCATTTCTCAGGCACCAGTGCTGATGCTACGCCCACGTGCATGGAACATGGTGGAACACAACATGATGGTGTGAAGATGCAATAGAAATGCATCGTACAATACTCTAATGTTGTATTGTAAGATATTGCATTTTCTTTATTTAAAATGAGAAATTCGAAAGCATCTCTATCTCTATGTGTGTACTGTAGGTGAATGGTCGAGAGGTTCCAGGTACGTTGTTTGACTTTGGTCTGCTGATGTTTCATAATGCAAAGCTACTTCTTCAAAACCAGAGTGGCCCTTTTTTCTACTTGTCCAAGGTGAGTAGTGGATTATTTCATAAAATTTTGTAAAACAGTATTTGTTTTTCAATATAACTAATTGACTTAACACTTAAAAACAACAGTTATGTTGTTTTCAATGATCAAGTCGTATCTCAAGTCGTCAATTTTATTTGCTTTGCGTTTTTCACAACACACATTGTTTCAAATCAGATTTACAAAATAATTTAATATCTATAAAGTATTGGAGTCATAATTGTGAAATTGTGTACAAAAATAAATAAATAATAATTGTATTTATAACCCCAGTGAGCAAGCTGAAGGCGACTGTGGCAAGGAACACAAAACTTCATAAGATGTTGGTTAATGGGAGAAACCAGGCTCACTGTGTGGGCCAGTTCCCCTCTGGCTAACATCATGAATATAATGACAAAATTACTTATGTATAGTTTAAGTCATGGGTTAAAATGATTAAACTAAGTAAGTGTTAATGGACAATGTCTAAACTCAGATTTTGTATGAACTGGATTAACTGAAGAAGTTCACATAGATGCAATTGTCTTTGTAAATTGGCTGATGAAGGCTTTTGTTGGCAATTAAATGATAGATGATGTATTCCATTTCAAGCGTCTAGTCCATCATTAGACAGAGGTGATGCAGGCAGAGATCAGTGAGGTGAATCGCAGTTCAACCAGCAGGTCATTTTGATGAGATTACTGTAAATTTTGTTTTCAAAGGACAGATTGGTATCAAATATAACACCTGTAGAAGATGGCATAACAGTATCAAGAGTCAAATTATATTTTAGCTGCTTATTTTTAGAGGTTTTTGGTCCAGTAATTAGTGCCTCTGTTTTGTCTCTGTTTTGTATCTCAAGTGAGGGAGTCAACGTATCTCCAATGTATGGCAAGCCAATTTTGCTTTTATTGCATACACCGTTACTTGTTGTAATTGTATTTGTACTAGTAACATTTCAATTAGAAAGCTCTACAATATATTTTCTACTAGTAAGAATTCCAATTATAGAGCTCTGTAATGACATTGTTACTAGTAAGAATGCAATTGAAGAGCTCTACAACTGATTTACAGAGCTCTGCAATTGCCTTTTTTACTGGTAAAAACTCCAATTTTTTTACTAGTAAGAATTATAATTACAAAGCTCTCATTAAATTTTCACTAGAAAGAATTTAAATTACAGAACTCTACAATTGTATTCTTACTAGTAAAAACTTCTATTCATTAATTCATGTTAATGCAAAACAGAGGCCATTTCCCATTCCAAATCCCACTTTAGTTATGCTACATTTCAAAATAAAGGCCATGTGTGACATGGTAAAATATTAGCATAAAATATTTTTACAAGCTTATTTAGCAAACATATTGACTGCATTCACATAGTGTCAAGATTATAGAGAATATCGAGATGAAAACACAAATATTCTTTGTTACTGAAGGATAATATTTTATATGAATTAACTGTATTAATTATCCTGTGTATACTCTTGAAAAAGTTCAAAAACATTTTTTCACGTGTCAGAAACTCATACGGCCCACTGTGGTCTGCAGCATCTACAGTGTAGTTTTTAGGAACCTGCCAGTCAGACACTTGTGGAGTTTGTCCCAAAAATTATGCAAAAATCTTTTTTTTTGTTTGTCTTCAAAATGTTTAGAATGTAAATGTGTAGATTATGTGAAAGTTTGCGTACAGAGGTGTACATGCAAAACAGTAGAAAGACTAGTAGTTTTATTTTTTAATGAATCATAAAGGAGGAAAGTAATTTGTTTTCTTCTTTTGAAAAGTGTATAAAAAAAATGTCTGCGTATTATTTTTTTATTTATCCTGGCATTGTTTTTCCTACATTCACAGGTTGTGCCTAATGTATGAATATATAATCATATACTGTATATTCATAATACATTTTGTGCCCCCATACATATACATCTTCCCATCTGCCAATTTATACAAGCCAGATGAATATGAATGTGCATTATAGAGCTCTCTATTTGGCATTCTTACTAGTAATAATTCATTTTCAGAGCTCTGTAATTAAAAATGAATGAGTCAATAAATCTTACGAGAAGTAATCATTCAGATGGAGAGCTCTCTAACTTGAATTCTTACTAGTTAAAATTAAATTATGACGAGTAATGCTGGGAAAATTAAAAGATCATTTGGCTTTCCATACATATGGAAGTAAAATATTCAATATTCAATAAAAGTACATATTCAATTGTAGAGCTCTGTAACTGTACTTCTTACTAAAAATATATTGTATTATAGAGCTTTATAATTGGAATTCTTACAATTATAGAGTTATTTAATTAAAAATTAATGAGAGACAAACAGAAACATATGACAAGTAAATATTCAATTGTTTGTTTCTTTCTTTCTTTCTTTCTTAATGCCATGCCAGCTTCGATGGCTATTTTCATGGTGAAAACCAGGTTAAAATAATAAAAGTAAAACTAAATATGTTTAATATTTTGTGGGCTCTCAGTGGGATTTTCTCTTAATAGTAAATATTTGTGTGTGAGTCTTGAGTGTCCTATCTGACATTGTGTGTAAGTGACTTGGTCCCACTGGTTATTAAAAGAGAAGAAACTTCTGGTTCCAACAGCAAGATTTATTTCATGTAATGTGTTTGCTAAACAGTGATCCCATTCTGATTGCCACTTGTTTTTGACAGATGAATTTATGACAGGTTTCAGATCTGTGGAAGTTATTGAGCACTTTTTGAGTCCTGTAGATAAAGCTTCTTTGGCAATATTATAAGCTTGCTCATTTCCAGAGATTCCACAGTGGCCATATACCCAACAGAAAATGGTGTTAAAATTTTGAGCTTCAAGGGATGACAATTTGATTAAAATCTTCATAATAGTTGGGTAAATATTCAATTGTAGAGCTATTTTAGAGCTCTCTAATTGTAAATTGTAAGAGAGCTCTGCAATTGGAATCCTTACTAGCAGGGCTGGACTGGGAAGAGAAATCGGCCCGGGATTTTACATAGCAACTGGCCGGGTTCGCTGTCCTTTACTGCATATCGCGGCGCAGTTTTGTGGTCTGTTCTGCATAACGCACGGCTCATTTTAGCTTATCGCGGCCTATTCGGCCCATTTCGCGGGCGACCCACCAGCCCGCTTGGTTCTCCCGATGGCCAGTCCATCCCTGATCGGCCCCAAAGTGAGTCAGCCCACCGGGAAAATGCCCAGTATGCCAGATTACCAGTCCAGCCCTGCTTACTTGTAAAAATTCAACTGTAGAGCTCTTTAATTAAAATGAATGAGAGTCAAAGGAATCATAAGAGAAGTAAATATTAAATTGAAGTTAAATTTTTTTACTAGTAAAATGCAATTGTATAGCTCTCTAATTGGAACACTTACTAGTAAAAAATTGTTCCAATTAGAGAGCTGTGCAATTTACTACTACAAATCCAATTACAGAGCTCTATAATTGAATATTTACTTGTCATATGGTTTCTTTGACTCCCATTCATTTTTAGTTATAGATCTCTACGGTTGAATTTTCACTAGCAAGGATTCCAAATAGAGAGCTCTAGAATTTAAGTTTTACTAGTAAAAATGCAATTACAAGGAGTATTGCTGGGAGCATTTAAAGATAAATCAGCTTGCCATATTATCCCAGGAAATCAGTTTATTCATTTGGGTGCATTATTTAATTTAATTGTATTTTTTTTCTGCTCTGCAGGTTGAGAGCTACATGGAGGCCAGACTGTGGAGTCAGATTTTTTTCTGGACTGAAAAAAAGGTACAGGAGTTGACAAGAGCGCATATGTTCCATTGTAGTTTTTAACTATCATTTCATATTTGTAATACAACCTGACCTTACATTATATTGGTTGTGTTCTAATCTTGCAGCTTGGCCTGCCAGAAGGCTCTATAAAGGCAACTGTGTTGATCGAGTGTGTCCTAGCATCATTTGAGATGGAGGAGATTTTGTATGAACTCAAGGAGCACTCTGCTGGTTTAAACTGTGGCATTTGGGATTACTCGGCTTCCTTTGTTAACAAATTTGGTGAGTTAATAAGTATTTTGCGAGTCTGATGATTTAAACTCAAACACATCCACAGTTAGCGATGATGTCATTGTTTTCCAGGTCATCGGACCAATTTCCTCCTCCCTGACCGCAGTAAGTATGTGGATATGGAGAAGCGTTTCCTGCACAGCTACATGGATCTGCTTGTGCAGACTTGTCACCGCAGGGGTGCTCTAGCAACAGGTGGCATGGCAGCATTGTTGTTGCCAAGAGACAAAGACTGTGTCCTCTACAAGAAAGTACTCCGTACTGTCACCAGGCAAGATGCATTAATTAAAGTCCTGAATACTTGCAAATCCTAATATCGCATCAAATATAAACAATTTCTTCTTTTGCCTAATCAAATTAGCCTGAACATCATATATTTTAATTATTATTGCTCATACATAGGTTTAGGGATTTGAACAAACCCCAGACCCTTAGTATTAAACTCACCCACACCATTTGTGTGCTATGGACATGAGTAATACCTCAAAGCATCCAAGCTAGTTGAAGAGAAGTGTGCTTTAAATTTGTAATTGATCAGACTTAAAATTTTGCCTGACATATGATAAAATATAAAACAAGCAAAAATCCCATAAACTTACATTAAAGGAGGGACCTGATCAGTAGTGGCTCATTACCACAGATATAGCTGGGGCAGATCTTGCTCTTTTTCCTTTCTTTTTACCTTATTCAACTCTTCAACTTGTTATTCAAACACAAACGCATTGATGCAATATGTGGTGTCCTTGCATTATTCCACCACAAGGCGGCACTCTTAGAACATAATGTTGATTCTTTCAGTACATTTTTAACTTTATCTTAAAAAGTGGACTTGTTGCATGAAAAATGTTATTTTATAATATTAAAAAAACAGGTAGGAGAGGGAGCGAAACAGAACTATCTACGTACATGCAATTTTCACATTTCCACAGTACTAATAAACTAAATGTTTTATAATAATAATAATAATACAGTTTTAAATCACAGTAAATTTAAAACAGAAAGTTTCAAGAGCAAAGGCTTTTTGACATATAATTTGTCGTCATACAAAACATACAATGTCTTATCACCTACCCTTATCTTTTGATTTTGTAGCGTTCCTCATTTAACACCATGACAACTGAACTCTTTTAGTGTTTATTGAATACTTCACAAATATAGGGCTACTGTTATGGCCGTATCCCACGCATTTACACTTATTTTTCACAACCGTCTAGCTCTTATCTCTCGCTGCTTTTCCCACACACACCCCCCGCCCCGGAGGTGTCATGACAACACATATATCCAACCCCTCCCAAAATGAGGTATAAACACAACATTATTATTAACTAACGTAACACTGAACATTGTGAACCTAGTAATGTAACTGTAACGACATTACACTATTTTCTGTCTGGCTTGTCAAGACCCAATTTGTCTTGAATTTGCAATAGAAATTACATGCTGTTACACACACGTTCATCGATAGTGCTCGCCATGTTTGCAATATGTCACACTGCTGGTGCGGACTAATACTAAAAGTACCTTTGGTTTGGCAGTGGCATTACGTTTATGGGCAGATTCATTTCTGCCCCAATGGGTCTCAATGAGGGCTCGTTGCAGTAACATATTTGACCACATATTTCCATTGGAAAAGATGAAGGGCACTGTGGAGTTTGGGAGGGTAGCAGATTATCTGCCCCACATTCTTGTATATCTGAATCAAACATTGTGTAATGGAGCTTTCAGCTACTACTGCAAGACACACCCACTCCAAATAACCAGCCAAATCCTTAAGTCTGGGAACAGTTGAATGCCACATTCAAACACTGTTTGTTGTGTTTCTTTGGAGTCCCGTAGCCATAAACATCTACACCTATCCAGAACTCTAAACCTAAACATAACCATAAAGATTTTTAAAAATCTAAAGTTTGTAAAAACATTAAATATACTGCAAATTAAAAATTCTTCTGAATTCAACCATACTGCCATAACACTAGGTGGCGACAGTGATGAGAAATTTAATGAAAGTGAAGAGAAGTATGCTAAGCTAATAGGCTAACCAATTAGCTTGTAAGCTAACTGAAGAAAACTGTTTATCTTACATTTATATATTTTTATTATTATTGAACAAGCAGAAATTGTAAAAACACCTTCAGGAATAGAGTAAAGAGCACTTCCACAAAATGTAAACATAAGTTCAGTTTACCATTTATATCTTCCATTTAATAAAATTATATGTGAAATATCATTTAAAAGTATTTGTCATTTTTAAAGGGTTAAGAGATAATGAAACATACAGCGATTGTATAGGATTTCAAAAAATTTTGTAAGGCAAGCACCTCTCACAATTTCTTCAGAAAATATAAAAATATAGTTATAATGCTTTTATTTGTATGATTGTGTTGCTTGTACTTGCTTGATAAGTTTTTCTTGGCTCAGTCATCCTAGTTATTTTAATCAAAGTGCTTGTGAAGTATCCAAATTTAACCTAGACAGCAGCTATAAAGGAAAATATCAATACAGCACAACCAGCTTCTATAATGTATAATTATTTTTCTTAATATACATTAATATTTTGTTGTTGTTTCAGACTTAAGTTGCTGGAAATCCAAGCAGGAGTTGATGGGTTCATGGTCTACGACATGGATCTAATTGATCCCATGCAAAAAGTAAGTGTCACTTAACTAGGTCTCAACATCACTCATGATGCCACAGTACATGTTCATTATTGTCTATTCATCACTTGTTTCAAACACGGGCTCAGACTAGCTTCTTCCTATAAAAGCACTATTTATACTCAGAAAAACAATGCCTCTTTGTCTCACAGCTGTTTCAGCTTCACTCTCACAGTCAGAACCAACTCCTGCAGCTGCGTGATGACATCACTGTGACCCCTGAGGACTTGCTCACCATGCCTGCGGTCAGAAAAAAATCTCTCAGGGGAAACCATGTCATACTTGCCAGTTCATTTCGAATTATTATCCATGCAGTTGTTAAAACCCCAGATTAATTGAGAGACTATGTAAATGTAATATTTGTAGAAAGCAAATTTAATTTGTCACACAACAGGACGGTTTAAAATTACAGTAACTAATCAAGGCAAAAAAAAAAAAGTTTCTTTTTCAAATGGTAAAAAACAATTTTTAAAAACTGACTTAGGCTAGGCACGTTCCTTTATACAATCATATACATTTAAACCTAAAATCCTGATGTTAATTTAAAAACAAAGCACATTGACATGCTATGCGTCTACTACCCAAATAAATACTGTATGTGGTGACTGAGGTTTTCAAGTACTATTGCTCTACAAATGCACTTGTGTTAAAACGTATCAATTAAGTGCTGTATTTCTCTGTAGGGTGGAGTAACGTTGTATGGACTGAGGTATAACATTGCTGTAGGAGTCCTCTTCATAGAAGCCTGGCTTTCAGGTGGAACGCTTTTCACTTATGGCCTTAAATGTCACTTTCATGCCCTATCCTCAGGAATGGAGTTTTTATTGATATTTACTGTTACAGGCAGAGGACATTTCTTCTATCTGGGGAAGGTGGAAGATTCAGCTACAGCAGAGATTTCCAGGTCTCAGGTCTGTTCATAAATCCTTTCTATTTTTGTTCTACACCATAACACTATCCCCAACTCAAATGCTTTTTTTTTTTTTTAAATCAGGTCTGGCAGTGGATCCGGCACCAGGTGAGACTGGAGGATAATGGGATGGTAGTGACAAGAGCTCTAGTCAGCAGCTTGGCAGAAGATCTGATGGGGGAATTGAAGACAGCCATAGTTTCCCAAACAAGCAGGTAGAGAATACTGTACAAATGTCTAATTTGCTGGATGTACAAATTAATGTTTGAAAGTACTCTCATTTAACAGTGAATCTAAGGCCATGGCTAAATATAAATAAGTATAGTTATGGTAACATCCTATGTAGGCTTGTCAACAAAAACGGAGAAATTTCTTCCAATCTCTTTTGTTGGCCATTGTGTCCAATCAAACTATGCAATATTTGTTTATATTTATACATTTCAATGTTTGATGTTAAAGGAATAGTTCACCAAAAAATTAAAATTCTCATCTTTAAATCACACTCATGCCATCCCGGATGTGTATTGACTTTCTTCTAAAAAACACAAAGACTTTTAGAAGAATATCTCAGCTCTTTTGGTCCATACAATGCAAGTGAATGGTGGCCAGGCATTTGAAGCTCCAAAAAGCACATTAAGGAAGCATAAAAGTAATCCGTACGACTCCAGTGGATTAATCATTGTCTTCTGAAGCGAAGTTTTAATCACCATTGACTTGCATTGTATGGAACTACAGAGCAGAAATATTCTTCTAAAAATTTGTGTTCAGCAGAAAAAAAGAAAACATGCACATATGGGATAGCATGAGGGCGAGTAAATGAGAGCGTTTTCATTTTTGGGTGAAATATTCCTTTAAGGACATTTATACTTTTGTACAATAAATCATATTGAAACTTTTTTGGGTCACCGGTTTACATGTCAAATGTAAAATCTGGGTCTCAGCAGTCTTAGTGGAATTTAAGTTCTCAATACAGAAACATTTTCTCTTTCCACTCTCTCTAGAGATGAACAGAGGTTGATGACTGCTATGTCCATGTTTCTAGAAATAGTGCAAAAGAATGATTTCCCCGAGTTCCTCACTACCTACCTTAACCTGGACCACACATTCCTTAGCTCTCAGAGCCTACATGACAAGGGACAGATGGACGGGCCACCCAAAGCCAGGCTCTAACACAACATACAACATCATATTAAAGTCTAAAATGACTATTACTTATGTCACAATTAATAAAAATCTGAGATCCATTTATCATGAAAACATTTGCAAAATCGCCAATCGGAGACATTACCATTAGCTCTAAAATATTACAAGGTATAAAGAGTACAGTAAAAATATGGCAACACAGACAGGTGGAGTACAAATTCCATCTCATTTAACAAACAAATACTACACATTTGAATGAACTTTAGCAGACCCTGAAAATTATTTTTAGATTAAACTGTTACATTCTACATTGTTCAACCAACTGAATTAAAAACAAAGAGAAGTATATCACAGTATTGTTATTTTGTTTTATTTGTAACTGTGTGAGTGTCAAATGACAGAACATGTTCTCAGAATTCAGACAGTGGTATGCTTGGAGTCTTGTAGTATGGAAAAAAAATTAAACCGAAAGGTTGAAACCAGCATGAGAGAACCCAACAATGAGTGGGAGAGAAATAAAATAAGCCAAACAAACCCAAAAGAAACAGTCACAGTAAAAGTCCTACAGATCCAATAAAGCCATGGCCACCTCGAAAACATTCACTGAATAACCGAAAGGCAGCAGAGGATGTAAGAGAAAAATAACGAGATGCACGCCTGCCTCTCCTCTGCACTCCAGGTGACCTTTCAATTGAATCTACTATCAGCTTATTGGCTGAACATCATAGTCTCCTCTAGACAGCCATGTTGAGCTTCAAATGCTGGTTCCCCCTGATGGCTGATCCTGGAACTGCTTTGTGCCCAGCAACACAATGCCACAATAATTCACTGCCACACTCCCCCTGACCTCCCCTCCCCCAGTACCCTCGCAACAGGTGCCGTTATCTGCATCTAAAGGTCCGCCCCACAGGTTTGGCACAAGACCACGTTAGTCAAACCAGGACCAAAAATATTGCTCCTCTTGCTATTATTCCATTCTCTTTAATATTCTTTTATATAAATTACACTTAAAAACATGAGAAGCAGATGCATTTGTCTGATAAACATGAATTAGGCCAAATGAGTTCATTGTGACCGTCTTCCTCAAACTTTCATTTTCTCCGTAATACCATTTATTCTGTTCTAGCTCAAGAAACGCCATTGGCCGTATATATAAAAAAAAACAACAACATAGGAAGAAAGAAAAAATAAGGAGTAAAACAGGTATTTTCCCCTATTGCTTGCTCGCTCCCATGAGTGGAAGCGAAGGCAGAAGGTAACTGTGGTCTCATTAGTGCAGTAGAGTCTGAACCTCCGTGGGGCGTCTGGTCTCAAAATGCTGACAGCCACTAAATGGCCTCCCTGCTCCTTCCTAAAAAGCTCACATCTCATTGGGCATGTCCTCGTGGTCGCAGGGTGACAGGTCTCCATTGGTAGTCACTGCAGAGTTGTCCTGGTATCCAGGGGGCATGAAGGCCAGGGCGTAGGGGTAGAGACCGTGGCATGATGCACGGTATGAATCGACAACTTTCTCCTGCTGCGAGCCCAGACTGCCATCCCTCAAAGCCTGGAGTACATCTGTGCATGTCTAATATTCAATCATAAAAATATAAGAGATGTAGCAAACGCTTTTCATTTGAAGTGACATCAATTTGATACTGTTCTCTTTATAGAAACAATACCTGAATTGTTCTGCCTGTCAGAGACTCATTCAAAGAGGTAGCCAGCTCAGCAGCCTTGCCCTCAGAGGAGGGGTCAAGACAGACCATCATCTTAGCAGCTGCATACATAAAGGGGACACTTGTTTTTAACAGCACAATTCCCCATAAACAGCTCAGAACATTTCAGCTCATTCTTGGCATGGGGCTTTAAAGTCAACATGAAACAGCATTTGTAATGCATTTTACTTCTGTAATGTGTTTTTCCTAAAACAGATCAAATGATTCAGTGCTGAAATTTATTATTCATGAATGAAGGTAGATCTGACTGCGTGTTTGCATTTTGCAATTTATAATAACGGACTATCTCAAAAAACTAGCAGCATCCACTTTTATGTAGAATTTCTGACGTCAAGACATGTTCACCCTCGAGAGATTCCAAACAAGCCCAGATGAGATGCCCAATGCAATAAATTTGCAACCTATTGGGGCTTTTCCACTGTATGGTACAACTCAAATCAAATGGGTTTTCCAATGTGGATAGTACCTGGTATCTGAAACTTTTTTTATACCACCTCTGTCGAGGTTCCAAGAGAGCCGAGCCGATACTAAATGTGATGTCAAATTCCTGCAGATCACTGATTGGTCAGGGATAATCGTCACTACCAGTGTCACTGGATTTCCGACACGTGACAGCAACACACTAGTTTTAAAGTTAGTAACAGCGATAAAAGTATCATTTGTTCACGTGACATTCGAATTGTGAAAAAAGAAATGGTTGTGTGCAAAATCACGCTGTGGTCAATAAACAAGGTACAGACGGTCCACTCGTTAGCGATGAGCAAAACGAAAAAGTCTCTCAGGAAGTGTATCAGCTGTTGGCCGCACACGGCTACCATCAGACCTACCAACAGTGTAGTGAAAAGTTATAAAAAAATAAAAAATAAAAAAAAAAACTTAAGTGACTACAGAACCATCAAGGAAAAGCAGAAGTGGTTCGACCAAATGGACACTATCAAAACCGGCAAGCAATGGGAGGGAGAGTGCCCTGGATGCAGCCACGATGCAGGATGGTATGTTAACTCTATTTTTGTTATGTTAACTCTATACTCTGCTTGAACGCTTCACTTTATTTAGTTGACCAGCTACTGGAAGCTTGCTTCTAAAACAACCAAGCCAATTTAACTGGTACACTTGTGTAAAATCAGCATGCAACAACTGCTTTATGCAGCACAATGAGCTAGTAGCTAACAGCTAGCTGTTGTGTTTTGGTCAGTTTGTGCCATGTTAAAGATGATGTCACGGCAGTATAGGTGGCGCAACTATGATGATCAGACTATTAACCCACCCACATTGATGCAGTACTAAACTGCAGTGGCTAAAAGCAAGCTCAGAAAAGTAAAGCGAGTAGAGTTGAGGCGAGTCGAACTGTAACGTGTAGTGGAAAATCGCCAAATGTGGGGACTAGTTCATATGAAATCATGAAATCATATTTCATCTGTTACGAGAACAGCCTTTTTCCACCTTAGAAACATTGCTAAGCTACGTAACATGCTATCTGTTTCTGATGCAGAAAAGTTAGTTCATGCATTCATGACCTCGAGACTAGATTACTGTAATGCTTTATTAGCTGGTTGCCCTGCATCCTCAATAAACAAGCTACAGTTAGTCCAAAATGCAGCCGCTAGAGTTCTTACTAGGTCAAGAAAATATGATCATATAACACCGATTTTAACATCTCTACACTGGCTACCTATTAAGTTCCGTATCAATTACAAAGTATTACTACTGACCTATAAAGCCCTAAATGGTTTAGCTCCGGTGTATTTGACGGATCTTCTATCGCCATACAATCCATCGCGCTCTTTAAGATCACTAAATTCGAGGCTTCTGGTCATACCTAGGATATCTAAGTCCACTAATGGAGGGAGGGCGTTCTCACATTTAGCTCCTAAACTCTGGAATAGCCTTCCTGATATTGTTCGAGGCTCAGACTCGCTGTCCCAGTTTAAAACTAGATTAAAGACGCATCTCTTTAACCAAGCATTCACATAATGCTTCCTTTTTATACTACTGCTGAATCAGTTATAATGCATTAATATTATGAACATCAGCTATGCTAATTATTTCCCATCTGCTTTTCTGCTGTTATCTCGGGACGCCAGTCCCGAGGTAAATAGCGTTCGCCAGCTCCAGTTTGTATCCAGCCTCTCACGGAGACTTCAGATGCCCCATCACCATGGACTACGATCTTGAAATGGGATACATAGACTAATTATTGCCAACAAAAGCCTTCATCAGCCAAACAGGGACAATTGCATCTAAGTGAACTTCTGGACTTTAATCAAGGATGGACTTCAAAGACACTGGTCACTAATCTTGCAGTTCAAACACAATCACTGTCTAAATACTGACCCTTAACACTTAATAAGTTTAATAATTTTTTTAATCATGTTTTTTAACTATAAATAATTCTTATTTACATTATTCATGATGTTAGCCAGAGGGGAACTGGCCCCCCACAGTGAGTCTGGTTTCTCCCAAGGTTATTTTTCTCCATTAACCATCATCTTTTGGAGTTTTGTGTTCCTTGCCACAGTCGCCTTCGGCTTGCTCACTGGGGTTATTAATACAATTATTATTTGATTATTTTTAAACACTATAAAGAATCATTTCTTATCTAATTCCAAAACAAGGCTCCAAACAAAAAATCAATTAAGGAGCCATTGGCTCCTATAGGGGGAAAAACAGGCGCCAAATATTTTCATTTTTAACTCCTTCCATTCCTTTTCGTCCCGCAGCTCGCATGCAAGAAAAACTGCACGTGCTAACAGTGTAGTCTGTGGAGCATTCTTCGCAATTATGTGATCACGTGCATTTTTTATGCCCGTTACTGTCACCGTGTTTTCTCACAGTCTCTTTTTTGAAATGGTTAGTTCCTGCAATGAACTCTGTTTTCCCCGCTATTTCTTTGATATAAACTTTTGTAATGTATCTCGGGAAATGTAATGCAAATTTTAAAATCAAAGGGAGCAAATTTTTACTGTCGCCAATGGCGACCTTGACAGAAATTACACTCGCAAATAAATTTATTTGGTCATAAATGCGACCATTTTTAGTCGCAGTTTGGAGCCCTGCACAAGGATGATGATTTATTGACTTTATAGACATTACATTTTTATCGTCTGTTAATGCTGAACTTCTGTAAAGCTGCTTTGAAACGATGTGTGTTGTGAAAGGCGCTATACAAATAAAATTGACTTGACTAGTTCTTTCAATTAGTCAAGTCATTTTTATTTGTATAGCGCTTTTCACAACACACATCGTTTCAAAGCAGCTTTACAGAATATCATGCATTAACAGAAATTTAAACTGTAAAATCTATAATGTCTTAGTTATCATTCTGTAGTTTCATAAAAAACAATTGTGAATTGGGTTTAAAAATAAGTAATTAAATAATAATTGTATTTAAAAAACCCAGTGAGCAAGCCGAAGGCAACTGTGGCAAGGAACACAAAACTCCATTAGATGTTGGTTAATGGAGAAAATTGTCAAACTCCCACTTTGGGAAACTTTCAATGTTACTTGAATTGGTACTATTTTAGCATATTTCTATCTTTATTCTGTGGAAGGCTCGGTTTGGAAAATATTCATAAAATGTTAATGTTCATTTTGTTGTTTTCTTTCCTAAGAAGTTTTCTGCATTCTGCATGATTCATGCATCCTTCACAAAGACGAAGCTGCCCGATTCCAGCCTTGCTGAAGCACACCCAGATCTTCACCAACCCTCCACCAAATTTCACATTGGGTCCTAGAGACTGTGGCTTGTAGGCCTCTCCAGGTCTCCCTCTAAACATTAGATGACCAGGTGGGGGATCATTGATGATCTGGGGGTGCTTCAGCAAGGCTGAAATCGGGCAGATTCGTCTTTGAGAAGGATGCATGAATCAAGCCATGTACAAGGATATCCTGGAAGAAAACTTGCTTCCTTCTGCTCTGACGATGATCCCCAACTCTGAGGGTTGGTTTTTCCAGCAGGACAATGCTCCATGCCACACAGACAGATCAATCAATGTGTGAATATGAACTTGTTTTCTTTGCATTATTCGAGATCTGAAAACACTACATCATTTTTTGTTATTTTGACCAGTTGTCATTTTCTGCAGATAAATGTTCTAAATGACAATATTTTTATTTGGAATTTGGAAGAAATGTTGTCAGTAGTTTATAGAATAAAACAAAAATGTTCATATTACTCAGACACATACCTATAAATAGTAAATCCAGAGAAACTGGTTAATTTTGCAGTAGTCTCTTAATTTTTTCCAGAGCTGTATGCGTCAAATTTTCTCACTTTCAAAATCTGATTAAAAATGTTAAATGTTAACCAATAGCTCATGCAGCCTTGGTGACGTTAGACAAGCAAGTAGGTTTTCTAGGCAGAACAAGCTATTACATTTTCATAAAAGATTACAGAAACAAACATTTAATCTTTGAAACAACATGCATGGATGTATCGTGCACAATAAAAAGAGTCCTTTACCATACCTAACTATGGACTGTGTGGCAGTTTCCGAAAGAATGAACAACATTTATGGGTACCTGCAACTCTGTGTGGTATTGAATTGGCATGCTTGCTCAGGAAGTTCTGGTTGAAAGTCTTGGGGTCACTCTCTCCAAACAGTTTTGTGATCTCCTGCTTCAGAACCGTCTGCACTGCCTCTGTCATGCCCTTACTGTCAGACACTAAAAACAAGACACAAATCTCAGTTCGCTTGCTTTTATTCTTTTGAGTGTTAAAATATCCTTTATATCGATAAGGCTGTATGTCACTGGCACAGTTATCACTACCTCCTTTGAAGAATCGCACTAAACACTGATGGAGCCAGGGGTGATCAGGGTCCAATGAGTAAGCCCTCTTGATCGACTGCAGCATCAAAAGATACTTTTCTACAAACACACACATCATGAGTATTGAATCACTAAGGACATAAACAAGGTTCCCAAATCTTTTGACTAATGAACTTCAGTGACTACGTTTACATAGACACCAAAAGCGGCATATTGCTTGAAAGTGGCATTCCAACGCCACTCACTGCGAAAACTCTGAAATAAACGGTTTTCTTAAGTGCATGTAAACGTGGTCATTATTTCTCTAGTCATTTGTAATTGCTGGATAAATTTTTTAATTGATTACACTCACAAAGAGCCATTTCTAGCCAATGAAAGTGTTATGTTCACTATACAATTTTATTTTCCGTTTTAAGATTTTATTCATTACTACGACGTTGTGAGGACTGGAAATCACAAATTTAAAATTGCCTGATATTTTCAGGTTTTCCGTGACCTTGGGGAACCCTCTATACATTATGAATCACTTTGAGGAGTTAGTCAGTGTGCTCACCTTTCCTGAGGTAGATCTCAAAGGCCAGCAGGTGTGTCTCTATTTTATTCTTTACTAAATTCTTCAGGGGAGTCAGAAACTTAACTGCTTCTTCTAAAGGATTCTCAACCTAAAGAAAATGCATGCCATCATGATTCTCAGCTGAAGGACAAACATTTCAGATGAACACAATCAGAATACTTCTTTCCAATATTCTTATATATAGACTTCCACTAAAGATCAAGAAATGTCAACATACACACCTTTGCCAGTTTTTCTGGTATGAGCTCCTCTTTAGGTCCTCCTATCTCCTCTTCGTCCTCTTCCTTTTTCTTCTTTTGGTTTTTTAGCTGTTTCTCTTTTTCAGCATTCTTCTTTTCCTCCTCTAACTGAGCTTTCTTTTGAGCACGTCTCTGTTTATTACGCAACTTCTTCAGCTCTTTGTCCGTCAAGTTGTCTACGGGAGAACCACAATAGTTTAGAAAACAAAACACTTCATTATAACCTATTTTTGTGTATTTTGAAACTGATTGTGACGTTTGTCCAAAAAAAGGTTTAAATGTGTTTTGAATCAATGAAGGTACCGTTATCAGCTTGTGATTCCTTGTTGTCATCAGAGAGTGGGTTATCGTGAAGGCTGAGGTAGATCTCGATGGCCGTGCGTGCTGCCTTGAAGTAGAAAGGGTGCATGCGCAACACATCCTCCAGGTTGAGCAAATCCACATAAGAGCACAGCGTCATCTTCCGCGTGCAGTATGTGTGGAAGTCAAACTGGTCATCTGTTATCTCCACAAAATGCTGTAAATGACACCATACAAAGTAAAAGTAATAACTTAGCAGATCTCAACATTGAAGATGAACCAATGCTGCTTGAAACTTAGGAATTATCTTTGTGCTTAAACCAACAGATTTAGCACAGACAAGGGTGCTCACTATTGGCCCACTAGTTCTCAAACTCATTATTTTAAGGTGAACTAAACATCAGAGAGTATCTGATGCTGTGGCCCTAATTAAGGATGGTACAAAGGACTCACTCTCTCAATTTCATGGCACTTCTTCAGCGCCTCTCCGTATTTGTTCAAGGATTTGTAGGCCAGAGCGCATTCCGTCTGGAACCACATACACTGCATCTCATTCAGATTCTCTACCGCAGATGTACCTTCCTGCAGGAAAGCCAAAAATGTCATAAAATCACAATAAATGATCAGAGACAGAAAATACTCAATTTAGCTGTTTGCACAACCAATGGAAAACAAAGTCGTAAATAGCCACGGTATTGCCAAGATGGACATCAAATGAACTGCCTTAAAAAGGGACACATAATGGTGTTATTATACAATTGTGCATGTGACTTACCCGTGTGAACTTGGAACACATCTCCTCTGCCTCCTTGATAAGTCCAGCCTTGAGCAGATACTTGGCGCACTTGGAGTTGATGAAGCGGTCAGCAGTGTCAAGAGCCTGGGCCTCGTCCATCCAGCGAGCAGCTTCACGGATGTTACCCGCATGCTTTCAAGAGAACACGAGCACGAGTGAGACGAGGAAAACAGTCACTCAGCTGTTCTTTTTAATATCTTCTGTCTTGGGAAAGAACATTGTGAAACACTCTACAAACTACTTTGAATTAGTGTTTTACCTTGTATATCTTCGCTTTGACGAGGAAGAGCTCTATGAGGGTGGGGGTGCTCTCAATGGCTGCGTTGATGTATTCTAGGGCAAGTGTCTGTTTGCCGATATGGTTGAAATGCTGGGCCAGGAAATACTGAACCCACAGTAGAGAGGTGGGAGGCTCTGTTTTCCCATCATCTAAAAATCACATTTAAAATGTGCTGTCAACAGTCAAAACACTAAAACATTTGGTACTATCTACCGTTACTGCTTTACAACTGCCATTTATAACTAAAGGAATAGAGCCATATGACTTACAATCTTCTGAGAAAACAAGCAGAAATGCTAAAGATTGTACTTGCCACTCTTTTAGGAAAGTGAGGGACCTTGGGCTGTCAAGTTACAAAAATAACAACAACAAAACACCTCAAAAGTAACAATCTATTCCAAGCCTTCTTAAGCCATATAGTAGCATTAAATGAAGAAAAGACAGATATTTCCTGAAAGTCTTGTCATCCACTTTAGTGTTCAATTCAAACATGTCACCATTAGACCAAGTGCTGCATTGTCACTAAATGTTATTAAATGTGTTTTTATGCATTGCAAACTTAAAAGGTGCACTGAGTAAGATTTTAGCTGGCTCTTACTCATGCCGTCGGTCCCAGCAGTACTTGTGGATTTGGATTCTAAACTGACACCCATTGAACTGGATACTGGGAGTTTGTTTACCAAGTGCTGCCGCTTCACACCGAAGATGTTTGTTTATCTTCTGTTTTTGTACTTTAAATCTGTGTTTTCTCCCATGTTATACGCACATCCATATATTATTGATATTCTTGGATCTAATCCAAACTAATTTTGCATGCCGGTTTGTGACCGGAAAGTTGCGACTCGTTAGCTCTCCGCCAGCTGAGACCGCCGCATGCTTGCACTTGTTGTCGTGCCATTTATCCGTGATCCGTGAGAGTTGCAGGTTGTAGCGGTTTGTTTTAAGACTTCAGCAGGACCTCTTGTTTGGAGATTTTAATCTTTCCACTTGCACACATTCACTTTCTGGTGACACACTACTACTGATCAATATAATACGCTGGACTACACTGTTGACTTGGGCTCCGTTGTTATTAGCAGTAAGAATATTGTGTTTGTTGTTATATTGTTAAACTTAACATTCAATGAAAAATATAAATCTAATTTCAGGCATATACTATATACACACATACAAATAAATTTCTAAAACTAAAATCAACCGGGTCAGCAGAAAAAATCCTTACCATTGAGCCCTCCTTAAATGGAAAGTGTGGTCAGTACATTTTTAAGCATTTCTCCTCTTGTGTTCAACGGAAAAAAAAAGCAGTCATATGGGTTTGGAACAACATACGGGTGAATAATTATGTTAAACTACTCTTTAAGTTTGCCAACATCTAAGGGCCTGTTTACACCTGGCCACTTCATGCATCTACACTGACCGGATAGCTATCTGATCATGAAAATACAAGGTGTAAATGCCCTCAGAGACACATTTGAGACAGATTGCAATCCGATCGCTCAGACCACATCAGGAGGTGGTTTGTGACGCATTCCAGGTGAAACTGGTCAAGTGTAAATGCATCTGGCTGTTGAAGTCACATGTAAACTTTACCCTGCCCAAACAACACTATGTCAACATAGGAAAAATGCTAAACATAACAGCTGTCACAGAATATTTAGATTGGGCTAGCGTCGTTGAGTAAATAACAACAAAAAATTAGACGAATGCATGTTGTAGGAGAGACAGAACTTTTTTTCCTCATTTATTTGATCATCATCAGTCTCTCAGTCTTTAGACTATTGGGGCACTACATAAACTTGCAGCTTTTATCTCTCTCCACGCCTCTCTGTCCTCGGCCTCTCTCATTGCGTCGCATAATCGCAAACCAGTCCATTCACGGATCTTGACCTTCCATCTCATCCTTTGCCAACCTCTTCTTGCTCCTCCTGGCACAGTCCCCTGCAGGATTGTCTTCGCAAGACCATTGGAACGTATGACGTGTCCAAACCACCTCAACTTTCGCCTTTTCACGATAGACAGGAGATCTTCGTAAGGCCCGATGGATTGCCGGATTCTGTTCCTCACATTTTTTCACAATTTGTGATGTGATCCTTGTAAGAGATGCCGAGGAGAATGCCTCGAAGATTTATTTGATGCAGATCGCTGATGAAACTGAAACTAAACCCTGACATGAGCGCAGCTGACGCCCATGATGCGTCTTATCTACGACAAGCCCAAATACAGACACCTGCACGCTGGGCAAATTCACTTGGAATCAAATAGTAAAGCACATCATTTAAATTCACTGCCCGGAATTAGCATAATCACAGAAGTAAACTCTGTTTTATTTGCAAGGAGCACAAGAATCGAAGATCTGATTTATATTCATTTGGTGGAGACACAATGATGTGGCCAACTGTAAATGGAATGAGCTTTTTCAATCAGATAGCAAAACGATCAGTAAAAACCCATGAAGTGCCCAAGTGTAAATAGGCCCTAATATTACGTATCAATTTGTCGGCACACAGTTCACACAAAAGCTTTCATGTTTACATGCTGAGCATTTACTCACCATTTTGGTTGAACATTCTACAGGTTCTCAAACTTTTTTCAAAGCCCACAACTAACTCCTCAATTATTGCCGCCTGAAGAAGGTGAGAAGATGACATGATGTTACTCCAAGTGATGTCTTCTCTAATTTGTGGAGTACTGAGGTCCAGTACAGATTTCTACTGAGATATGGCCCCTATCTCACCTTGTCTTTATGAGGGTAGATTGATTTGAGTGTGGTAAAGACAGGCGGGCATCCTTTGCTGAAGTTCATCCGCAGGTACCGATCCAGACACTCTCTAAACTTCTCGCCTACAAGAACCAAAAGCAGTCATGTACACAGACATTATATGAGCAGAACAGCCCAATTTTTTATTTTTTTTTAAAGACTGGCACAGACCTGTGAGGAAGCTGAGAGGAAGTCTTCTTGGCACCAACCCTTTAGGATACTTAACCCAGGCATCTTCATAGATTTTCTGCCTCTCCTCTGCACTCTCTGAAAAAAACATAACAGATAATAAGAAAATTGCCAGGCTTTGCTGTGTTCACGGTCAATAATAATCTGAACAAATATGTGTACTTGGTTTGAGTGCTTTCTCTAGCCCTTGATAGTAGCTCCAGTTCTCAGGGTTTCTCTCCAGCAGTCGCTGATAGACCTCTGTAGCTTCACCAGCCCGATCCAATTTCAGAAGAAGCTCTCCTACAGACATAGCCAAACACATTGCTTCAGTAAAACTGTGACAGCACAAAATGCCCATGATGTCATGCTCTTGGAAAAACAGCCATACAGGTTTGGAGTGACATTAGAGTGAGTAAATAATTACAGAATTTTCAATACAAGTTAAACTCAGTCGACAGCATTTGTTTCATAATGTTGATTAACACAAAAATATCATTTCCACTCTTCCCTCCTTTTTATTTAAAAAAAAAAAAAAAGCAGCAAAAAGTGAATGTGGACAATTTTTGAGGGTTTGAAAAAGCAGAAATGATAATTACTATTATAATTGCATTATATGTTCATTTAAAACTCATGTATTATGGGGCCTGGGTAGCTCAGCGAGTATTGACACGGACTACCACCCCTGGGGCCACGAGTTTGAATCCAGGACATGCTGATTGACTCCAGCCAGGTCTCCTAAGCAACCAAATTGGCCTGGTTGCTAGGGAGGCTAGAGTCACATGGGGTAACCTCCTCATGGTCACAATTAGTTGTTCTCGCTCTAAATAGGGCACGTAGTAAGTTGTGCATAGAATAGTCGATTATCAAAATAATCATTAGTAGCAGCCCTAGAGGCATCTGAGACTTGTCCTCCGCCACCCGGATTGAGGCGTGTAACGGCACCACCATGAGAACCTACTAAGTAGTGGGAATTTTGCATTCCAAATTGAGGAGAAAAGGGGATTAAAAAAATGTATTATTTGAGCTGTAAAGTTGTTTTAGTTGTTTTTGCAGGATGGCAAGGTTTATGTTTTTGTGTCGTCATGGCAAAAGTGGTAAACGGTTACAACAAAGTTGTAAATTTGGATATAACTGTACACAGAAAAGGTTAAAACAATTTTTTCACACTACAATCATATTAACACGCATATCATTTAAGTATTGTGGCTATACTTTTGAAACAGTGGGTATTTTAACATTTACAGATTGGCCCCATTCACTTCCATTGTAAGTGCCTCACTTTTTCTAATAATATATTTTTGTTGTGGTAATCAACATCATGCCGCAAATGCTGTCAATTGAGCTTAACTTGTATTGAACCCAGAATATTCCTTTAAGAGCCATTGGCTCCCTGATCATTTGTATTATCTGAAGCCCTACTAAGTTCCCTCAAACAAACAAACATACCTCGCGTCTCCTCCACAGCCAGTTTGTCACAAACTTGTTTTTCAAAGTTGGTCAAGTGATCGAGAGCTTCTTTGAAAAGCCCAGCCTCCCTCAACAGCTGATTCTGATACAGCAACAGCTCACTGTACTCGTAATCCACCTTATCCGGAGATGTCTGAAAGACGCACAAAAACACACAACCCATTGGAATCTTCTTAAAGCAACAGTCAAGAGAATAAAACACAATGTACTGCACGTGCCACACTTGAACTGAAATGTTGTAAATAATTTACAGTACGTTGAGGCTAAACTGATCCTCTCATTTGTTATCTTCAGTATACAAAACTAAAAACAAACAAACACAACTACCTCGTATATGACTTCCTAAGCCATCTTGCCTTAGAAACGTGCAAAAGTGAACTGTCCTACTTTGTGTGGATGATGCGACTGACAGGGAAAGGTGAAAGAGACCTGTTGTGTTTTGCGAAATTCTTCCACAATCTTTGCCGCCATCTCATAATCTTCCAGAAGGTGATATGCAATGGCATAACCAATCCAGGACGCTCTCTGAGCTGGCCGCAACTGCAGTAACTGGTACCTGGTCTCCTGTGAGAAAAATGAGATGAAAAGTTTCCAAAGAACTTCATTGTTCCTGACACAAAGGCTCACATTCAAAATGATTTACCCTGTAACCTTCGAGGTCTCTCATTTGGATCTGCAGCAGTGAGAGATCTCTGAGGATTTGCAGATTGTCTTTGTCCCATTTCAGAGCATTCCTGTAGCACTTGATGGCCTCGTCATACTTCTTATCTGAGCGCTGAAGCAAACCGTAAACGTGCCAACCTGAGGAGGAGGAGTTAAGGGCAGGAAACAGCACTGCAAATATCTCATAAATTATGCTAATGGATAATCCTTGACATACGGTGCCAGACAACTGGAATTAAGGGTCACAAAGTGCCTCATACTGTCACTGGGCTATGTCAGGACAGGGTACAGCTGAGAGGTACTTTGACAGTGCTTTTCACAATTTTGCTGACAGTGGGAAAGTTTTAAGGATACACACATGACTCTTCAGGTCATTTCGTAAACCTCTTCGCACTAAGTCATATGCCTCCTCTTTTCGGCCCAAGCAGTTCAGAGTCAGTCCCTTCATTGCTAGGGTTTCTGTAGGAAAAAAGTCAGACATGGACAGAAAGTGTGTCGATTGTGTGCTCTGCAACAAATGTAATTTGTCAGATTTAAAGGGATAGTTCACCCAAAAATTAAAAATAATTTACTCAATCTCATGCCAACACACATGCGTATGATTTCTTTCTTCTGCTGAACACAAACGAAGACAATGCAAGTGAATGTTGATCAGAACTTTGAAGCTCCAAAAAACACATAAAGGCAGCATAAAAGTAATCAATAAGACTCCAGTGGTTTAGTCAATGTCTTCTAAAGCAATCCAGTTAGTTTTGGGCAAGAACAGACCAAAATATAACTCCTTTTCACTGTACATTTTGCCATTGCAGTCTCTAGGCACAATCATGATTTCAAGCTCGATTACACTTATTAATGCTTGACGCATGCACAGACTGCTAGATTGCGCTAGGAAGACTCAAACTTGAAATCACAACGGAGACTACTGTCAAGTTGTAAAGTGAAAAATGTGTTATATTCTGGTCTGTTTTCACCCAAAATCTATTACATGGCATCAGAAAACATTGATTAAACCACTGGAGTCGTATTAATTATTTTATACTGCCTTAATGGGCTTTTTGGAGCTTCAAAGTTCTGATCACCATTCACTTGCATTGTATGAACCTACAGAGCTGAAATATTCTTCTAAAAATCTTCATTTGTGTTCAGCAGCAGAAAGTAATACACATCTGGGCAAGGAAGTCATATGGGTTTGAAATGACATGAGGGTGAACTTTTATAAGCGAACTATTCCTTTAAGAGAAAATATGTGATAAATTCCTGACACACCTACTAAATTTACACTGAATGAGAGTGGTCTTACCTCCGTGTTCGGCAAACTTTGGGTTGGACAGGATCTGTTTGCAAAACTTGAGCCCATTTCTGTACTGCTTGTGTTCGTAGCATCTCTACAAGACATATAACAGGAATAACATGCTCTTTAAAAATACTCTCACTGCATATTAGCCAAAATGAATATCGGTAAAGGTTTTGGTAAGCAATCTACATCTTGTTAACCTTTCAAACCAGAAACATCAAACAAAACCACAAAGAAAGTGTGTAACATGATCAGTACTGGAATTTCAAAATCAGGAGACTCCGAGTACGATACATGTATGAATCACCTTGGCACCCTGTAGAAAAGATGCAAGTACACAAAGGCTGAAGTGAACTCTTGCAAAGACATGCACTGGATCTTTGCCAGTAAAAGGATTCGAAAAGTGAGCCGCACCTTTTATATCAGCGTTACCTTAAAAGAATAGTTCACCCAAAAATGAAAATGTTCTCATCATTTACTCACCCTCATGCCATCCCATATGTGTCTGACTTACTTTCTTCTAGATTTTAGAAGAATATCTCAGCTCTTTAGTTTCTCACAATAAAAGTGAATGTGGGTAGAACTCACAAAATCATATAAAGGCCACTTAAAAGTAATCCAAAACTTCAGTGGTTCAATCAATGTCTTCTTTAGTGATATGATAGGGGTAGGTGTGGACTTAAATATTGATCTGTTTCACATCACATCAGAATACATTGATTAAACACTGGAGTTGTATGAAATTTATTTTATGCTGCCTTTATGTGTTTTTTGGAGCTTCAAAGTTCTGGACACCATTCACTTGCATTGTGGGAAACTACAGAGCTGAAATATTCTACTAAAAGTCTTCCTTTGGGTTCAGCAGAAGAAAAAAAGTCATACACATCCAGGATGGCAAGAGGGAGTAAATGATGAGAGAATTTTTATTTTTGGGTGAATTATTCATTTAAGGACTTGCTTACTCATTTCATGTTACTCTTTTTGAATGTTTAGTTCACCATGCTTCTAAAAATGCCCACGGCAGGCCCAGGAAGAAGGCTATGAGATTACAAACACTGGTCACCACAACAGTTCAGACGTACAAAAGTGCATTCAGCCAAATATCAACATAACAAAATTGTGAAGGAATGCCCCTCTGCCTCAAGCATGATTAACAAACACCTTTAGCACTGCTGTTTGCATTGTTTCGATGACTTCTAGGAGTGAGCTTGAGAAATTAGACTTTTTGAAGGAGCAGATGTTTGACAGCAAAAAATAAACAAGTCAGAGGTATGTCTAAATGAATTTGCACCAGGACAACACAAAATTAAACATTTGAACTATTATTACATGCTAAATTAGATCAATGACTGTGCAAACTAATGTTGAGCCACTATACCCTATTTAGAACAACTTCATAAACACAAAAGAGCACCATTGAAACACCTGAAACTAATATAAGTCACCAGGGAATAAATCAATTTCAAAGTATTTTCTATTCAGCTCAAAACCCAGTAAGCTACCTACCTAGACTGCTGAGATGACTTTGAATGCGCACAAAATAATGACCAAAAATGCTGCCTAGGTAGACAGCTCGTTAGAATAGTTAACGAACCACAAAACAAGGCAAGATTCATGCAGTTGGATCTGACAGCAGCTTTGAGGCGTGGCCATGTACAGGTAAAAGTGCCACTGTTAAAAGTACACACTGCACTAAGACTGTGCATTTGATGCTATGTTTTTCCCAATAAAGTGTGCTGAAGTAGTCTTAAGACTAACAGACCTGTAGGTTTCCTGCTTTCGTGCGTTTACTATGCCGCTTTTATGTTGCTTTACGCACCGCAACATTCTAATAACTTGTATGGCGAGTGGTCGGCTAACAGATTAACTGTTGTTTTTATAACATACATTCGCATCTAAAACTCTCTAAGTTATTGTTGGTGAAACTATAAATTGAGGTTGTAAGCAGTGTTTCATGTTCATTTCGGCGATATGGTTTTCAAATCACACACTTTGGGACAAACGTGCTAAGGCAGTTAGCAGCTCTGTATGGTGCAAGTTCTGCTCTCAAAGTGCGTGAATGTGCACGAGCTGATAGTAATGTCACGAGTATTAGAAACAAATGCGCCCCAAATACTTCACGAGGTCGCAAAGGGCTCTTAGTTGGTTTAGCGTGAAGTCAGCGGAGAGGGATCCTGGCTAAAATAGGAAAGCGACTGACACACGCTTGCTTTCTATTATTAACAAGCTAGCGATCGTTTGCAGATTTCCCCAACTTACCAATATTCTCTTAAAGAGAGCGTTCTCCTTCGGCGGCAGAGTGATCGAGGGCATGGTGCTTATTGAGTGGCGATCACCGTGACTTTGCTAATCATGAATCGGAATACGCGATCCTCTGGCCGGGTTGTCTGCTGTATCCTAAAACCCCCCGAACTTCGCTGTCTGGGGCTCCTCGCCTTCACGTGGTGACAGCAGGCCCCCCTTCAGAACCAAAATGGCGACGCTGCTTCTCTCCGGGTCAAACGGTGAACCGCGCATGCGCCGAGTGTGCAGCATTTCCGAGGCGGTAGATGGCACGATTGAAATTACGTGCTTTAAGGGAATATAGGTGCATGGGTGTAAACATACCTCCAGTGTATATATTATCATAATGAAAGTGCAATAAATTACACGATCAAAAATATATATTATATATATTGATTATGAAGTACACATCGTAGTAGCTAGATGGCACTATTATTCGTCACACGAAGGTACGTTTTCAGTGTTAAAATGAATGTATATGAAATTAACATACTCTAGACAACGGGGTCGTGGAATATAACTGTCCTGACAATTAATATTTAAAAGGTCATCGTTAAAAAGTGCGTTTCAATAAATGCATTTATATAATCGTAGAAATGTGAGAATTTGTGGTCCATGATCGATTACTCTGTGTGCCACTAGATCGGTCAATCCAGTTGACAGGAAAGATAATCGAGCAAGGATTGAATCGAACAAGTTATTGTGTGGGGATAAAAACGCTGTCAAAATGCTTCTCGGTCGGTTATTGTTGCGGACATCAGCTGTCGATAAGAGTTAGTACTACAATCCAACTATATTATGCGTAAATTATTATAACAGTATTCGTCCTATACGTTGTTAGCGAAGCAGTGTGGTCTGGCCTTTCTTAGTTTAGCAATACAACAGTCTTTATGTTAAAAATATGTAAATAAAACACTTATTTAAAAAGAGAATATATATATATATATATATATATATATATATATATATATATATATATATATATATATATATATATATATACATATATATATTTACTAATGTTAATTATGCTTTATTGATATGACCACTTTCAGAATGTATTTATTGATACATTTAATCCGTTGAATGTGCATGACATCACTGTTTAAAAATCTAATGCTCATAAATAAAAATTATAGAAAGTTTAGAAAACAGCCACCAGGGCATATTAGAGCTGATACAATTTGGCAGCATTTTGCATAGCGGGTAGCAACACTGTCCAATACAGCGAATAAATTCGTTAAAAAATGGTTTTCAAGGATTGATTTGTTTCTTTGTATATTTCAGTGGTTAGCAGAAATGCCTTCACTGCCTCCAAACCTGATCCTTCCAAGCCAAACATGCTAAGAGTAGGGCTGGCGTTTGGAAGCACCATTTTCTTGTGGGCACTGGTAACTATTTTAATTTAAAATTGTTTAAATATTTAACTTACTCAAAGTTATACCTGTTTTTTGAGTTGTCTTAACTTTAAACCCTACTTTTGTTTACGCACGTTCTCTGTTTCCCAATAGCTCTTCAAGCAACACAGCACTGATGTGCAGGAGTACAAAATAAGGAATGGTTTAGAGTAATTCATAGGGATGCATAAGTAAAACCATTACAATCTCCTTATTCAATGTCATTCAGATTGTCTGTACCCTTTTACTCTGTAAAACCAAAGTGCACAACTCCATTTCAAAATTGTACCTTTAGGTTTGGGTGCAAGATTTTAACCCGATGTTTGCAAAGACAGAAAATATATGACTGCAGATGTATGCTTTTACATTTAAGGCATTTGGCTGACACGTTATGTGAAGTAATGTACGAAAGTACTTGTGTATAGTACTGAATAAAGACATGATCCAATGAAGTACTTCTTTGTAATTGGCCTGTAATAGCATGACTATGCCATGATAATGAAGTATCGATTTGCCAGTGAGAATAGTCATTGTTTTGTGCTTTTTTTCTTTGTAGGGCACTGACTGCTGTGTTCTTTGTGGATCTGCTATTAAAAAATGTACAGTAATGTTTAACTATTGTATGTATTACTTGCTTTTAGTCTCTCTCTACTGTTTCCAGCAATCATGAGTTAAAAAAAATATTTACTTAAAGGACAATATTTTTTTGGGCAAAGGAAATTAAAAATAAGTGTGCAATTCACTTTTCCTCCCTCAGTAAATTCAGCTTGGTCATGTGATTTTTACGCAAATCAATAATAGACACATTCTTGAACATCTTAATTCAGTAAATTCTTGTCGACTGTCAATCTCCAAATAAAAGCACATGTGATGACAACATTCAGAATCCGTAGTCACATCACAAATTTCAATTTAGAACGTTTTTCCATTTTAATCATACAATTGTCTTTGTCCATTGTACAGTGGAAAGCGTGCATGGACACAAAACAAATGTATCTTAATCAGTATATACAATGGTAAATCTCCCTGCAAAGCTGCTCTGCTTACTATACTTCACTAATTAATAGGAGAGTGTCCAGAGCTGTGGCCTGTCTTATTACTAATTGTAACCTTTCAACAGAATAGCATACTGTATAAACATGTATACTTGTAAAAAGAACATTAATAAACTTAATAAAACATTCTAATGCAGTTAGTTGCCATAACAAAACATGAAGGCAGACATAATACTGCTAATGTGTGTTAAATGTAAGGTAGCATATAAACATATTTGAGTGAATTTTGAAACTTCATGTGTTGTTTTCAAGGATCAGAGATAAGCGATCCATAAATGTATAACCTGTTTTGTGATCTTTACAGCTGTTTAACATTAGTGAGTTATTATTAGAGAGCCCTTCAAAACATCTTAAGTGCTCAAGGATGATTTCATGAACGATCGCCCTGGTGTGAGGTGTTGTTGCTTGTGATATCAAAGAATGCATCGTTTTATTTGACAGATCTTCTCAGTAATTCTTCAGTGTGTGGTACTCTTCAAAACAAGGAGTAGCACACAGGGCAATGTTGCATGCCACACACATATATTTAGTGCTAAGCCTCTTCTTTGTCCTGCGCTTGCTGGAAATGCAGACCTTGCAGGCACGTCTGGTTCTACTGCCCTGTAATTCAGTCTGAGGGATGTCGGAAAGGAAGTGCCTGGCTGTCAGACGCAAGGGACTGTCCAAGGCAGGACGTCCCCCCCTGGGCGGAATCCGAGGTGTACTGTTCTCCTCCAGCAGTGCTCTCATCAGGTTCATCCGGAACTCTAGAGGAGTCATGACTTTGCCTATTGAATGCAGAATACATGATTAGAGTGAAAAGTAGTGTGATATAGTACATAACTGGAAATTGCGTTAAAGGAATATTCCCCCCAAAAATGACAATTCTCTCATCATCTACTCACCTTTATGCTGTTTCAAACTTATTTTACTTTCTTTCTTCTGCATTCTTCAAGCATCAAATCATGATTGCGCTAAGGAGATTAAGATGTAGCTTTGGAAGTCCACACAATACAAGTGAATGGTGGTGTAAATTTAAACCATAAAACTCTAGCAGTTAAATCCATAATTTGGTCCTTTATTCTCATTATATCTCCATTAAAATATCTTTGTTTGTGTTCTGCGGAAGAAATAAGTTCATACGAGTTTGAGATGGCATAAGGGTGAGTAAACGATGAGAGAATTATCATTTTTGGATGAACCATTCCTATAAACAATATAAAAAGTGCTTTAAAATAATATTTTAGGTTTGAGAGCAAATTTCTCACCAGAAAGTTGGCGGTGGACAATGAAACTGTTGACTATGGCCGTTTCAAGCATGTAGAAGAACATTTTCTTATACCACTTTGTGGTCTTCCTGGCACACTCTATAAAACTTTTCATCATGTCTGCTTTGTCCACAGCCCCCATCTTTTTATCGTATTCTAGGATGCAGAGTGGCTTCATCGTTTTCTGCCCGGTGGTGTAATCAACCTTCTGTGAAGCTGCCATGACAGATGCATGGACAGTGGTCAGGACGTAAACATCTCTTTTGTTGCACCATTTTACCGCCAACTGTGTTCCATTCTCTTGGTACTCCACTTGGCCCTTGGTCATGTTGTTGTTGGTGAAAGCTGGCATCCCCCTCCTGTTAGCCTGCACAGTTCCACAGGCCCCTGTGCCATGAGAATGGAGGAGTTGAAACAGTGTGGGACTGCTGTGCCAACTGTCCACATAAAGAATATGCCCCTTTGACAGATAAGGGGACAGTAAGGTCATTACAACAGACCCAGAGATCCCAAGCCTGGCATATTGGTGGATGTCAGTGGTGGATCTTGTATATATAATCATATCCAGCACATAACCTGTGAGCACATCACGGAGAACAAAAAACTTCAACCCAAACCTATTGTTTTTTGCTGGAAAGGGTTGACGCAATGACAGTCTACCCTTCCAATTCATCATAGATTGGTCCACACAGAGATCCCTGTATGGCACAAAAACACTCCGAAAAGAGGAAGTGATTTCAGTAAATACTCTTCTTATTTCAAACAGGGGGTCATCTACATCAGCCTTCAGACTGTTGGCAAAGTTTATGCAGCGCAGGAGCGAGAGGAAGCGGTCCAGAGAAAACAAAGTCCCGAAAAAAGGGGTCTGAATCATGGGGTCTGTACTCCAGTAGTCACGTAGGGACGATTTCTTGATGATTCCCATCAAAAGAACTGTGACCAGGAATGTGTACATCTCCTTTATATCAGTTGGCATCCATTTTGCCAGCTTTCCCTTTGAAGCAGTACATGTCTCATCCTGAAGCTGCAACGCATGTCGGTTTGTTTCTTGCACCAGTTCTCCCACAAGCTCCTCCGTTATGAACATTTTGAAACACTGGACCTCATTTGGAGCCGCCGGAGGGTTTTGCACCCCAGAATTTGTGTTATCAAAAACAACCCCAGGTCCAGGAGGAGTGAAATTGCAGGTAGTTCTCCAGCTGGAATAGCTCACCTCCTCTGCTTCATCTGAAATCTTTGTCTCTTTCCCTCCATCGTTAAAATCAGCAGCTTCATCCTCCGGACTCTCGAGAAGCACGAGGTTGGAGGGAAGCTCCTCGCCATCACTGATGTTCGAGTCACTGATAATTTCTTCCGAATTATTATATAATTCACTTATCTCTTCATCTGTCAGTTGCTCCCTTTTAGGCGTTTTGAAGGACATTTTTGCTGAAGATAATGTCGAGTGTAAAAGCCCCACACGAGAGCGTACCTGGACGTGACGTCACTCTTCACTGGAAAAAGACTAAAACATATTTTATATGCATTTTACTATATATTCAAAATACCGGAGGTACGTATTTAAACATTTGTGTTTCCAATACCTGTATGTTACAATATGAGATGTGTGAGGGTGACGTTAATTATTCTGTGCTATCTTCCCTTACCAGCCATGCTTAGTTTAGATGGGGGGGGTGTCACCAGAGCAGAGCCTTTCTACTAATGGCAGTATACAAGGTTGGCAAACAACACAGTTCTATGGGCAGGACACTGGCGAGGAGACAAGAGGCCGTTTTTTTAATATATGTATTTATATATTTTTCTTGATGTCTATGGAGGAGATGCTTCAGTGTGTTGAATAAACTACTGTTGTTAGGAAACAGCTCATCACTTAAAGAATTGACCTCCTGTCCGCTAAATATTTTACTCTAAACAATCGTTTTGTAACGAACTACGCGTGGTGTCTACGATAAAATCGCCGTCACTTGTCTGTAAGAGAATACACGCTGACGATTTTGCGACAGGTAGACATCACTTTACGGCTCTCTCTCATTTGTGTTGTATCAACAAACAGTGACTTATTACTGTCGTTACGCTCTCTTCTATGATAGAGCGGCGGAGATTATTATCTAAATATAAAAGATATCTGGTGTCACTATCTATCGTCTGTTACATACTGAATATTATATTTGTTTGGTTATTGATTTAGTTGTATGATTTTGGGACATGAAAATAACACATTCCTTACAAAACTGCATAGTTTAACTGTAAATGTATACGCATACATTAAATAATGTACATTAGGAAAAGTACATAAAGGAAAAAAAAGATAAAAGTTACAGATATAAAAGTATATAAAATATAATGTAGCCTATCATCATTTACTGAAATACTTTAAAAAGGAAGCACAGTTTCACAGTCTTAATGTCTGGATGTATCGCTTGATTTCCTTTTCAAAAAAAATAAAAAAATTAAGGGCTTTTGATCGCTAAATTTACTTCTGTGATTGTGAAATTAGATAAATAGCAATAAAAGTGTATTTAATAGATTTCTCTCCGGTTGTGCTACTACTTTTAAAAACAAGAATTATATCCATAACAACAAGGAGAAAACAAAAAGAAAATGTACGTTAGTAAAATTCCAAAAGTATATCCAAAATAAATGGATATATAAAGATAAATAAAGTTTTGGTGACCTCTCAAGAACAGTGAATATTTTTTGTTCCTGCAACACAATACAGAGAAAATATCACCATACAATTGGTTGAAAAGTTAACTGAGGTGATATTAAATGGAACAAAGCAGATATAATGTTATACATCAATTATCAATTAAGTTAAAAATTATGTAATTATTTTTAACTTATATTAATTTATGTTTATAATAAAGCAAGCAATTTCTTTTGTGGTATCTGACTCAAAATGCCCAAATATAATAGAACATTAAACGTATAAATGGCTCTTTAAAAAAAAAAAAGAAGAACTTTTTGACTTATTGACAATTTCCATTGACGATAACACCAGTGACAAATTCACATAAAAGATTAATTCAGACTAAAATTAATTAATCATACCATGAAATTATTTAACATTTTTAATACAAATCTTTCAAATGAACATTAAACAATGAAACACTAATGGCATATTTAAATAAACCATGTGAAAAAATGATAGTTAATATGTAAATTGAAACTTTGACCTTGGAAGTTCTTCACATTGATATCACCTACAACATAAAATCAATGGACAAACATTATTTAGTAATTATTTAAATGAAGAATTACTTATTTTGTTTTGGTTGCCCCAATGCTTGACCTATGAAAACAAAAAGAGTAAAAAAATAAACACATAAATAACTGTAAATATCAAGGAAATGGTGTACCTGCTGGATGCGGATTGGTCAACAGCCATGCTTATTTCATGATAACACACAGCTCAGGGGGTGTATGTATTAAACTTCTCTCTATTCTCAAGAATAGTCTTAAGCTTTGACTTAAGTGTCAAAGAGTAAGTCTTTTGTATGAGTGTGATCTTAATAGCAACTTTCAGTAAAGTCTAAGGCTGATTCTTAGGTGCTGACTGAGGTAACACTTAAGTGTTGTGAAATTATGAAAACAGTCATGTCGACCCACAAGGCCGCCCTCAAACACTGAATCAGCCAATAGTCAACCTGCAAGGGTAATATATGTCGGAGCTGGTATGCCATCATTAAATCACTCATGATTTAATACAACACATTATAAAACAATATTTTGGTAATATTTTTTTCTGTTGATTATTTCTTTGATTAATAAAATGAGAAAGCCACATTTTATTTCCTGTATTTAAAAACAGTATTCCACATCTTGCTGAACGTTGTCCTCAAACAATGTGCAAATTGAAGTCTACAAAAAATCTAAATGCTAAATCTTGCAATATTAGATTCAACTTTATTGTCACTGTGCAGAGTACAAGTACAACCAGAAGTGCAAATAAGCAGAAAAGTGCAATGTGATAATCAAGTATAAACAGGTGTTGCATAGGCAGGACAAGAAATATATTGCAGTGTTATAATAGCAGAATAAATATGGCTATGTAATATGAACAGTGTATGAACAACATGTACAGATATGTGCAATGTATTAGCAGTGACATTTAAAAATAGTAGTAGAATAATATAGCAGTGTATTAGCAGAATATATAATAAGAAAACAGAGTAAATATGGATATTCTGTATGAACCATATAGACAGATATGTACAGTATGTACAGCTATGTGCAGTGTGGTAACATTATAAGAGCAGTGAGAATAAGTGTATGTGCAGGATGAATAGTATGAAGAGCAGTATAATATGGCTATGTATAGGTGTAATTACAGTATGTACATTTAAATAAATAAATAGAAAAGATGGGTGGAATTAGGTTGTGTCCGGGGTGGGGGTAGTCAATGGTCACCGGGATGCAGAGCTAGAGTTCAGTAGGGTGACAGCCGCAGGAAACAAGTTTCCTCTGAACCTGCTGGTACGGGTGCGGAGAGACCTGAAACGCCTCCCGGAGGGGAGTGGGGTGAACAGTCTGTGGTCGGGGTGGGAACAGTCTTTGATGATGCTGTGAGCCTTACGCAAGCATCGCTTACCCTGGATGGCCTCGATGGAGGGGAGTGTGGAACCGGTGATGCATTGGGGAGAGCAGTTGCCCATCCGGTCATGGGCAGAGCAGTTGCTATACCAAACTGTGACACAGTTGGTGAGGATGCTCTCGATGGTGCAACGGTAGAAGTTCACCAGGATCTGAGGAGACAGGTGGACCTTCTTGAGTCTCCTCAGAAAGAAGAGACGCTGGTGAGCCTTCTTGATCAGGGTAGAGGTGTTGAGGGTCCAAGAGAGGTCCTCAGAGATGTGGACACCCAGAAACTTGAAGCTGGTGACACGCTCCACCTCAGTCCCGTTGATAAGAATGGGTGTGTGTGTGCCAGCTTTAGACTTCCTGAAGTCCACAATGAGCTCTTTGGTCTTCTTAGTGTTGAGAGCCAGGTTGTTGTCAGTGCACCACGAAGATAGGTGCTGGACCTCCTCCCTGTAGGCCGTCTCATCGTTGTTACTGATGAGAACGATCACCATAGTGCCGTCTGCAAACTTGACAATGGTGTTAGAGCCATGTACAGGTGTGCAGTCGTAGGTGAAGAGGGAGTAAAGGAGAGGGCTCAGCACACATCCCTGTGGTACGCCGGTGTTCAGGGTGATGGTTGAGGAGGTGTGATTAGCTAACCTAACAGACTGAGTTCTGTTGGTTAGGAAGTCCAAAATCCAGTTACAGAGGGAGGAATTGATGCCCAGTTCACTGAGTTTGGTGATCAGTTTGGAGGGGATGATGGTGTTGAATGCTGAACTAAAGTCAATGAACAGCATTCTCACATAGGTGTTGCTAATTGTCAAGGTGGGACAGGGCAGAGTGAAGTGCCGTAGAGATGGCATCCTCCGTGCTCCTGTTCTGACGGTAGGCGAATTGGAAGGGGTCCAGTGAGGGTGGTAAGCAGGTCTTGAGATGGGTCTCTCAAAGCACTTCATAAAGGTGAGTGCAATTGGACGGAAGTCATTAAGGCTTGTTGCATTGGAGTGTTTTGGAACCCGGCACGATGAAGGTGGAAGATTAAATATGTCAGTCCAAACCTCAGTCAGCTGCACAGCACAGGCCCTGAGTACGCGTCCGGGGATACCATCAGGACCAGCAGCCTTGCGTGCATTAATCCTGCTCAGTGCCACACACACATCGGTGGTGGAGATTGTGAGGGGCTGGTGAACTGCAGAGACCACAGCCTTGATGGCCACTTCCTTGTTGTCCCTATCGAAGCGGCCATAGAAGTGGTTCAGCTCATCAGGCAAGGAGGTGTCGGTGACAGGGGGGTGGAGTTAGTAGCTTTGTAGTCTGTGATGGCCTGGATGCCTTGCCACATGCGTCGGGGGTCAGAGTTGTTCTTGAAGTGATCCTCAATCCTTAGCTTGTGGTTGTGCTTGGCCTTTTTAATGCCCCTATTCAGGTTAGCCCTGGATGAGCTATAGGCTTGAGCATCACCTGATCTGAATGCAATGTCTCGTGCCTTCAGCAGGAGTCTGACCTCACTGTTCATCCATGGCTTCTGATTAGGGAAAGTGGTAATCCGTTTGAGGGTGGTGACACTGTTGATGTTTAAGATGATGCAGTCCAGAACGGAGGAGGCATATGAATCAATGTCCGTGTGGGAGTCGTGGGTGGCCTGAGTTGCGAACTCTCTCCAGTCAGTGTTTCCAAAACGCTGCTGAAGTGCCGAGTTAGCTCACTCTGGCTACACTTTGACTGTCCAATATAAATTGCATATGCTTTTCATGTTACCAAAACAACATTTCTCCACAAGGACAATTTAAATCATGAAATTAAATGGTAATTAAAACACATTTTTCAGCTAAGAACGGTTTAGTTTAGTGGTAAATTTGACATTCAACATATCAATAATATTTTATTGCAGCACTCCGTTTGGTTGAGCGGCGTTGGTAAGCCTGTTTTTATTTTTGTATTTTAATTTATTTTTTGGCCTATCTTAAGTAATAATGACTCACTTGCTGTTTTGGACAAGTTGTTTTGTAAAATGAAATGGAAACTTGCATGGCTTTAAGTTTATAATATTTACAAATAAAAATATATCAGTCAAATGTAAGTTTTGAGCTGGGTTTAAACATCTTTCAAACACAATGAACTGCAGAAGGAATCTGTCAAAACACCTGACACCCCACACAAAACTATGAGCTTATTAAGCATTTTATGTAGTGTCTAGGTTTGGGCTCTTATCAGATGAGAAACATGTTTTCACTACTGTAAAGTGGTGTCACTGACAGAGATTGTAGTGCTTGTAGATATTCAATCATAGTTTAAATAATTTTCTATTATTTTAATCATTGATTTTAATAATTAGTTGTTGCAGCCAGGGATGGATTACTGACCGTGCCAGTGTGGCCAGTGCCCAGGGACCCTTGACTATCAGGGGGCCCTTGACTGTCCAGTGGACCCCTGGTCTTGGTGATGCCCCTGCTCGAAAACCCTTTTTGGCATTTCAACGCCCCCAACAACTTTAGCATGAACTTTTTGGCATGAACAACGAAACCCCAAAACAACAATTGGAGGGGGGTCCTTAGAGATAATTTGCCCCATGGCTTTTGCAAATCATAATCTGTCCCTGGTTGCAGCCCTCTAAAAGTTTAGGTATGTAGCCCATCACATTTTTTAATTCACAACAATGTGTTTTAATGTATTCCTTAAATGAAAAATTATGCTGCAATTAAAAATGTATATTGATGGATTTAATTTTGCTCAAGTACAAAACACATTTGTCCAAATTCCACTATCATAAGTCCAACACATCGTTTCTTTGTTGTAGAATGTGTTGTCTCGGCTGAACACAGTCATTGTGCTATTTAAAGGTGCTATATGTTATGGTACTGCAGTCCAATATCAAAATATTGGAGAGGTATATTATGCTTTATTATCAACAAATAGCATATACAAGAGTAATTACCATATTACAACAAAGGAACATATCACATGCTTCACAATGCAGTAGAAATCATAGAGTAAAAGAAAGAAAAAACAAACAAACAATCAGATAGAGAAGGTACATATCTATATATTGTTGAATAAGCATAAATAAATACTTTCTGTATAAAAATGTTAAATAAAGAACATATTGCGGTTATTTTAGATTTTTACATTACATCTATGCACGTTTTCATCTCCTTCAGCACTGTAAAGTTGGGTTTGCCATTTGTGAATTGACATTTATGTATATTAAATTTACATTAAAATAAAATGTATAATGAAACCAGCATCCTTTGAGTAATGGTCCTTAATATAATAACCTAATTACACATAGGATAAGATCATTTTTTTTAAGATATTATCAGCAATGAATCTCTCAACATCATTCTAGAAACACTGTGTATCTTGGCAGGACCAAAACATGAAAAATAGTGTGGAGTGAAGGGGGGCGGGGCCAGGCTGGAATGTCGCACGCCCGGTCCCCAATCGGCCTGATGGGGCGTGCGAGGGATAAAGGCCGGTGACAACGGTTCGAGAGAGAGAGAAATTTAAGGGCGGCTGTCCTGTATGTTTATGTTTGAGAGTTTTTGTTTATGTTTATGTTTTTCATTAAACATTATTTATATTGACAGGCCGGTTCTCGCCTCCTCCTTGCCCATCGCAACCCCCTTTACAAATAGTTTCAGTGGATGCTCTTTTCGCAGAAAGAGCATTTTATTTTAATATCACTTTTAAATTTTTGTAAAAATTTCTTGGTAGGATAGACTCTATTAATTATTTTGTATGAGATATCCTTAACCATATTTGTAAGGAGGAATTTTTGGGGCAAGGACCAAACTTGAGTCCAGTTTACATTATTAAAGAGATTGTTCCAATAGAACATAACAGGAGTAGAGACATTTTCTTTCAGAAATGAGGGTTTTGAAAATATTGTCTTTTATTTAAAAAGTATTGTTCATAGAGCTAAAGTCGATAACATTTAAACCACCTTTATCATATGAATTTAGTATTACTGATTTCTTCATGTAGTGAACTTTGTTTTTCCATAAAAATGTACCTAACATACAAGTCAATTCATTTAAATGTGTGTTTGTCAACATAAAGTGACTGAGCAGTAAATGATAAGCGAGAAATGCCTTCTGTTTTAGTGAGCAGAACTCTACCCTTTATTGACAAATCTCTCAGCAACCAATGATTCAGTACCTTGCGTGTCTTTTCAATAATTGGGGCAAAATTGGAAGGGCACCAAGTCTTGTCTTTAATTATTTTAACCCCAAATAGGTGTTGAAATACTATTGGTGAGTGGCAAGTGGACGGGAACACAGGCCAAAACATAAACAGAAATTACGGCATATAGATATAATAGAATAGTAGAATATACTGGCTGTAGCATTGTTATCCAAGAAGCCAGTATTTCAACTTAGCATGTTTCCTAATTCTCTAATTATGGTAATTTTATGATTTAGTACAGTAAAAATATTCCATATTGCACCTTTAAGACTAAAATTGTACTCCAAGTGACATAATACATATATAGCCTCTGATCTTATTCTCCTTTGAGGTTTTACAGCAGCTAGCATACAAATATGCCGCATTACTGCCAAGGCCCCTGATCGCTTCACGGAACTTCTATTTGTATCACTCCACAGCACCCATAGCTGAGTTATTCTTGTGTACTGTTTACTGTCAGAGACTATATTTACTGGCGGAAGCATGACATACAAAGTATTTGTATTAGCCTATGTGGTGACCGTTTTATAAAAGTAATAAAAGCACTCGAGGTTGTTGACCCAAATACGAGAGAATAGAAAATTCAGCCGCTACAGTGCTTGAGGGGGGCGTGTCCGGGACACTTAGTCAGGGGGAGGAGGATAGAAAAATTATGGATTCTCCGTGAGTTGAGCGTTTTCTCCTCCTCTTCTCTCCTGCAGCACTCCTCCCACCTCAACTATCTCCACACACATTCATTGAGTCTCACTTGCAGTAGCACGCAGCTTTCTCTCGTGGCCGTTTGGACGATGTTTGCGTGCAGAGCGGCCTGGCAGAGGTGTGGGCCTTTGGCACGACAGTCCCTGAACCGTGCACCCCTCTACAGAGATGGTGAGGGACTTCTTATCTGTCTAATAACTGATACAGTATTCCTTTTCGTAAAGTCATATCTGGCTTATATCATTGCAAAGGTGCATCTGTTGTGTCGCGCGACCTGTTAATACTATTGATAATTCACTAATCTTTGAATTTCACACTAAAATGTGCTTGAGCAGGACATGTACCGTAATGCTAACAAAAAATGTACACTGTCACTTTAAAAAAAAAAAAAATGTTTAATTATTTTTTAGGGAAGGCGGTGAGTATAGTTTAGGGTTAAGGTGACATGAAGGTCAGTTTCAAAGCCATTCGTGCTTCACACATTTAAATGGCCTAAAGTAATCACCAGGCTAGTCAGAGTGCCAGTCAGAGATTACATGCCAACTAGGCTATATCGACATATGTTCGTGGTGTTATTTGCAGGGAACACAATGTACAGATCTGACAAACCTCAGCCTCTCGCCAACCACAAGAATGCAGTCATGTTGGGCAATGCAATCTTGTACTAATATTTTAATACATAATTTTATTACCGAAAACATTTGCCAGCATGTGCATTTAAAACAATGTTCAGTTAGGTCGACTCAATCCCCCATATAATAATTGTATTAATGTTTATACCAGCGAATGATTCCTACGTCACTAAATGGATTATGAAACGCACATTTGCGTAATAGTGAATCGAAATGTGATCATTGACATTATGGTGTAACAGTATTCGCAGTGAACTTGATTTGTGACCTTCAGTGTTGTGAGGCGTCATACGAGTATGCGTCCACGTTCAACACCGTCACGTGGTTGTGAATGTGTGGCAGTGGTCGAAATGTATAGACGCAAACACGAGGACGTGGAACTCATAAGTGAATATAAGTGCAGTCGTTTTCAATGCAAGTTATGAGGATATAATGCTGAAAATATTAGATATGTTGAAATATAGGATTTCAAACCAGTGACATTTAAAAATGCTATTCACTTAATCTCCACCATAATCCTGAGTCATGGGAAGGCAGGAATTATGTGGGTAAGTATCTAGGTGAATGATGCATACAAGCATATTTATAGTTACCTAAAACCATTGTCCAGAATCCAATCAGGTAATGATTTACTGGGCTGAAAGCAGCTCAGGACCTCCCCTGGTTGCCTTTGGTATCAATCTTTATGTCACTTTAAAGGTTCCATGGGGACAAAAACCATTTGTAACAACAAAGTCAAAAAGAGAAAGAAATCCTGTTATCATTTCAAAACAATAATGTTTAGATATACACATTGCCTAACCTAAATGTGCACACATTGCCTAAATTAAATGTGCAGTCAATCAAAAAAAAATTCTAATAATACTATTCTCTTGGTAGTTGTTCCTCGGAGGCTTATGTCGTCAGTTCCTGGTGGCTCCGGCGAGAATTTGCTTTATGCCATCCTCTGTGGTGGGGCTTTTGCAGGTTCCATAGCATATGTAAGTCCCATCAAATCCAAAAGTCTTATTAAATTTCACATGGATGCTTTGTGTTGATGTTGATTGTATTGTGATTTCAGACCATTTACTTGAATTAGTGAATATTTTGTTCAACTTCTGTGACAGGTTTACAGGACATTGGCAACAGACCATGACCGTTTTGTTGACCGTATTTCTGAAATTCATGCTCGCCCCAAGTCGGAGTGGAAGCCCAAACCATGGCCTCCCAAGAGTAAGTCTAATCTGTTGTCCCATTCCACTGAGCATCTATACAGATTTTGCTTTGAGTATTGTAACTTAATCACTCGTAGGATTCAGACAAGCATTTTTGGATGACCTGTTCAACATTTGTTGTTTGCGTGAGGGGACATCATTTGTCTTGTTACAAAAAGAGTACTGGCAGTATAGCTTTCTCATGCTAGTCAAGTATAATGTAATTTAAAGGTGAAGATACAGGCATCTAGAAAATCTAAGGCATCAGTGGTGTCAGGAAGGTGAGTGTATATTGTTCTAATAATGCCACAGATATATTCACTGCTGGCCTTCCAGCATATTTACAACCACAACAATGACATGCTGGTGTGTGACGGTATGCAGAGGACCTCTGAGGATACACACACTCACGTTCCTCTTATAGTCAGTGCATTAGTGTCAGACAGCTGAAAGTTCCCCTTTTAGTACACTGCCGCGGTCCTGCCAAATCCACTTCCACCACATTAAATAATTGGTGTCATATACTACTTCCTCTAACACTGCATGTAAGCCAAATTGCAGTCTTATCTAAATGACACCTGTATAAAGTGCTTTCCCATTCTTGAACTATAAATAAGGCAATGTTACAAGTGTTATGACCACTGATATGGGTCAGTGATTATTCAGAGGCAAAATAGCTTCATACAGCAGCATCAGGGTTCACTGACTGATTTCAAATGATAATGAAACACCATTTTAATCTTTATGATTTTTTTGTGTTGTTTTTAGGTGGGGATGAAGGTGATGGTAAGTTCATGTGTGATTTAATTTTTGGTCATAATGACTGCTTACTAAACAATTGGGCAAATTAATATAAACTTCAAGATAATTGGCATAGATGGGCTCCATAATGAGTCAAATTTCTGTCTGTCATGTGAAATGTTTATAATTGTGTCCCAATTATAGTGGTATTTATTTACTGAATTCTGTGCTTGAACTTGCATGGTTTGAAATGAGTATATTTTTGTCTGTGTAAATTTGAAATGTACTATTCCCTCAATTTCTGAACATTCACAGTGTTGGATTAACTCTATGATCACGCCCTCTATTAGGGCTGTGTATTGATACAGATTTTTCAATTCAATATCGATTCATATGGGTATGTTTCGGTTACAATGTCCATTTTGCTTACATATAAAGGAAATTTCCTCAGCTAACGCTTTTAATTTTAAAGGAACCTTTCTAGGTACAATTAGAAAATATGAATTAAACTAATATTATCATAAATAATCAAATTGGTTGCATTTTAGCTGTGAATTTTTTTTTTATTCCATCAAATAATGTCTTCAAATTGCATACATTATGTTGCGTAATATATATAAAAAAAACATTGTTTATTATTTTATTGTTTACTTGCATAATTTGTGCTATTTACAAGTATTTACATTGACATATATAACGTGTGCTTAAAAGGTACCATCTCTTTGGATTAGCAGCATCAGCCAGTAAGCGCATATAACAAGAGAATATATACGTGATTTCTTTACCGCATCCATGTGAGATTAGACTTAAATGTTTCTTTTTTTCTTTTCTTTTTTTAAACCAACAACTGACAATAAAAAAAAATGACATGGATCCGTGTTTACTGACAATAAAAAAAATGACATGGATCTGTGTTTAATGTCAACACGCAGTGAAAGGAACTCTGTGCTAATTCTACACTATACTACAGTCACTGGGGAGTGAAATCTGAACATTTTCTAGCAAGTGGCTAATCATTGACATTTTTGTCGCATAGTGTGAGATTTGGTTCCACATGCGAGTGACTTAATTGTATTATAAATAGTTGCCACATATAGTAAAAGATTGATCTTGGGATTTAAGAATGGAATGGACATCGAGACCCAGAGATATTGTTACACAGCCCTTTCCCCTACCTTTCATTCCACAATGTCTCCTCACATGTAACCTTACTGGCTGATCACTGCAAAGACTACATTCATACATACATACAGCACAATGTTTATGGTCTGATCTGATTAATATTTACTTTATAAATATAAAGTAGGGTCAGGTTAATCCTGAAGTTTTATTGAGGTTCTTTGAAAGATCTATCATGAGCAGGTGTTGGTAGAATGTTACAGCTACAATGTAGGAAAACCTCAATGTGAAATCCCAAAGGCTTGTTTATGTAGCGCCTTAGAGCATTGGTAACATTGGTTTAGTGAAGATTCCTCTCTGTGTTAAATAAGCTTGAAGTTCATTTATGGATTAAGGATTTATATGAATTGATGCATTTGTTTATTCATGTTGTTGATATTGCAATAAACATTTGAGTAGCTGTCCTTATGTCTTACCCTTCTAACCCACCTGATCCTCTAATCCTATTTGTCAGAAAGCCTGTTAATTAGAACTGGGTGCCACGTACTTTGACACCATATCACACTCCTTTTAAATTAACCACCTATTATATCTGTCTACACACAAGAGCACACTCATTCTCTCTCAAAACCCTCTTTTTCCTGACTTCTTTACCTGTTGTCCTGTTTTACCTCTCTACAGTCCAGAAAGACTTGCCTGCTAAAATGTTCACTAACAATATGACCATTGTAAAAACATTTTTTGCATATTGACGCAGTTAAAGGTGCAATCAATAATTTTTCCTAATTTAAAAAGTTTTACTCCTAAAGAAATTAATAGTAATTTTAAAACATACAAACTCAGCAAAAAAAGAAACATCCTCTCACTTTCAACTGCTTTTATTTTCAGCAAACTTAATATTTGTATGAACATAAAAACATTCAACAACTAAGACATAAACTGAACAAGTTTCACAGACATGTGACTAACAGAAATGGAAAAATGTGTCCGTGAACAAAGGGGGTCAAAATCAGAAGTAACAGTCAGTATCTGGTGTGGCCACCATTAAGTACTGCAGTGCACCTTCTCCTCATGGACTGCAGCAGATTTGCCAGTTCTTGCTCTGAGATGTTACCACAATCTTCCATTAAGGCACTTGCAAGTTCCCGGACATTTCTGGGGGTAATGGCCCTAGCCCTCACCCTTTGATCCAACAGGTCCCAGACGTGCTCAATGGGACTGAGATCCGGGCTCTTCGCTGGCCATGGCAGAACACTGACATTCCTGTCTTGCAGGAAATCACGCACAGAATTTTTTGCCAGTTCGTCTGGTCCAGCGAAGGTGGGTTTGTGCCCATAGGTGATGTTGGGTAAGGACCTGCCTTACAGCAGCCATACAAGCCTTCAGTCCAGCCTCTCTCAGCTTACTGTGGACAGCCTGAGCACTGATGGAGGGACTGTGCTTTCATGGTGTAACTTGGGCAGTTGTTGTTGCCATCCTGTACCTGTCCCGCAGGTGTGATATTCGGATGTACCGATCCTGTGCAGGTGTTGTTACACGTGGCCTGCCACTGCAAGGACGATCAACTGTCCTTCCTGTTTCCTTGTAGTGCTGTCTTATGGTGCGTTCACATACAACGCGAAACGAACATTTCGCGCAACGCGATTACATACAAAGTCAACGCAAAGATGCGAATGGTGCGAATTGAACATGCAAAATCAATTAATTCACATATTACATGCAAGTTGATATTTTTCAACTCAAGCGAAAAATCCACGCGTTGTTGCGAAAGCATATCAGCATTGATATTGTCCAGATGTCACTGACGTACTGACATAGTAGCAGAAGAAATCTGGAAAAATTTATGAAAAAATTGTTGTAGCGGTGTGTGGGCACCCTGAATTGTATGACACAGTTTCATACATGAAGGAAAGTGAACGAGGAAGTTAGACTACCTGGTAAATTCTGAAAATATGCGCACATTTTTTTGGCATTGTAAGTGAACGCATCATTAGGCGTTCCACAATACGGAAATTGCTATTTATTGCCCTGGCCACATCTGCAGTCCTCATGCCTCCATGCAGCATGCCTATGTCATGTTCACACAGATGAACTGTTCTGGTGTTTTTCAGAGTCAGTAGAAAGGTATCTTTAGTGACCTAAGTTTTTCTAACAGTGACCTTAATTGCCGTCTGTAAGCTGTTAGTGTCTTAACAACCGTTCCACAGGTGCATGTTCATTAATTGTTTATGATTCATTGAACAAACATTGAAATCATTATTTAAACCCTTTACAATAAAGATCTGTAAAGTTATTTGGATTTGTACAAAATTATCTTTAAAATAGTGTCCTGAAAAAGGGACAATTCTTTTTTGCTGAGTTTATATTAAATAATGAGCACCCACATGAGATGAACACTAGTCATATCAGAAACCTTATAAAAGCTGTGTTTTCCTACATGGAGAGGGTCCCCCGTGGGGGCAGCCATGTTAGGAGCATAAAACTAGCTGAAAACTACTCTCTTAATCTCAGTAACCACCCTGTTCTTGGAGACTTTCACTCATATATTAACATAATCATGGCTGACAGTGAACAGTGAATTAATTTTCTACAATGGCATCGGTAACAAATTACTGAGTGCCAACAGTTACCTTCAATACAGTGGTCTCTCTCCAAAATAGATTTTAGTAAGCAAAATATTGCAAAAATCTGAGGCATCTCTTTCCTACCTTTTCTAATCTTCTTTTTGTTCTGACTCTTTCCAGAGTGTTAACTAATTTGGACAGTCGGGGCTGGGCACCTATAGTCATCAGTCAGGACTTTTTGGATCACACTCTCCTGAACTACTGAACTAATGACACTCTGAGTCCTGCTTTTAATCTATTGTACTGATATTTCTCACAATTGAAATATTTATTTAAAATGTAACATTTTTTTGCCATAATCAAATTGAAATTGTTAAAAGACATGTAAAAGAAAGCATCCCTCTTTGGTTCAAGCAATTAAACACGCACAACAAAGCCCCATTGGTTGTAATTGTGTGTTGCTGGAATGTACAGAGTTGCTGGTACTGCTAACTTTGAACAGATGGTAAGGCTCAACCATCTTTGTATTCCTTCTCCTCCTCACCTGTCCTCTTAGCCCATTTTCCCTGTTGTTTTTATTTTATTTTTTGTTATATCCACCCTTCCTCCTCATTCTTGGGGTTTGCATGCTGAATGCAGTGATTGGTTTTTGATTGATATTGACCAAGCTAGATTTTTTTTCTTCCTTTTACACCCCTTCGATGGGGTCTTTCCTGGAAGAACGGTAAGACGGGTGTTGTTTGTGTATGTGTGAAAGCTTTTGAAACCAGCCTGGTGGCAATGTAGAATATATATATATATATATATATATATATATATATATATATATATATATATATATATATTTAATGAATATTAGTTGGTAATTAGTGCAGTATCAAAGCCAGGTTCTTCATTTCTTAAATATTTGTTATTATTTTTATGTTACTTGAGATTCACTTATAATGTTATGTTAGTTAATTTTTTTTTGACAAAAGAGTCATATATTGTAAAACATGATCATTTTCCCCCCTCATTCTGACCCTCTGTCAGAAACACTCAGCTTAGGTGCTGCTTCTCCTTTAAGAATTGAAAGTAAACTCCCACAGTTTTGATTGGCTCTCTGCTCATGACTGACTTGCTCTCTCTACTTACCATCTACTGCTCACCACTACTGGATGGGCCACAGAATTGATAAGATAAAGTAGGTGTGGATGTGCTGTTATGGAGGTGGTCAGATGCAAATATCAAAATATGGCATCACAATGTGGAGGAAGTAGACAGCGAGTCGTTTTGGCAGCTTGGTTTTATCAAATGCTCCTTTTACAGTGAGGAGAATGATTTGAGTTCTTGAACATGCTGTATGTTTTCATAGTACAATGACCTCTTATATGTCAAAAGATCAAGGACAATTTTAGTCCTCATGTCATGATCCCTTTAAAATATATAGGATTAATGTCATGAATAGATTTTGAGAATTAAAATGCTCACGGCTAGTGAAAGACTGATATATTGGCCAGGATAATTAATTGGGTTAATTAATATTTGAGCTGCTTTTAGATTATCGGCATCGACCAAAAACCTCTTATTAACCTATTGATCTCTTATTAACCGTTTCCCAATTAAAACTTTTAAACTATTCCTAAATCTACAGTGTTAGTCAATGGATTCTAAATCATTTCTGTTTTTAGGTTTTTGAATTGAGTTAATTTTATTGTGCGAAACAAAGTGTGTGCGAAACAAAACCTGAAAAAATAACTTGCTACTCACATTTTTCTTTATTTTGATCTGTTTAGAAGAAGGTGGAGAAGAGGCAGCAGGTGGGGCAGAGGAGGAAGTGGTTATAGAAGTTGCTGAGAGCGCAGCCAAGGTGGAAGATGTAGCTGTTGAATCCGAGGCGGAAGCAGCAGAGGTCATTCTGGGAGTGGTTGAATCTGTGGGAACTCTAGAGAATGTTGTGGAAACAGTTGCTGAGACAATCGTAGAGACTGCAGAAGTGGTCGCTGAGGTGGCAGGGGTTGTTGCAGAAGCAGCAGAAGAGGTGGCGGCAGTGGCAGAGGAAGTGAAGAAGGTAGCAGAGGAAGTAGAGGCCGCAGCAGAGGCTGTTGTAGCTCCGGTCATCCAAGCTGAAGGGCCTGCCTCAGAGAGCAATGGTATGCCACCAGCCCCCCAAGAGGAGGCAGTAACAGAAGCTTCTGTAACAGTAGCCTGATTGGCCCATGGGTACACAAACAATCATATATATATATATATATATACATACATACATACATACACACAAAATACATGACAGAAGACCCCTAAACCTCTTTATTGAAGTTGCCCTCTCATGACAAGGATTACACATAATACACTAATATATATTTTAGAACAGTTTTAAGAAATAATTTACTTAAGTTTTATTGTTTAAAACCTCCAAGTCTCCCCCACCATGTAGATTCTTCAGGAGCTGAAAGCAAAATTGGCTCAACTAATGTGCATGTGATTTGTATATTACACTTTGTATCGTACTATCTCTGGTTATATAGGTGAGTATTAGAGGAGGGTTTGATCTTTTATGCTGTAGCAATGTCCTCTCACTGTATTTGCACACAGTGTCTTGTGTATATTATTGATGCATATATACCTGGGGTCTACTGGAAATATTTGAAAAAGAACTCTTTAGTTTAAATGGCTGAATAGGTATTTCCATCTTGAATTCTTATCAAGCGGCTCAGGGCAATTACTTAGATGTGACGTCATCAGTGAGGGACAAGCTTCCATTAAAAGTTATCAAGTTTTATTAATTACCTTTCAAGTATTGATAACAGTAGAAACCACTGTGAATCCAAAGTTGCTGCTTTTTTGTGAAATGTGAACAAACATTCCACCAGGCACACCTGCCTATTCTTCAGACTATCTGCTCCTGTTCTCCTCTCTTCCTGCACTCAGTTTCTCATAATCTTCTCGACCTCACCGTTTACAAATCTGAGCCAGCCTCCTGTAACTTTTAACCTCTGGCCTGCCTTACCACCTCTCTGAGTCTCAGCTGCATGCAAATACACTGAAAACCTGCATATGAACTGCTCTGTTAGGACAGGTGCTATTCCTCTGTAATAACAGTAACATGACATTTTTTTGGAATTGTCAAAATGAGAGATATGTGTAAAGGCATTTTGACCTGTGCTTCTCTGCCAGATATCACTTCGTTTGTACACGCCAATTGTTATTGTGAAATTTCATACCCTAATTCTGAGACTTTTGCTGCCCTAAATCCCTAGAAACTAGGCCAGCTGTGTTTCTGTATTAGCTTGTCCTTTATATTCCTCTGTACAGCTGAACAGACAGAGAACTCAGTAACTGACAAGGAACTCAAGGATGTGTGTGATTAATGAATTTGCTCGTTTACCTGGGAAATTGTAATGGTCGGGATAATAAAAAAAGAAGGGATTTGAAGCCATTTAATAAAATTATTGAGAAGTATCAAAAAGATATTCTGTGTTTACTCATTTCTTATAACATTCTGCTCTTACAAACTGAACTACTACATGTAAAAATATGACAAGTTCATCCTCTTTTCTTTTTTTAAGCTGCCATTTTAAAATACTCTGTTTACCGTAAAGGTAATTGATTTTCATCTCTACACTGATAAATCTGTCACTAAACATTAGAAGAAGTTTCACCTATTTTTGTAGTGGTAAAATGTGTGGTGTGTCCATATTCTTGGTGATATTTGGCAGTAAAGCCTCTTTATAAAGACTGTATTTTGAATGGTGGGAAACTGACAAATGCATGCTGTGTAAATTTAGACCTACTGAAAATGTCTCGCACATTTCCTGACACTGCATTATAAAGGCACACACCGGTGAATGCACTGACTACTAAAGCACTTTACTCTCTGTACTGTAGTGAGGATGGACTACTGTATGACTTTTTAATTTAGTCTTAATTCTATCTTTTCTGTTGTAAGTCTTGCCGTCTGTGCATTTGCATGCCTCTACACAATATATTCTTTGACTTGCTTACTTTTTCAATGTAATATTTGAGGAAGCTTTGAGAAGTAATTTATAAACAAGGGTGAAAGGGATAGTGCACCCAAAAATGTAAACTCTCTTATTTACTCACCCTCATGCCATCCCAGAAGTGACTTTCTTTCTTCAGCAAAACCCAAATTGTGATTTTTAGAAGAATATCTCAACTCTGTATATCCATACTATGCGAGTGGATGTTGATCAGGCCTTTTAAGCTCCAAAAAGCTCAGACAATCATAATCAATGTAATCCATATGACTCGAGTGGTTAAATTAATGTCTTCTAAAGCAAAAAGACTGCTTTGGGTGTGAAACAGATCAATTTTGAAGTCCTTTACACTATAATAGTTTACTTCCGATCACTCTCCAAAGCGCGTCCACGAGGGGACTCATTTCTCGCTGCCTCTTGCAAGACGTAAGCATGCTGCCATTTTCAAATGAAAGCAAAACCAATTAAGCTTGTGAACAGCATTCTCTTGAATCGAACTGCACTTCAGGTTGAATCTCATCAGATCTTGTGTTGGCATGCAACACGATTATGTCATGAAAGAGGCAGCATGAACCGAGTCCCTTCGTGGCGTGCTTTAGAGAGCGACTGGAAGTAAACGATTGTAATGAAAAGGACTTGTCAATATTGATCAGTTTCTCACCCAAAGCAGTCTTTTCACTTTAGGAGACATTAATTTATATAGTCATATGGATTACTTTTACTATGATTGTCTGTGCTTTTTGGAGCTTTAAAGTGCTGATCACCATCCACTTGAATTGTATGGACCAACAGAGCATAGATATTATTCTTAAAATCTTAATTTGTTTTCTGCTGAAGAAAGTCATACACATCTGGGATGGCATGAGTGTAAGTAAATGATGAGAGAATTTCATTTTTGGGTGAATGAACCCTTTAACTGTTCTTTTAAGATCTTAATAGAAGGTGTTTAGGAAGATGAACAGATCCATTTAAATGCACCTATCACTTTTAGCATATTACTATCCGCCCATTCTTAACAGTCTTCCTTACAGAGGAGAGTTTAATTTATTATTGATATGAAACATAGGGTTAGAAAACCTCTTAATTAGGTTTTTGATATTACAAATGATTTGGTTGAGTTTATGAATATTGGGCTACTTGGTTGTGTCTTGCAGAGGCCCTATCACACTTGGTCAGCCCAGTAACTCTGGAAACAGTTGAGCTGGCTGCTGCCTCTGTGATCGATGTTGTTCCTGTGGAACCTGTAGCAGTGCAACAAGTGATTGCTGGACCAGAGGATGTAGTGACCATTGAAGCGGTACCGACGAAGCCCACTGAGGTGCCTGCAGCAGATGAGTTAGAAAGTGAACTGACTGCAGAGGTGGCACTCATTGCCCCGGTGATGGAGGAGTCACCAGTTTTTCTAGTAGCAGAAGAAGCATCAGTAGAAGAGGAGGCACCAGTTGATTCACCCGTTTCCCCAGAAGAGTTACCTATTGCCCCTGTAACAGAAGAGGCTCAAGTTTCCTCAGTTGCAGAGGAGGTATCGATTTCCCCAGTGACAGAAGAAGTGTCAGTTTCCTCAGTTGCAGAGGAGGTATCTGCTGCCCCAGTGATGGAAGAAGCACCAGTTTCCCTAATTGTAGAGGAGGTATCTGCTGCCCCAGTTATAGAAGAAGCACCAGTTTCCCTAATTGTAGAGGAGGTATCTTTTCCCCCAGTTGCAGAAGAGGCACCATTTGCCCCTTTGATTGAAGATGCCCCAGTTGCCCCAGTAATAGAAGCACCAGATTCCTCAGTTGCAGAGGGGGTATCTGTTGCCCAAGTGGCAGAAGAAGCACCAGTTACAGAAGAGCCACTGTTTGCACCTGTGGTAGAAGAGGCTCCAGTTGCCCCTTTAGCAGAGAAAGCACCAATAGTGGAAGAGGGACCAGTTTCCCCAGGACCGGATGAAGCACTAGTTGTGGAGGAGGCACCAGTCTCCCCTGTAATAGAAGAGGCGGTATCCCCAAAAGCAGAGGAGGTATCTGTTGCCCCGATGACAGAAGAGAGTCCTGTTTCCCTAGAAGCAGATGCGGCACCAGTTTCTTTGGTAACAGAAGAACCTCCTGTTGCTGTGGCTGAAGAAACTCAACCTGTTGTAGCAAACGAAGAGGCAGTTCCTTCCCCTGCACCTGAGGAAACACCTGTAGCCCCAGTAACAGCAGAGGCTCCAGCCATTCCCATAGTTGAGGAGGCACCATCAGTTGAGGAAGTGAAGGCAGCAGTATGTTCAGAGATGACTGCAGAAAGTGCAGTTGTGGAGTTTACAGAAATTGTGGTTGAACCAGATGTAGCAAGTGCAGTGGTGGCAGAGGCAGTTGCCACAGTTGAAACGTCAGTTGTACCTGATGCTTTGGAAGACCCTGTCTCTGAATCCAAACGAGACTTCATAGTTGTTGTTTTGGAGGGAGCTCCCAAAATAGAAAAGAAGCCCAAAGTTCTGGGTGTGTCCCCCATGACTGGCAGGATCATCCCAGCCCCTGAGGATGATGAGGAGTCATCGGGACAGGTAACAAGTTATCTGCTTTAACAATGCGGTGCAAAAGCTTACTTCACTGTTTCAGTTAAGATGGTGATAATCGGAAAGCTGGTTTAACAAAAAATTGGAAATTGGCTAACTTGTGACTCAAAAGAGAAAAGAAAATTCATATGTAATAAATGAGTAAATGAAAATGTCTTGGTCAGAAAATTGATTTATGAGAGGAATAAGCCCAAGCAAATGTGTATTTAATTTCTGGATCAAGTAATTTTTTTATTTATTTATGCTCCCTAGATATGTTTTTAGATTGTTTTAAGACATGAAACATTTAATATTAATTGATAATTAATATATTTTCTTGATTATTTACACTGTTACCTAATGGTGCTTTTTAATATCATTCATAGGGCAAGCGCCGTTTGCTTAAGGTGCAGATGCATTAGCACCAGATAAGAAACTTAAGGTAAAATCATTCTTTTTATATTTGTTTGTCTTTATTTGGGGATTTTATCAAATGTAATGTTTGGGAATTCATTTAAAACATATAGCTCTAAATACATTTATTATGTACTATTTTATGTTTAATCTATAACAGGTAAAACATTTTCTGTCTGTCTCTTTCAGTTGTGAGTGGTTAGATCTCCTGGGATAGTAAATTCATTCCCTGATGACAAATTAGTGATGTGCCTTCCCTCTTCCCCATTTTCTGCTTTCACTTTGAGCTCACCTTCAATTTGAATCCCTGGATTTTATCTCAGCATTTGCCTAACACTAGCCCCAGAACAGTGCTACCATCTTACTCTGCTCTGAATACACCTCTCTTTTCATAAGAATTCCACTGAAATTGATGCATGGATTCTTCATGTGAACATTCAGTTACTTGTGCGTGAAAAGCTGTGACCGATCTTGATATATATATTTAGCCTTTTAAAAGGAACTCCACCTTCTGTGTTTTCCAGTTACCTGCACTATGGAGCCTACTATACTACAGTAAACCCTACCTCAAACCTCATAATAGTAGGACATTTTTCCGAGTTGCCATTTCACAAATTTGCCACAAAACACTGCCATACCTGCATGCTAATCGCCAGTATTCTCTGGTTAGAATTCAGGTTCTCCTCTTTCTTTACTGTAAGCTTACAAATCAGCTGTATATTGTATCGGAATTATCACTATTTTTGTACCTTCCTACCTCAGCTTGAATCCTGTTGATTTTCCAAATTCCATTTCCAAATGCAAAAACAGTATTTTTTCTTTTTACACAAGTATTAAGCTAGCATTTAATTTAGAATATGACTGGGTCAAAAACACAACAATTGACAAACAAATTACACATATTATACATATTTAAAGAGTATCGTCATGTTACAAATGACATTTTGTTGTATTAATTTCATTAATTTTTTGTATTCAAGGCAAACATTACAAATGGTATCCCAGAGACTGCGTTCTCTGCCTTTGTTTTACGTTCTCAGATGGGTCTGTTGTGTCATTAACAGTCAGTCATAAACAAGCTAGTGAACTCTCTGGTTAAAAAACATGTTACTTGACAAAAGCATGTAAGTCACTTTCCTTGTTTTAGCACATAAGCAAGGTTTTTTTTTAGCCTATCATGCCAAAGTTACATTTGCGTTGATTCCATCAGTATCATTTGTAGCAAAATCGATCTCATTTTAGATGCTTGCAGCACATGCAATGTGTTCTAAGAAGCATGGATTGCTGCTTTGACAATTAATGACAATTTAATTAGCAGTTAGTTAGCAAGTTAATTTCTTTCAGATTATAGACTGATAGTGGATCCACCAGGACAAATTAATGTTAGAAATGAATATAAAAAAGCTATATTGTCTTTAATTTCTTTAATACATTTTAGAAAAAGGGACTTTCCTGGAGCAATGTGAAGAGGGTTTCAGTATCAAAAAGGGTGCTCAGAAGTGCTTTTTGATGTTTTGAGGCTTGAGGGATGTGTTATATGTTTTATGCTGTTTTTAGCGTTGTTTCTTTCACTGTAGGCCCTAAACATTGGTATTTTAACTGTGAATGTATATCATGGATACAATAAATAATTACAACAAATGTTTGTGTTGTGTCTGAGTAAAAGGTGTGATGATTATTTTTCAATACACACACACACATATATACGCACACATATGTGTGTGTGTGTGTTATATATATATATATATATATATATATATATATATATTTTATCACATTGTTAATAATTGTTTTTATTTTCAATGGGGTTCTCTGGAATTACAGCGCGCGCGAGCAACTTGACGGGCGTTGGTGACGTCACGAGCCGTTGCTGCGCAGTTCGTCAGTCAGATCCTGCTAACGGGAGGCCCGAAAGCAACTACGAAAAACATGACCTACTAAATCAACGCAGCCTGCTGAAAGCTAATATTATTTTGGTTGATTTACATTATTAAATAGACGTGTGCCTTACGCTTGCACGCGTGCACTTTTTTAGCGAGCATCTCGCGCAATTTGAGTATCTTCAGCGTCAGCCAGTCAATCTATCATTAGCATGGTTAGCATGTAACCCAGTGACAGAGTGCACTAGATTGACCTACGGCTCTCTAAGCGACAGGAAATCACGACAAACGGTGAGAAATTTCACATTTTCCCATCTGTCCAAAATTTAGATGGAAGTTAATTAATTTATACTTCAATAGAAGGTTGGTAGTTTGTTTTTAGTATAGCTGTTAATTCAGTTTGACGCGATCTAATACTTCGCGTCAGCAAGTCATATAAAAGTTCATCATTTGTTTTTTCCCCTCTGCACGGTTGTTTGTATGTCAATAATAACAGATCCCATATTACTTTTTCGTGTCAGTTTAGTGTCCGTTTTGATAAAGGGGGAGCCAGAAGAGTAAAAACAAGCGTAGACTGTGCAGGAAATTAAATAAAGACGTTTCCTCTTAGTCTTGTCTGGCCTCTTTTACAGCTTAACTTGATTCGTATTGCTATCTGCAGTACATATGCGGTTCTCTTTGTTTGCCAGAGGATCCATAGTGACTGGATGTTTAACGGGATAAAAATTATCTCATAATTTTCGCACCCTCGTGCCATCCCAGATGTGTATGACTTTCTTCTGCAGAACACGAACGAAGATTTTTAAAAGAATGTCTCAGTAGGTTCATTCCATGCAAGTGAATGGTGACCAGAAATCTGAAGCTCCAATTAGCACATAAAGGAAGCATAAATTAACCCATACGCATTAGTGTTTTAATCCATGTCTTCAAAACCAATATAATAGGTGAGGGTGAGAAACAGATCAATATTTAAGTCCTTCTTTACAATAAATCTCCACTTTCACCTTCTGAAAGTCACATTTGATGCCTGTTTAGTTTCACTTACACATCTGAAAGTGAAGATTTATAGTAAAGGGATATTCCGGGTTGAGTACAAGTTACTTGACAGCATTTATGGCATAATGATGATTACCACAAAGAGAAATTTTGGCTCATCCCTCCTTTTCATTAAAAAAAAAAAGCCCAAATCATAGTTACAGTGAGGCATTTACAATGGAAGTGAATGAGGGCAATTTTTGGAGGGTTTAAAGGCAGAAATGTGAAGCTTATAATTTTATAAATGCACTTATATTAATTATTGTGTTAAAATAGATGTATTATTTGAGCTGTAAAGTTGTTTAGGCTAAATTGTAATTTTTATAGTAATTTTATGGTTTGTTGACATTATATCGTCATGGTAACAAAATTGTAAAATTGGCTGTAACTTTACACAGAAAAGGTTAGTAAGTGATTTTATCACACTAAAATCATGTTTACACACACATCCTTTATGTCTTGTGGCTAAACTTTTGAAATGGTGAGTATTTTAATGTTTATGGATTGGCCCCAATCGCTTCCATTGTAAGTGTCTCACTGCAACCTCAATTTTTGCTTTTTCTTTTTAAGAAAAGGAGGAACGAGGCAAAATTATTTTCTGTGGTTATCAACATTGTCACAAATGCTGTCGATTGAGCTTCACTTGTATTGAACCTTCCTTTCGAAGAAGGAACATTCCTTTAAAAATGGATCAGTTTCTCACCCTCACCTATTATATAGCTTCTGAAGACATGGTTTTAATCACTGAAGTCATATGGATTAATTTTATACTGCATTTATGTGCTTTTTGGACCTTCAAAGTACTGGCCTCATTCAATTGCTTCTAAAAATCTTTGTGTTCTGTTGAAGAAAGAAAGTCATACACATCTGGGATGGCATGAGGGTAAGTAAATGATGAGAGAATTTAAATTTTTGGGTGAACTGTCCCATTAAGCAGCCATAGTCAGGAAACCTTAAAGTTGATATGTTGGCTTTTTGTAAAATGAGTGTTTTCTGAAATGACCTAGGCCAGTATAGTTGTAAATTAGCTTGTTTGTTTCTTCGAGTTGTCTAATTAATTAAAGTGTGAATGTTCCTGGGACAAAAAAATGTAAAAAAAAAAGTCAACATGGGCCATGGCGCAACCCTTGGGGTTTTTGTTTGAAAAACTTGCACTAGTGCAGACATTTTCAGTGACTGAGAACAGTTTTGCCTACAGGATACAGGCCTCTTCCGTTTTCTTGCTTTGTTTCTGCTTGTGTGTTTGTTTTCTTGAAGGTCACGGTACAGTTGGCATGGAAAAATTCTAAAAGTGTTAGAAAATCATTGGCTGATTTACAGAAGTAGTCAGTCTGACTAGTGTCCGTTCAGTTCCATTGTTTAACAACAGCCTTGCCAAGATTTGGCTGTGTTCTCTTATATGTTTTGGCATTATTTTGGTCATTGGCCACCCTCTCTTCAGTTTGCAGTATTGACACCAAGCATTAAAACAAAATATTGTTTTAAAAATATATAAAACATTTTTGGAAATTCAGATGCTTAGTCATGTAACTAACAAACATTATGTTATATTTGCTGATTTTATGTTGTTTTTAAGTTTATGTTTCGAAAGGATGTTGAGGGTATGTTTATAAGTTATAATTTTTTTTTATGGCTGTTAGTTTCTGAATAATGCATTTACAAATGGATGCTTTCTATTCCCAGTCGGTGACATCAGCAAGAACACAGTAAATACGTGCGTGTTTGACACAGAGGAATGAGTCATGACCTCTGTGGTGATCGTAGATGGTGGAGGGAATATATTGGAGTACGTCACTGGAGATGATGAAACACAGCAGGTGATATCCGCACTTGACACAAACACTCAATGATGGTAGATAAACTAAAATCAGCATTAATTGACATTATTTTGCACTCTGGAGCTAGCAGAACAGTGCAACAAACCTATATCAGGAGGGCCTGGGTAGATTAGCAAGTAAAGACGCTGACTACCAGACCTTGAGTTGTGAGTTCGAATCGAGGATGTGCTGAGTGACTCCACCCAGGTCTCCTAAGCAACCAAATTGGCCCGGTTGCTAGGTAGGGTAGAGTCACATGGGGTAACCTCCTCATGGTTGCTATAATGTGGTTCTCGGTGGGGCGCGTGTTGAGTTGTGCTTGGATGCCATGGGGAATAACGTGAAGCCTCCACACGCAGTATGTCTCCTCGGTAACGCCCTCAACAAGCCACGTGATAAGATGCACCGATTGATGGTCTCAGATGCGGAGGCAACTGAGATTCGTCGTCCACCACCCGGATTGAGGCGAGTCACTATGCAACCACGAGGACTTGGAGTGCTTTGGGAATTGGGCATTCCAAATTGGGGAGAAAAAAGGGGGAAAAAACAAACCTATATCAACACAAGAGAGAACCATATTTTCATGAAGAAACCCTGCGTCTTAAAGAAATACTTTTTTTTGTTTCATTGCCAGGAGGTGTGTGTTGATGGGGAGGAGCATGTTGGACACAAGGAGTGTCCTGCAGTGATAGTGGAGCAGGTGAATAGTGCAGAAGTGGAGCAGTGCTACGCTGCTCAGGTGTTAGTCTACGATGATCAGAATACCTACCTGGTACAGGATGTGGCCGAGGAACAAGTTGTCGAGACCGAGTTGCAAGACATGGCAACAGGTGAGCAATAATTCCACATAGAGAAAAGAGAGTACCCTCTACAAAAGACACAGACTATTGAACTGTCTTCATGACTACATGTATCAGTGCAATAAAACTTTAGTTATGGAAGACCAATCAGAATAGTCCTCTAATATGAACATAAAAGTTTTTCAGGAGAACTCTTCATTTCTGTTGGGGTGACACCTTTTTAATGCGGGCAAATGCACCTTTCAGGGCGTTTTCAAACCTAGTTCGTTTGAGCAATATAACCTGTATATGTAAACAATTCAAATGATCTCAGACCCCCCTAAAAGGACCAACAACCAAACTGCGACCACCTCAAGAAGTCATCCGTACGGTTAGTTTGTGGGTTTCATTTGATTTGTGCAATATTAAAGCAAAGACATACCAGTCCGCTTCGCATTTTGTTATGACGTAAGTACCTCGATGCTTACTATACATAGCTGCAAAACATAATTTACACATAATAAAAATGCTTGATTGAGATTATTTGATCTAACTGTGATTATTGTGTACTTCAAATTCCAATCATATTTGACTGTCCAAACAAGGAAATTGTAAGTAAATATGATTACTGGCAGCACTCAGAGCAGCTTCTAAAGAACACGTGAAGATGAACCGCTTTGAAGCACTGTGATCCACTCACTGTTTGCAGAGGTTAACGCCAAACTCCCGCAAAAATAAAAGCTAGTATTTTAATACTTAACTCAAAGAGCTCTGATTTCACTTTAATTTAACAGTCATGTAATGGCAAAATTTCTTGGTCAATGCGGGATCATACATGCAGTGTTAATGACAGACTGTGACACAGAGAGTGAGATGCCCACGTACTCTTTTTCTGTGGCGATGTGCGTTCCTTCGTTCTATCAATCTTAAACGTGTTCCTTCATGTAAAATAAGGGCTTGTGGGTTTAGTCGGAGAGCCTTAACATAACGAGTAAAAGTAAGGATGGAAAGTTAATACTATTGCAAAATATAACATTGCCTGTGTTGTCTGGGTTTCATAAACAAGTGTGAATGTAAAGTTGTGGATATATTTTAACATTTAGAATATTTTTCTTGTCATTCTATCCCACAATATTTTAAGTTTTTATAGCCTTAAAGGAAATCATATTGTAAAAAATGATTCCAAGTTAAACATGAATAATGACTACTAAAGGTGTGTGTATTAAACACAAATTCACCTTAATACAGCTGTTCAGCTTGTAGTCCAAAAACACAGAATTCACCATGGTTTCCCGCAGGGTTTCCTACAGGTTTTTATAATGGCTTTTTGAACTTACTTGTAAAATAAGGTCTGTGTTTAACATTACAGAGTTAAACAAAGTCCTCTCATACAGAGCTGATCAGCCGTTACGTAATTTGTAGCGAAACTGGAAGATAATTCGCCATGGGTTCCCTCAGGATTTTCCTATTGGTTTTTATAATGGGGTTTTGAACTTACTAGTAACGGCTGATCAGCTCTGTATAGCAGTTAATCATCATTAATAGCAGTTATGTGTATCACATTGTATTGTCAGCCAAATTTCATAATCATGACAACTCCAGCTGCAATGGTGTTGTATCTTGTTGAATTATATGACTGATCTGATGTGTCTGAAAAACCATAAAAAAAACATGATTGAGTTCCAGTCATATGATGGTACTTTTAGTCTTCTGATGGTACTTTTAGTCTCTTTTTATGTCTTGAACTCATGATTAACTTTGGAAAAACTCAAGCCAAGAACAAATGTGCTGTGACAAGTGATGGAAGCATATTGTTTTTGTCAAGATTATTATCTTTTCCATTTTTCTTCACCAGCATGAATAGCTAAAGAGAGACATCTTGTGGCTTTTTTGTTGACGTTATAAAACACTGAAGTGAGAAAAACGCAGACAATTTGCTTCACAGAAGAGTAGGTGTTGTTTGAATTAGAATTATGATTGAGAAAAAAATAATCTTGAGCAAACAGAAAAGACGACTTTATACACATGTATATGTACACTATGTATGTATATACATATATTTTTAGATTATTATTTGTGCTCGAAAATACGAAATACAAAATTAACTACACAAAGTAGTGTTGACCTTTTCTGAATTAGACATTTTGCGGGGAAAAGCCGAAGGAGCGTTTATAGATCGTTTATAACCGGAGACGGAGTTATACATTATATAACTTTATAATGTAGATTATTTGTGATTTTTATACAAGCTGGTTTGAGACTCAGTTTGACGAGGGAACCGAACACCATTAAGATTTACTCCTCAAAGCTGGTAAACAATAATAATAAAAAAACGTTATTCATCTCATAAGAGTACCACGTGATTTTGGGTAATAAGCGCTTTATTCATGAGATGTGATTGAAGGATCCATAAGCGCTTGGTTGACAATCAGGAAGTGAGTGCCTGTCGTGGAGCAGCTGCGCCAAGTTTAAGTAACATTCATTATTTTCTTGTCATTTTGTTTTAGCGATTGGGTTATTTTGTGTTTGTAGAGTAATTGTATGCCATTTGGAGTCGTTCATATTTCATTATGTTCGTGTTATAATTAATTCTATCGGATCGATTGATGCTAGTGACAGACGGAAACCAGGAAGTGTGTTTGTTTTCTTTTTTGCATTTTAGCCACGCTGTCTGATGTATTGTTTATAACATGATTTGCAGTTTTATAGAGTTTTGTGGTGGAGTATTGCGAGTTTATGTTTTAATAACAGCAGTTTAATGTCTGTGCGATCTGATTGCCCGTTCAAATCAGCTAACGGTCCTGTTCTTTACTGATGTTATTATGGATCAACATGTGTGGGTTATTTTTAAAAAGATAACTGGTGGTATTAAAAAAAGTTTGCTAGAACTACAAATCTGAATAGGCTGCTTTGTTTGTGTGAGACTACTTGAGACTTTCATTGCACGCGTTATTTTAGGTACCAACTAAATTCCAAATAAACGAACATTTCAGTTAATTTCCAATGTTGCCGGGAAGAGTTGAATAAAAGCATAATTCGATGGGAGCAATACATAAAATGTATTGTTTAAAAATAACCTTTCATGCGGCTTCGAAGTTTGGGGCGGAAGTGTTGTTATAGGCGTTGTAGGTCGTTGAGTGACAGGGTAACTGACCAATCGTCGATCACCGTCGTTTCGAAAATTACAGTGTAGCCAATGAACACCGACATGCCAATATTTTTTTCCTTTACCGCCAATTTGATTAATGTACATGGCAAACTCAGAAAAAACATTTATATACCATTGAATGCAAATAAATACTACTATTTTTTCATTTTAATCAAAAGCTAGCTCAATTTTAATATTTTTAAAAGTCTCAACACGTAGTTCATAACATCTGTTTTGACTTTACAAACCTGAATGATAAAATAATAATAATAAAAATACAAATTGTAAAAAGATGTTGTATTTCAAAATTGATAAAAGGATGGTGTGCATTCCTTGTTCAGCAGTTTGTGTAATGTGAATTGATATGCAAAAAAAAAAAAACATTTCTGATTTTCTCTTTATTAGTGGAGGTCTCTGTACATGATAAAACGATTGAAGCAGCAGAAGCTCTGCTGCATATGGATTCACCAGCCAGCCTGCAGGAGGATCGCAGTACAGGTGTGTGGTTACACACAAATATTGTGCATGCTTTTACAAGTCTGAACATCTACTCACTTTGCAAAATACACTATATATAGTCTTAACCTATAATTATGCTTGGTCAGTATTGTCGAATTTTATTAGTATTCTCTCTCTCTCTCTCTCTCTCTCTCTCTCTCTTTTTTTATAGCGGCTATTAGCTAGTGACATTTGTGCAAATAGTCAACAATACTTTTACAAAGAGTTCACAAATTTTACAAAAAGTAGAAAATAACAATAGGTATCTATCTCTCAACAGAGGAGCTTTTATCTGAGATGGAGGTGGAAGTGAGATCTGAGGAAATGGGGCCCGTTGACAAGGACATTGTTGTCCTGCAGGAGACAGAATTACTGAAAAAGAAGAGAGGTGTACCACACTTTTCTATTATCCCTTTAAGACATTGAACTACTAAAAGTTTGGCCGTTTTCTCTTTACAATTAATTTAAAGTTTTAAATTGACCATGTGGTTAAAATGCAATTTCAACTTTGATTTATTTTCTCATGTTAAATGTGGTTCAAATATGCTTGAATGAAAGTTTTTGTTCTTAATCTCCAGGGACAATTAAAAATAAAATATTTTTTGTACTATCCAATCCACTGTGCATTTTAAGTGGAAGGGTCATCATACTTGGGAACCATGTGTAATCAGTTAGAAAAGCATAATTTGCTTTGTGTGATATTTCCCAGCAGGACGAAAACCCAGAACTCCACAAAATTGCTCTGATGGTTCACTGGATCTGGTCTATAGGAGGAAATCAAAAGAGAGCAAGGGTAAATGTTCTGTTTATTATTGGTATGTCCATCTATTTTTGTGCTGCCATACATTTTAAATTCAAAACATTTCTTTTAGGCTCAACAACCTACCTATGGGAGTTCCTTTTGGATCTCCTACAGGATAAGGAAACCTGTCCAAAGTACATTAAGTGGACTCAGAAGGAGAAGGGTATATTCAAGCTTGTGGACTCTAAAGCAGTGTCTAAATTATGGGGAAGACATAAGAATAAACCTGACATGAACTATGAGACAATGGGGAGAGCACTCAGGTAATGTTTTGACTGTCTGTTGTTTCAGATATATTTAGTCAAAAAGCTTTTCAGTGAAGCATAATAACAATGACATCTGAGATTTCCATTGTCTCTGGAAAACGTGCAATTGATATGTTTTGTGTAGGTATTACTACCAGCGGGGCATTTTAGCAAAAGTGGAAGGCCAAAGACTTGTGTACCAGTTTAAGGAGATGCCCAAAGACATTGTTTTCATAGATGATGATGATGATATTGATGACAGCATTGATGAGGGAAAGAGAGAAACCCAAGCTGCAACCAATCGCAGCAGTCCAAAAGGGAAAGTGGTGGTGTCTTCCTCTACTGCTTTACCTAAAATCATCAATCTAACCTCAGGACAAGATGCCTTTATGACCATGCAACAGTCACCAGCAAATATAACAACAGCCCCTGGGTATGATATAATGATGTCTATTGTTAAAGGTGTACTCTGTAAATTTTTATTTTTTTTACAGAAATGCATAGGTTTGAGGTTTGTTTGTATGAAGAACTAAATGTTCATAAGCAGAACTGTTCATTCTGACTTTACTTCTTATGTCTTTAAAATAGTCTGTACTTATGTTACATACCATACTTAGACTCTATATATTTTCTTCTATATTTCTGTGTTTTCTTTACAGTTCTTTTAGTTGCTATTTTTAAAAAAAAATATTAGTAATCTATGTGAAAAATGTTGCATAGTGAGGATTTCTTCAAAAATAATGCCATAAACCGTTTTTATTTATTAATTAACATCATACAAAGTCCAGTAAACTTAAAAAAAGCTAAATCAATATTTGGTGTGACCACCTTTTCCTTTAAAACAGCCCCAATTCTCCAAGGTACACCTGGACAGTTTTTCTTGGTTGTTGGCAGACAGGATGTTCCAAGCTTCTTGGAGAATTCATCACAGTTCTTCTATATATTTAGACTGTCTCAATTGCTTCTGTCTCTTCATGTAATCTCAGACTGACATGATGCTCTGTGGGGTCATGCAATCTGTTTCAGGGCTCCCTGTACTTCTATTTTATTCTGTTTGCAAAATAATGTTTGGGAGTCTAACATTTATATGTCCTATTGACACACTAAAGCTGAAGATATAAATAACCATCTTAAAGGAATAGATCACCCATAAATTATAATTTTCTTATGATTTACTCACCTTTAAACCATCCCAGATGTGTCTTTCCTTCTTCAGCAGAACCGAAATTAAGATTTTTTTTTATTAGCACATTTCATCCCTATTTGTCCATACAATGAATTTGAATGGGTGCCATGACGCTGCTGGCTGTTTGACAGTTCAAAAGTCATATTTAGACAGCATAAAATTAATGTACACAACTGCAGTCGATCAATGAATGTCTTCTGAACAAATCGGTAAGTTTGTGTAACAATAATTACGTTTTTAACTTAATTTTAATCATTGCTGATTGAAATGACCTTAATCTTGCGTGACATTCGTTCCTCTATTGTAAACAAAGCACGTGCTTCTGACTTCTCACATGAATGTGCTATTACATCATGCAACAGTTTCGTGATGGGCCAACTGGTAGCAGATCATTTTGCTTCAGAAGACATTCATTGATCAACTGGAGAATTTTTCGGTGAACTAATTCTTGAAGACAAATGTTGTTGTTGTGTAACATCTTATGTGCCTTTTTGCAAAGTACTGTATATCTCAGAAAACCCTCCCCTAAATGACATGTCAAAACACACTGTGATTGATGTCTTTAAATGTCAGCCATTCTGCTTTCTTACTCCAATCAAAATGGAAAAAACGCTCACTGCCTTTTTCGTAATTTTTTTTCTAGGACTGTGAGGCTGGCTATGCAGGTCCCCTTTCTCATGACAACACCACAGGGTCAGAAAATCTCCACAGTAACGGTCAACTCACCCACCGGCTCAATCACTGGGGGTAACAGTACTGGCAAAGTGCTGCTGCAGGCCGTGCCAACGCTTGTGCCAGCTCAGGGGCAAAGTGGTGAGAGATTCACCCTGCAGCTCATCACCATTCCTACTGTGCCTGGCAAAGCCGGCACGCCCATCACTCTGAGCACGCTCTCCCCGGTCACTGTGCCAACCAGCAACACACAAGTTCTAAAGCTCACTGTCCCGTCCAACTTCACAGCACCCGCAGCCACAACACAAGTGACTGTAGTGCCAAACGTACAGCCAGCGATGTCTTTACAGGACGTGAATATTATAAAGGTGGAATCTCCTGAAGTTTCTGTGTCTCAGACAGTTGACAGTTCTGCAGCGATTACAGAAAGCACACAGATGAACCCCACAACAACACAGAGCTGAGTGAATATCAAATTCACAAAAATACATACAGGAACCAACATATGCATTTGTGATGGGAATAGAGGCTGTCTCTTATGTGAGATGGATGAAACCATACACACTCGTTCACAACCCAACACTATAACCATCATGCATATCCTCTAGCCTGGATTAGACATTGGAAAGCCTTTTCTTTTTTTGCTTTTGTTCTATTAATCTATTCAAATCTATCTTTGTTATAGCAGACCATCAGTGCTGTGATACTGCATTAAGGAACTTCACTTGGTGCTAAAGATGAGAGAAAGTCACAAAGTGATTTAGTTGAGATGCTCTTTTCCCCTGCTCATCTGGAGGTTTAAAGAATCTGTGCATAGACGTACCATTGTGGTAGTCAATAAAATAAAACAAGCAGCCTTAGGTCAACTTTTTGCTCATTATGTAAAGGAATTGACTGTTTTTTGTGTGTAAATATAATTTTATATATATATATACATACACACCAGGAAGTTTTTTCTACATTTCAATGGAAACTGTTTTCCGAAGGACATTTTTTTTCTTGTTGTCATTTAAGTTTTAAATAATCGTCTTTTTGTGTATTTACCACCATGTTATCTGTTTCATCCATCTACTGCTTTGTACTTTGCTGATTACCTTTTTTTTTCCATGTGTACAAAAAGGGAAGGAATGTCTAAAAAAAAAAATGGTATATTGAATATTCAATATATGAAACATATTTTGTTTTTATTTTCTCCCTAAAATGTATCCAAGTAGATTTAAATATAGAGACAAGAATTATGTTAACAACTGATTTTAATGAGCTTTTGTTTTATATTTGTATGTGCTTGTCAATTGGTCCTCATGACTCTTCTTAAATGTAAAGTAATAGTTCACCCAAAAATTATAATTCTCTCATTTACTCACCCTTATGCCATCTCTGAATCAGATGACTTTCTCTTTTTCTGCAGAACACAAAGATATGTGAATATATCCAGATGATGCAATTTAATGGGGTCCAACACTTCCGAGCTCCAAAAAGCACATGAAGATATTCCATGTGACTTCAGTGGTTTAATCCGTCTTCTGAAGTGATGCAATCGGTTTTGGGTGAGAAATGGCCAAAATTTAAGTTCACTATAAATTTAGCCATTTGCAATCTTTTTGGCGCAATCGTAATTTCAAGCTAAATATAGTCACATATTTCCAATAAAATATTTTTGTAATATTTTGTAATATAAAATATAATTGTAAAATCAAAATGTAAAAAAAAAATCTATAAGCAAAATATAATATGTATATTTTTTATTTATTTTTTTTTGAGAAAAATAATAATAATGGGACCAGAACAGTTTTTGACAGGTTTCGTTCAGCCGTTTTTATATTATTGGTCATTGGCAAACATTTTGATGATTACATTTTTGAAGGAAAAAAAAAAAAAAAAAAAGTACAGTCAGTATAAATATAAACCTCTTTCCACTTCTGGATCCATTTAATCAAGAATGTGTGTCTTCCTGAGTTGTCATTTTAAGCACTTAATAAATTACAAAATATTGCACATCCACTGTATAACAAAACAATAAGAGCATAAATAATCTCCATCAAGGAAAATAATAATCATCAGTCCATCAGAGGTGCATTAAGACCTGATTGAGTTGGTAAAAATAAGGTTTGTGAAGTTACATTCCGAGCAATAATACAAATGTAATGCATTCTCACATTCAGACACACAAATGTTTTAGGAATGACCAAAGCCGCTCTGGAACCCTATTGTTGAGCACTCATGATTGGCAGCTACATGAGCCTATGAGGCTGCTGATTAAAGCTGAGGTCACACACCAGGGAAAGATGGTCTGAGGGGTAATGGTAAGAAGGAAGTCGGTCTGGTCCAATCTGCTCTTCACTGGGTATCCCAAGCACAGCGTCCACATGGAATGCCCTTTCTGAGTACCAAATGTAGTCCAATGTGGAGCAGCTCTCTCCACTGGGCCGGATCTTCCAACTGGTGTAAGGCGGCTCTGTGGTCCCATCCTCACTCAGACACTTGTAAGCACTGTCCAGACCTAGAGGAGACGTCATAAAGCGCCTATAGACTTCCTCGCTTGGCTCTGCATTAAAGTCCCCACATACCACCAATGGAATACCCTCTTCAGTTTCCCCAACCCCGGTCCGACTCTCCTCCTCCTGTCCCATCTCTGGGTAAGACTGAGAGGTGATGTTGCGGAGTTGCTGGAGGAGATGAGATCCCTGTGCACTACGAAACGCCTCCCAGCCACTCCGGGCCTTCAGGTGTGTCACTGCCACACAGAAGACTTGGCCTGTACGCCTGCAGCGAAGAGTCACCACAACGGCCACCTGGTTGGTCTTGAGCATCATGGCGGAGAGTCTGAGGTGGGTGGTGTGAAGTAGCTGGAAGCGACGGTGGCTGAAGAACAGAGCGCAGCCATCGGGGCCATTGTTGTTGTGAACATCCAGGCAGGGGGAGCAAGGCTTGGGGCAGAAGCTGCTCTGGTAGCCCAGGCTGGCCAACACAGGCTGGAAGGTGTCAAAGTAGTGGTCCACCTCCTGCAGGCACAGCACATCTGGCCTGTAGGTAAGGATCTCTTCCAGTATGAGATATTTCCTTTCCGACCAGTTTAATGCTTCCATTGGACAACGTACAAAACAGTCCTTACCCTCACCCAGAGCTGCAGAAATACAAGCAAAATGAAGATCAAGTCACACTTTTAAGCAGCATATGGTAGCATTGCAGTATCTTCTAAGATTACTTAAAGGTGACATATTTAAGATTGACATCAAGCATTTAAAATATTGGAGAGTTGTCTGCTCAGACTCAAAGATCATTCGGGTTGCCAGAATGTTGACACACAAATTAGCCAACTCAGCAAACGTTTTAAAGGATTTCTGGGCTTTAAGCTGTCTCCATCTTCCAAAAGGCATCTCTAATATTTATCCTGGTTTTACTACGCCTCTGGTCATGGTGGTTTTTATAAAGATGGCGAGGCTTTTTAGGTCAGGTGGAATCTTGTTATATCTGATCCAGTTTGTTTGCTGGCTTCCATGGCTGCAGCACGCAGTGTTGTTTATCTGCAAACTTGTTCAAATCTGGCAACCCGGTGGTGTTGAAATACTATTGGTGAGTGGGCAGTGGACGGGAACACACAGGCCAAAACATAAACAGAAATTACATCCCGAAATGGAAACTTCCAAGTAGAATATACTGGCTGTAGCATTGTTATCCAAGAAGCCAGTATTTCAACTTAGCATGTTTCCTAATTCTCTAATGACATATTATGGTAATTTTATGACTTAGTACAGTAAAAATATTCCATATTGCACCTTTAAAGGAGAAGTGTGTATTTTAAAATACTTTTTCCTATCCCAATTTAATGTGCAGTCATGGTAGCTCAGTTAGATTGAGCAGTTGAACATGTCAATAGACAGCATTTGTGACCATTTATTTCGACTCATCCCTCCTTAATCTGTGTTCCAGTGAGGCACTTTCAATAGAATAGTATCTGTAAACATTAAAATACTCACTGTTTTAAAAGTATAGCCACAAGACGTAAACAATGTGTGTGGTGGTGGCGTAGTGGGCTAAAGCACATAACTGTTAATCAGAAGGTTGCTGGGTCAATCCCCACAGCCACCACAATTGTGTCCTTGAGCAAGGCACTTAACTCCAGGTTGCTCCGGGGGGGATGGTCACTGTAAGCCGCTTTGGATAAAAGCGTCTGCCAAATTAATAAATTAAAATCTAACATGATTTCAGTTTGATAAAATCACTTACTAAGCTTTTCTGTGTAAAGTTACAGTATATAAAATTTTACAACTTCGTTGCCATGAAAACGATGCAAAAACGATGATTTAACAAAAGTAAAACTTAAATACATTTTAACAGAAAAATGTATCCAAGTGCTTTTAAATTACATGCTTCCAAATTCTGCTTTTAAACCCTCCAAAAACTGGCCCATTCACTTCCATTGTAAGTAACCTAAATTTTTATGCTTTTTTTTTTTTAAAGGAGTCCAAATAAATATTTGTGCCACAAATGCTGTCGATTGAGATTAACTTTTTTTGCAAAATATTTAGATATATACAAATCTACATGTAGTTTAAGAGTGCCTCATGGAAGTGGGCGATCACTGCTGGGCTCTTTTGCTGAGGTTTGTTCATCGCGACTCTCTGATTGGTGGATCATTTTCTTGCGAATTCATGGGTAGTGTAGATTTTCACAAGGAAGTCTGCTATTAAACAATCTTTTTTTAAAATTACGATGAAATAACAGACTGATGATTTCAATAGAAGCATATATCATCGATCAACAAAATTGGTGCTCAAGGTAGGTCTGTCTTTAAAGTTGTATAAGTTAATGTTAAAAATGTATCGGTCTATGGAGAAAAAAAAGGGATTTTTACTTCGAAACCAGATTGTTGTGCTCTATGGCCTTTTAGAAACATTCATTAATGTTGCAATTCCTTTTGGTGCCTCTAGTGGCGCAGAAATCACACACTTCACCTTTAAATTGTTAAAATACTGTAAAAAGAACAGGCTACAACATTGTTCTCCAAAACTGGTTACATAAGCAGATGGACTCTGTACCTTGCGCTAAGATGTTCCACTGCATGATGCGGATGGGTGAGTTCTGTAACGAGCTGGCTCTGGTCCTGAAAAAGTCTCGGTGTAATCGAGGCGGGCGATTTCTCAAAACCTCCTTGCATTCACACAAGAGTGCGTCAGGGTCGGCCTGCTCATACTCATAATCTTCAGGATCAACAACTGGGTCTGCCAGCGCAGAGCTGCTCAGTGAATGCGCCAGAGTACTGAAGAGTCTACTACTGCTTCCACTGCCCATTTGACAAACTGCAGAAACAATATACACACAGATTTAACTAACACACTCGCATAGTTCTAGAGCAGTTATCAGAACACACAACTGATTCAGAATGACTCAATATATTTTATTGACATGTGACTCTAGTGTACTGAAATTATAGCATTTCTCTGTCCAGTGTAGGCGGGAAATGGGTAGTTGATCCATAACGTGTTCATGGACCCATGGACCGTTTTTCAACACTTTAAGATTTTTTGCGGTTCACAAAAATAGTCCTGCAGTGTGACAAATGAATTTTTACAATTACAAATATTATATGAGTCTCTAAATGAACACGAGGTCATAAAAATAAGTAATTACAACAAGAATTAGGAAAAAAAAAAAAAGAGTTGTTTAAAAGCAGTTTTAGATGAAGTACCGTATGCGCGTGCGTTACAGGATCTTTGATGTCAACTGCCCAAGAATAGAAAACATGTGAAAGACGACACTAGTTCATCCAAACATACAGCAGCACATGGACATAGTAAGACACAAGTACACTGTGTATGAAAATATATATAGTAGTATGACAGTACACGGTAAGTCTTTAAAGAGCAGATAAATATCTGCTCTAGTTCATGTTTTGCTGTTGTCTGTATGTAAAGTTTCTTTCAACGTTTCCTACCACAACAAAATATGTGCAGTTAATACACCGTGAAAAACACGGTGCTAACAATTCCTCATTCTTGGTGTTTAAATGAGAGGGGCTCAATAGTCCTTTACCTGCAGTGTCATATCGCTAGCATTTCTTCCTATAGGCTGGTGATATGCTCACTAGATTGTATGTTTAACAGAGAAATATCTGATGACCTCATATACCTCAGAATCTGTCTGTGCTTGTTTTCAGTCTGCAAAAGAGTTTGAACCAGATATGACTCACCTATGAACATGATGGATGTGTGTGTTTGTTGCCTTGAATAATTTTAAGACAGTATATAATTAACATAGTCTGAAAACCTTAGGATAAGCTTAGGATGATATTTAACTCTCAAAATTATTCATGTTAATGTACAATGGTTTAACTAATGCTATGGAAACAAGTGTCTGGTTTCAGTCACGCAAAGACACTCACCACAGCCCAAAACGCAGACCCACTGTCACATTAAGAACAAGTAATATTTTTAAAAATACCCTCACTGAGCACTTTAATAGAAACACTATGGTCCTAATAAAGTGCCAGATGTGGTCTTCTTCTGTTGTATCCCATTCGCCTCAAGGTTCGAGGTGTTGTGCGTTCTGAGATTATTTTCTTTTCACCACAATTGTACAGAGCGGTTATCTGAGTTACAGTAGACTTTCTGTTAATTCGAATCAGTCTGGCCATTTTCTGTTGACCTCTCTCATCAACAAGACGTTTCCATTTGCAGAAATACCGCTCACTGAATGTTTTTTGTTTTTGGCACCATTCAACTCAACTCAACTCAAGAGACTGTTGTGGGAAAATGACAGGAGATCAGCAGTTACAGAAATACTCAAACCAGCCCATCTGACACCAACAATCATGCCATGCTCCAAATCACTGAGATACAATTTTTTTTCCCCATTCTGATGGTGGATGTGAACATTAACTGAAGCTCCTGACCCATATCTGAATGATTTTATGCATTGTACTGCTGCCAAATGATTGGTAGATTAGATAATCGAATGAATCAGTAGATGTACAGGTGTACCTAATAAAGGGCTCAGCGAGAGTATGTTCATTACACATTTAACATTTCTAACCATGTTTTTTGTTTTTCAGTGACTATCTCTAGACACATCCACTGTACAAGAACGTAAAACAATGACTATTCAGGGTCTATGGCCCATGCAGTCCCTTCATTTCTCTGCACTGTAGAATACTTGATTCTGATTGGTCAGTCGCTGCACACTGTGGTCAAATATTTTTGCACAATGACCGCTAAACTATTTATTTGACTATTGTCCCTAGCAACTAATCTCCTACATGTTTCTCATATCACTCTGCGGTCCCTTATATTTCTTGTCCATTTATTTACTAATTAATGTAAAAAGCAGGATAATGTCCAGTCAGCCACTCATTATAGCAAAATAATAACCCCAACACGAAGCCGAGAGGGGTTTATTTGACCAGAACAAACCTTACGCAAAATAAACCCCTTCAGGATGATGGAAGATTCATGTTGGAGCCGTTATTTTGTAAAAATGACATATTTCACTTTAACACATTTCTTTAAGAATACCTCTTAATATCTCCTTTTCCTTTTCTTTGTTTGTCCGATGCAGGTGAAATACGTAAGACACAATCCTTTTCCCTATGACTTTAAGGGAGTCCAGGACTAATCCAGTGGTGGTCCAATGTCCAGTCAGAGTGTTAGTGCACAGCATACGTTGACAGAGAACGCTAGCATCCACCCATTCAGATGACATGTGCGAAGATTCTGGGGGGCTGCGGATGTGACAGTGTGTGTCTGTGTGCGTGTTCATACATAAAGGGGTTCCTGAATGAATCAGTGTCTCTGAACAATGACTCATTTGAAAAGGGTATGCGCATACATGTGCACACATACATGCACGTGGGTGAAGAGAACAGTTGAGCCCTAATTTAATCCATGGATTGTGGAGGACAGTGTGCTTCATTACTCTGGAATTCAATATGCTCATTTGTAACTAATATTTCAAACCTCTCCAATAAAAAATTTATTTAAAGATAATTTAGTAACAGTTATAAACAAGAGAGGAGAGGGTAATGGCTCATTAGACACTCACTGGACTTGTATTACACATCGCTGATCTCTCTGCCCAAGCTCATTTAACATCTCATTTGACCTGTTATGTAAGGGTAGAGTTCATACTTGCCTGTCAAGCATAGTGACCTGCATGTATATGACCATGGTTCTTTACGAGTAAACCTTTGCTGATGTGGTGATGTAACACATTAGGCTTGTTATATCTATAGCAATTGGCAATTAGTGACCAAATAAAAGGGCATTCTCCCTTTATTAATACAAATGTAATCCTCTTACCATGCTATTAGCTGTGAAAATGAAGAAAATGAATGACATTTAGTGAGATCCTACAACCACCAAAGTAGTCGTGACCTCTTCAGTATTCAGACTAGAGAATATTTGTTTCTATAATTACCTAGGACCATAGTATAGATTTTTCATGTATAGTACTTTCTTTGGAAATTTAAAGGGATAGTTCACCCAAAAAATTATGGAAATTCTCTCATTTACTCACCCTTATGCCATCTAAAATGTGTATTCATTTCTTTCCTCTGCTGAAAACAAATGAAGATTTTTAGAAGAATATCTCTGCAAGTGAATGGTGACTAGAACTCTGAAGCTCCAAAAAGCAGGTAAAGTCACCATAAAAGTAATCCATAAGACTCCAGTGTATTAATCACGGTCTTCTGAAGCAAGTTTTGGGTAAGAACGGACCAAAATATAACTACTTTTTCATTGTACAACTTGGCATTGCAGTCTCCAGGCACGATCATGATTTCAAGCTTGATTACACTTCCTAGTGCTTATAGCATGCGCAGAATGCTAGATGGCACTATAGGAAGTGTAATCAAGATTGAAGTCATGATCGCTGAGGAGAATGCAGACATAGAAAAAAACATGTTTATGAAGTGAAGTCAAGAATTTTTATATCATCTAATACATTTCCCAATGTTTATGGAAAATCGTATAATCTTAATGTTGGCTGGAAAAGATAACAGACTTTTGCACACCGTATCTGTCCATTACGTCCACATTCATATGTTGACAGACGGCTCTTGACCTATCCAATATGGCAGACGCGTCAACATGTCTATAGAAACAGCTGATAATAAGGTATCAAGGTATAGATATCTTTGGATTTAACCACTGGAATATTGATTACTTTTATGCTGCATTTATGTGCTTTTGGAGCTCAAAGTTCTGGTCACCATTCACTTGCATTGTATGGACCAACAGAGATGAGATATTCTTCTAAAAATCTTTGTGTTCAGCAGATGAAAGAAAGTCATACACATCTGGAATGGCGTGAGGGTGAGTAAATGACGAGAGAATTTTCATTTTTGGTGAACTATTCTTTTAATGTCATCAACATATTAGTCCAGTCATGCACTGTTAATGACTGCTCAGCTCTTATTTGCTTATATAGTCAATAGTATATAACATCACGGTTTCCTGCCCTTGTCCTATGAGATCCAGGTAAAGACCCTTACACAAGAGCAGTCCTGCAAGGGGTTTTTCTGCAGGGTAGTATCTCCATTAATGACTGTTTTTATGGTTTAACATTTTTTTTTTTTTTTGGTTAATAAACCATGTGCTGGTAGATGATTACAGGCACTTCCATTCACATGTGTCCTTAAAATGTTATGCTGTAAGCGCCATATATCACAAAGAATAGATTTGAAATCTAATTCAATTCAATAACATATCTAACTCAAGATATTCTACTTGACATGTTCCTCATTTGGATGAGGCTATGGATAAAAGCATCTGCTAAATGACTAAATGTAAATCTGTTACAGGAAATTCCAGTGTTTCCACACCTCACAGAATGTCACTTTCCCACCTCTACTGTACATGAGTCATCTGTTATCAGCATGAGGCCAGAGTAAGAAATTTATGTTCACAACTAAATGATCTCACCCACATGAACTTCTAAAAGTATGCCTAACTAGACCGTATTTTGGGGAATAGTAGGCGATCAGCTGCCCACAAATGCTGTCAAGGTAGGCAGCTCAATAGGGGTTTTGAGACACCGTTATTGCTACAACAACGCATTCGTTGTGAACAGCCCCTAGGTGAATCAAAAGTTACCTTGTAAAGAACCGAGCAAAACAGGTGAACTCGGCGGAGGAGGATGGTGGACACGGTTGGAGTGGCAGTGTCGTGAAGTCTGAAGGCTGCTTTTCTCTAGTGGACCGGATTTGTTGGGATGTGTCCCCCGTGATAACAGATAGAGTGCGGTCAATTCCCTGTGAAGCAGCGAAGAACAGCGCCGGGCCGGATACATGTTACTCTTCGGCGGACTGTCTCACGAACCGTAGTTTAAATGGACTAAATGAAGCTAAACTATGGCTAAAACAGACATGTGGCCATTATATGTCACGCGTTTCGTGTTTTTTCTCTGTATAGAAAAAAAGCCGGTAGAAGATTCATCATTTTCCATAGTGACGCATACTCAACCACTGAGTAGGGGAATCGAGCAAATTTACTTTTCTAATAGTACAATTACGAAACATACTAAGGTATTTTTATGTATGTAATGTTATGATTTCTACTGAAATGAACATATGTTTCTAACAGATCAAAATTTCGTCGAGAATAATTCGAAATAGCTATAGTTGTAGTGCGTTTTACCCCTACAGGGCAGCGAATGGCTTAGCCCGACTGTCGGGGGGATAGCCTGTGCTTTTGTCTATGAAGTACATCGGTACAATGGGAGGGGCTTGGAGCTGATCCAGCCAATCAGCGGAGAAGGTGCTAAGACGTAAGGAAGACACACATATTTCATAATCACTGACGTACACAGTAAAGGTTTCATAGCTGAAACCAGCGCACATTCCATATTTGTTAAAGATAAACTGTTCGGCTTGTCATAGCAAGGAGTACATGGAATAAATGACCATAACCTGCCTTTAAAGATGCATTTAAATCCTTTACTGGATTGCAAAGGGAACGCCTATCGTACATTTGTTTTGTTTTTTTTAAAAACGTTTTCGCAGAATTGATACACACTTGTGTCCATTGAAAGATTGTCTTAAAAGAGAAGTACATGAGAGACAGATTGCTGCATGACACATGTTTGCTGACCCATAGACCTAATGTCTTTACATAACTACTGATCACGAGTAACCTTAAATGCTTCTAAAAGAGACAGAACTCTTCTATTTATTTGAACAGTAGTTTCAGTCATTTATTGACTAAAATGTTGAAATCAGCATGCTTGACTGCAGTGTTTTTGACAAAATATGTTTAGAAAGGAGAGTCTGACAGAATCTCCAGAATCAAGCATGTTCCAAGGAGACAAGGTCATAAACTTTGAACTGAAATGAATGCAAGATTAGATGTGTATAGTAGCCTACGTAAACAAAAGAAATAGAAAAACAATGACTATGTGGATCTAACTTCAAGTGTGTGAGATTATAATGTTTTTATTTTTTTTTAGGGGTAATGTTGAAATTGACATATTGAAGTATTCACGCTACACAGTTGCTGACAGGGATCAACTGCTGTATTATTATAAACAACTGAACTACACAGTTGAGTTTAGTATTGTCTGATTTGACTGAACTATTGTACTATTGTCCTCTGAAACACTTCAATTGATCCGATCACAATACCATCTTCAAATATGCCAAAGAACGGCAGTCTTCTGCAAGGGGCTAATAAATAAGTCTAAACCACAAATCGCTCTTAAATTCCTTCTTGTTATTAATGGAGTGACTTAATGGATCATAGTCTTTCTCTAAGATTAAACAATAATAAAGCAAAAACTATGTAGATGATGACATGGCTCTAGGTCATTCAAATGTAAAATAAAAACAGCACCTTGCAGGTTGACATCACTATAATATTATAGATGAATCATTTTAATAATATATTAATATCATCATTATAAGATGATATTATTGAATTTTGCAATCAGAAGTATTCCCCATTGTTAGATATCCAAAAATATTTATTCTTTAAATAGTTTGTGTGGTTAGCTACTTTTTCTTAATAGCCTGTAATGTACCTAGTTACTACTTTAAAAGAGTAGCTTAATTGACTGTAGCTTATTTGAAGTCATGAGTACACTGTAAACCATAATGCTCAAAATAATTAATTGAATTACATTTACATATTTGGCAGACGCTTTTTATCCAAAGTGACTTACAGAGCCCTTATTACAGGGACAATACCCCCGGAGCAACCTGGAGTTAAGTGCCTTGCTCAAGGACACAATGGTGGTGGCTGTGGGGTTCAACCCAGCGACCTTCTGATTAGCGGCCCTGTGCTCTAGCCACTACGCCACCACCACCTCACCCGCCACCAATTATGGTGAATAATAGAGTTGAGGACAGTTTTATTTTTAAGATTGTTCAAAGCAATACTGTTTACTCATTGCCATGTAAATCAAAGCTTAGTGTTTCCACTTAGCATGCATTTAGCATGCTAGCATTCACTGTATTAGCTAGTTCTAGCAAGTAAATCCTACTCTTGGAGATTTAAATGGAAATTTTAAATTCATTCAAAGAGTCAACTTAAAGTTAAGTACCATTCAAATGTATGAGTTAGCTTACTCAGTATGTCAAGTTAATAGCAATTAACATGCATTTGTAGCACAAAATAAAAATCTGAAAGTTCTGTTAACTTTAATTTGGGTGTTTATTAACTTAAAAAATGTGAGGCAATCAGTTCTTTCAAATCTTTTGAGTCTCGCTAACTTATTAGGGATTGAAGTGTAGCTTGGAAGCTAGTTTCATAGCTTTCCCAAAACTGCTGGAAACAATGGGTTATAAGGGAAAAAAGGAAAAATAATATATCTTTTTTTATGATGTACGCATAACTTCCTAACAAAATTCCATCAAATTGAATTAAGAAATCTTTAATAAAGTAAAATAAAAAAATAAATATTTTAAGATTTATTCATTTAATTAACTTAGGTACACAATACACAATTCAATTTGATGGAACATCGTTATGAAAATTTAAATGCTCATATCTTAAAAAAAGAGAGAGAGAAAAAAAAAGACTAAAATGTGTATTTATTTTTGTGTGTGAAACAAATAAACTGATCAGGAAGATCCAGAATTGGTCACATCCACCGCATTTGGGGCAACCTGATCAGCGTAAATGAGAAATCCTGTGAAAAGACTGTCAGTCCAGAATGGATCAAAGAATAGTCCATTTTGTTCAGAATAGAAGATCTGAAGCCAGACCTGATCTCCTTTCTCTAGTCGAAGTACTGTTGAACCCGAGGCCACGTCATGGTTCCCTGTGTTGGCATCAAATGTTCTGATCTTATACTGGCCATTGTGGACAAGCCCGATTGCCAGATGCTTGTTAGCCAATGTGATGTCATATGTGAAGTAATAAACACCAGGGATCGCACAGTTAAACTTGCCAGTAGTGGCATTGTAGTGCTCACCCTCATTCATTAAAATGCGGTTAAAGCGGATGGGTATGCGCTCCTTGGGATAGCTCTTGGTTACTGCTACTGAGAAAGCCGATCGTGCCTCTTTTCCACAATCACAGCCTCCAGGGGCACCGGTCTCCCCCACATCTCCCATTTCCCCTTTAATCCCATTAGCTCCAGACACACCAGGTGCCCCTCGCACCCCCTTCAGTCCCCTTGGCCCTGCCTTCCCAACAAGTCCTGGGCGCCCTTGTAGTCCATGTTTACCAGGATTCCCAAGACGACCCTGTTCACCTGACATTTGAGAAAAAAAATGTGTTAGGTGAAAATGAACTTGATCTTGTATTCACATATATTATTATTATTTAATCTTTGTGATTTTAAATGTAATAAAGTAAAGTGACCTTGACATTGGGTAAAGCGTTATATACACCGCTGATCCAAAATATTATGACCACTCACAGGTGAAGCAAATAACGTTGATCATCTCCTAACAAGGCCGCATGTCAAGGACTGGGTAGATTAGATGGTAAGCGAACAATCAGTTCTCTTAGTCAATGTGTTGAATGCAGGAGAAATGGGCAGGAGTAAAGACCTGAGCCACTTTGACAAGGGCCAAAGTGTTATGGCCAGATGACTGGGTCAGAGCATCTCTGAAACGGAAAGGATTGTGGGGTGTTCCCGGTCAGCAGTTGTGAGTTCCTACCAACAGTAGTCCAAGGAGGGACAAAGCGCTATCCGGCGACAGGGTGTTGGGCGCACAAGTCTCATCGATGTGCAAGGGCAATGAATGCTATCTAAGTCTGGTCCGAACCGACAGTAGGTCTTCTGTGGCACAAGTCACAGAAAATGTTAATGATAATTACAGGAGGAATGTGTCACAACACACAGTGCATTGCACCCTGCTCCATATGGGGGCTGCGTACCTGCAGACCGGTCAGAGAGCACATGATGACCCCTGTCCACCACCTGGGTCCAGCCAATCATGTGGATGTCAATTTGACACATGCCACCTACCTAAACATTATTGCAGACCAGGTACACCCCTTCATGGTAATGGTATTCCCTGATGGCAGTGGCCTCTTTCAGCAGGATAACACGCCCTGCCACATTGCACACATTGTTCAGGAACGGATTGAGTAACATGATGAAGAGTTCAAGGTGTTGCGCTGGCCTCCAAATTCCCCAGATCTCAATCCGATTGAGCATCTGTGGGACGTGCTGGACAAACAAGTCCAATCCAACTTACAGAACTTGAAGGATCGGCTGTTAATGTCTTGGTGCCAGATACCACAGAACACCTTCAGGAGTCTTATAGAATCCATTTCACAGAGGGTTAGCGCTGTTTTGGCAGCACGTGAAGGACCAACAACATATTAGGAAGATGGTCATAATGTTTTGGCTCATCAGTGTAAATAATTTTTTATACATTACAACTGATATGCAAATATGTTACCTTTCTCTCCCTTCTCTCCGCTATCACCATCCTTGCCATCCTCACCATCGATACCTGGCATGCCCATCTTGCCTACCTTGCCACAGGGACCTGAAGCACCTGGACTCCCTGGAGGGCCCTGAGGACCTGGCAAGCTGCAGCTGAGCTGAGATGAATGGATGGTGAAGTTACGTCCCTTCTTGTTTGAGGAGTCTACAGTCAGCACAGAGAAGAGAGACAGCAAGCAAACAGCCAACGCTAATTGATACATGATGCAGCTGTGCCTGCAAACAGAGCAGATGAGGGTGAGGCCAAATTTTTGTTGTGGGGAATTTCCATGGATTTCATATACAGAATACAACACACCTTAAATAGTCACATTCATTGTAGTGCAAGTTGTAACTTGACCTGTTAATGAACCTTTAAAAGTATTTTTAGCTAGTAAATTAAGTGACCAAACAACACAATTAAATTAGAGCATCTGCATCGTCAGTACATATCTAAATTGTTCTGAAGGAATAGCTAAACTAATAAAATCATGCATTGGCAAAAGCCCTCACCAGAGGAATGATACTTGCATTGCAAAGATCCAGCAGCCTTTATCACAAAGACAAAATGGATTTGTATCCTACATGTCCTCCTCACAACTTTGTAAGCATCCACCCAGTTTTAGTACTGATGCAATCTGCCAGATAGCTCACACATGATGTAATTGAAAACACTGTGGGGGAGGGGATTCAACTTAACTTGTCATGCTGCGCATAGTTTGCGCAACTCACAAAATCAATAAAACAATTTACAAAGTCATCCAAAAGCTACTGCAAAGCAATATGTATAAAAATGTGCTTGTTTGCATCAAATACTCTCTACACTAGTACTTGCAAAGGAATTGGAATTTTACATTGATCATGTTGAGCCAAAAGCAAACCAAACCAAACATAGCCATGTTCAAATTTATACGAGTGTTTAAACCACTTATTTTCTTGGTCAGATTCCATTAAATACCTAGGAATAAGAGGATGGAAAACGTTTATTAAATAAAGACAGATGACTCAACAAGTGTAACCCATTTGTAATTTATTGGGCACTTCATATTTACAAAACTAATAAAATGATGCTTGATCATGTACTGTCAAAAGAAAAAACACACATATGAGTCTTAAAATATTCAGGAAGTAAGCATCTGGTTTATTACTATAATCAAATCACAAAACAGATTTTTTTTACTTCATACAAAGTGAAAAGATTTGCAAATCTGGTCTAAAACACATATGGGACATGTTTTAGATTTAGTTTGAAAATGACAGTGACAGATCTATAAATGAGACTATGATGTTTCCGTGGTTTATGACAAAAAACATTTGAGTCTATAGACGAATACATAATACTTTACTTCCCCAGGAAAGGAGCCATGGGGTCGTCGGCACGGTAACGTTTCATGCGGAAAGCTTCCATCTCCTCCTCTGTAGGTTCACGGACTTCCTTGAGGCTGTGGTATGGCCGCTTCCTTTCGTCCACCTGCATCAGTTCAGCCACCTGCTTCAGCCTCTGCTCCTCTGCACTCAATGCCTGCACACAAATACACATTATTTTCCTTTACAATGGGCTTTGTAGAGCAAACATAGAACATGTGTCTGCAACGAAGAGGATACAACCCACCTTCTTCAGCTTCTCTTTCTTCTTTGCTTCATCCTCCTCGTCACTGCTGTCAGTATCTTTGCTGCTATGCTTCCTGCTCTTTTTCTTCTTTTTCTTGTCTTTCATCTTTTCCTGGTGCATCTGTGACAACAAATTCCAGTTAAACAAGCAATTCAAACAATATTTTTACTTGAAAATTATGTCAAAAAGAGAGGAAGGCTTTTAACTGTACCTGTAGAAGGGTCTTTGGCTCTTCATCATTTTCAGCCTCCTCTACATACTCTTCAAACGGAATACATGAATTATTCTGATAAAACAGAAACAAATACATTTTATTATGGTCTTTTGCTTGAGGAAGTCCTGTTCAAACCCTCTAGAACCTTCCTATTCTGTTCGGTCATTTTTGACTAAAATCTATTTTTTTTTAAATGTAATAATATGGTTTTGTTTATGTGAGCGGGACAAGACTTTGTGAATTCTCCAATAGAAATCCGAACACCCAAAAAAAATTTGGACAACACACACACACACACACACACACACACAGAAAACAAGTCTTCTGTTTTATACACTAATTGAATCTTCAGTCAATTTCGGTTCATTTTCTTGACCTTATTATTAATTTACTTTAAGTTTTATATTTTGATGTTTAAAATAAACGATTGGTAACAAAATTATTAGTCTATGTCTTCGCTTTGTAACACCAGGTCAGGTTTGACTAAGCATAATGTGACATTATTGCAAAAAATGCTACTTCAAACAAAACAAAAAAAAAAGATAAACTTTGACAAATAATAGCTTGATAATATATATATTAATTTAAATGCATAACTTACAATTACTACACATTAGGTGGCTGAATAGAACACTGCCGCCATCTACAGGCTATTATTGTCATAACATGATTTTCAAGTCATGTAATTTTTCTTTTTTCACCAGATGGCAGCAATCTGCCCTCAAAACAGGACACATTCTCATATTTTCTTCATGTTTCAACTAGGTTTTTACTGTAGTGAAGATACATAAATTTGCTATTTTGCAAATTAATTGTGTAATCAAGAAATGTATATGTAAAGAAGATCTAAAAAAACTAAAGTGTGTAATTCTATTGTTTTGACTTCAGGGGAGAAGAAATGTATAATTTCTTAAAGAAAAAAAAGCTACACCTGTACAGTGTCCAGTAAAAAATTACAGCAAACAGAAAAGAAGCCCTAGTTGATCAGAATAGGAGGGTTAAATGCTGATCCAGTGCAAGACTTCCCAAAACCACAGGCGACGTTTCTATTTCCAGAAACTGCATTTAATACTCACTGATACTTTCTTTCCAGCTTCCCCTGTACAGTAACTTTGCTTCACCATCGAGTGACAGCATTTGTAACCCCAATAGCCATCTTTCCAGTATGATCCCCAGATACACTGCAAAAAAGTCAAAAAGGAAAAATTTCATAACCTTTCTTATAACAAAATTATGAACACTGAGCATTTTCAATAGTGCCAGATAACCAAACCTACCGTGTGGTTATTAATGAGCACGTCCTCCTCATACTTGGAGCAGGCCACAGCTTTCTCCTGTCCCTTCAACACTGCACCATGACGCGAATACTCAACATACTCCTCTGTCTGAGCCAGCAGAAGTTCTCGTGGAGGGGCATCCAAATGTTCCTGGCCACCATACTGCAACAAGGAGTGACATTTCACCATTAATGCACAAAGCAGGGGGAACTATGGCTATTGGTTAAATACGGTTAAACAATGGAGTTTAAGGACTATACCCTTTCCAAGATGCTCTCTTTCTGTTTCTCTTTGAATTCATCCTTTTTGACTCTGTAGGACTGATGCAGCAGCTCCAGTTTGGTTGGGTCTGCCTGGAGGTGAACTTCAGATCCCTTCTCATATGCTTCCCAGGCAAAGACTGTGGAGGAAACACAGAAAACAATGTTGGAAGAAGAGGCACAGAGATGGTCTGCTTGCATTAAATGTGTTCTTAAAGCAATGGAGCCTATACGTCACATCAGGCAAAGAAGAATTTATGTATCAGGGCACAAAACGAGATACTCACGTTGTGTCTGGGCCATGGAGATGGTGTCTCCAGAATAGCGCACAAAGTTGTCTCCAGCGTAGCCCACCCTATCAAAACCAAACACATCAGTTTGAAGATAGACAGAGAAACAACTACTGGGAACAGACTAATTTAAAATGTGCAAAGTTTGGATGGATTTGGGACATGCATTTATAAAAAGATGCATTTCAAAGAATTTGATACATGTCTCCCATTACATGACTTTTCTTGTTATGACAGCCCCACATGAGCAACTTTAAATGTGGTTTCGTGCATTGCTAAATTACCCTCAAAGTTTGTACAATAGTGATATAGCAGGGGCAGTTACTTAGGACTGAATATGCAAGCTTTCACAGATACAGCCCACATACCTAACATAACATTTATATTCTTGCCCACTATTAAGACATTTAATTCAGATTCAAATAGACAAACAGCAATTAACAATTTGAAGCATTTCCCTTGAATGCATGCACAGGAAATGAAGCAATCTCTTGAGAAATATCTTACTCTTCTGGATTCTTGCCAGCGTTAGAATATGGGTTTTCCCTCATGGCTCGAGTCTTGGGGTCGTAGTAGGCCGAATTTGGGTCCAAATTTCGTAGGTACTGTAGAATAAAGACCGCATTTGGAAAAACATGACTTTTTGAAATAATACTCATGTCGTGTGTACTCCTATACTACTACTAATTATTCTAATGGGACCATGATAAGGACTTTTATTCACTTTCTTAATCACATTTAAGGGATAAAACTTAATTATTGTTAAGCTCAGATGGGCCATCAAAATATTAATAATAAATATTGACCAACACAAAATGGGTATCATTTTAAAGCTTAGAATCTGTACTTTACAACAGATGTAGGCATTATGACCAAAACTAAACAAGTGCTTTGAACTCTGCAGACAAATCAGAAGTGATCAATTTTGAAAATGTATAATAAATATTTCACAGTACCTATTATTGTAATCGGTAAAACAAACTGATCAAATAAGCGTGTCATATGTCGTTGGAAAACTCTCAAAGAGTAAAATACAACCAGTCTATTTGTTTTACTCCCAGACAAAAACGTAGAAAGTAAACAGGTGTTGCTCATATGCCGCATTTTCGATTACAACTTCACGAAAAATAAAAAGAATAAAATATCGCATACCATTACTTAAGAGGTGGCGATTATCTTTCTAATGATCCCACACACAAGGTAATCGGATGCATAGATAATTAGATACTTGACATGAAGCACAATGTGCACACAGCATCACGCTATCCAGCATCTTGCAATCAGGCTGAAAACACTTAAGCTTTCCTGGATCAGATGATGTCATCAGAAATTATGTAGCATCATGGAATGCTAAACCAATTGGATTGGGATCAGATCGGTGCAAAATCATCCATATTTGGGCAGAGACATGTGATTGGTGACTTACATATGGCCACCAGGAGATGGCACTAAGTAAATGACACAGACTGAATGAGTCAAATGGCTCTCATTCTATGAAATCTTATTATTAAAATAATCTCTGCCTGCTATGCAAACCTTTATTCATTATGTTTGCATGTGTAATTAGTTCTTTAGTACAATTATTCTATTTGATTTGTTTTAGCTTCTGGATACATGGAGTCGTTTTTGTACCCTATGATAAATTATTTATGTAATGCTAGAACTTTTGATTGCTTTGTTGTTAACACAAAATTGTAGTTAACATGATTGGGAACCAAACAAAAGCATTTTATCTGAGCTACCTCATTAACACACAGAGAAAAATGTCAAATCAAAGCAGATATTTGGCTGAAGTTTTTTTCACCAGAAGCAGTTTCTTAGGCTAAGAGTTTTAGTTAAAAGGCTTTAATTTTGGGTAAACCATTGAAGCAGGAAATCTTTAAAAACAACATCAGAGCTTAAAGGAATAACATGCATCTGTTTGCCAACTGTCTAGATATAGTTAGAGCTAACATTTTTACCTTAGCAATGTCCTCTCGGATTCTCAGGTTTCTAACTGTAATACGTCTCTTGGAGTCAAAGTTTTGTCCGGGCATGTCAAAGTCATCAACGTATTTGTCCTCGTCCTCATCTTCACTGCTGTGCTCCTAAACAGGGCAAGATGAATCAGAGTTTAAATGAGAAAAGTGGGAACAGCTTAAATCTGAGTGAAACTGCCCTTTGTGTTCTTAGAACAGTTTTATTATGGTGTAAATGCATGCTCAGATCATATACATTTTCTTTACCTGTGCGTCATCATCAATATGCTTCCTTGAGTTCTAAAAGCAAGACAAAAAGTACTTTTGTTAATCTGTCAAATACAAAGTCGGATACATGGTTATATTTTCATATGGTACGTTGTCATTCATAATAACAATCACTTAATACAGTTATCAGAGTGTGGGAACATTCTCCTTGAAAGAGAAATGTATTCGAATGCGAGTACTTACCGCTTGATCCATTAGTTTTCCAGATGCCAACTCCTCCTGCAGCTTCTGAGCTTTGAGGGTACGCTTTGCCTGTGAGAAAAAAATCAAACCAAATGAGACAAGTAAATCATATAACTACTTATTTGAATCTTTGCTGTCCACTCATTAGGGAGGTGCACAAGTAATTGATTAATCGAGAACTCATTCAGCTTTAAATATTTGACTAATAAAAACACTACTCGAATATTGCAATTTGATTTTCCTTTGTGTGACGTGGGCAACATTGAAGCTGCTTCTGTCACACAAATCTTGCCATTAGTTCTCCCAAAAAGGAAAATCTGCCATTATTTAAAGTTATTGTATTGCTTCAGAAGACTTGGAAAGTATGTTTCTATGTGTGAGTGCAAACGCTTGTTTTTTTCTAGATTGAAAAGTTGAAGGCTGAAATTAAAATCTAAATTTCAAGTAATCGTCTACTCGTTTTTCCAAATTAGAGTACTCAACTTACAAAACAACTTGAAATGCCCATCCCTACCACTCACTAGAATAACATATCAAATAGCAGGATATCCAAATATTCCCACTCAATACTCTGCCATGTACCCCAAACAACAGTAAAACAAGATTAAGTAACCCATAATAAATCAATAGATTGAACTTAAAATAGGTAACAAATCAATTGCATAAACAACAAACTAATAAAATTCCAACTAAAACGTAAGTAAATAAAAACAAAAAAATTCCCGATACACAAATTATTTGTTCAATATAATAATAGAAGACAGAATAAAATGTATTTTCTCCCCTATTTGGAATGCCCAATGCGCTCTAAATCCTTGTGGTGGTGTAGTGACTCGTCTCAATCTCCGCATCCGAGACCGTCAATCGTGCATCTTATCACGTGGCTTGTTGAGCGTGTTACCACGGAGACATGGCGCATGTGGAGGCTTCACACTATTCTCCGCGGCATCCACGCACTACTTACCAAGTGCCCCACCAAGAGTGAACCACATTATAGCGACCACAAAGAGGTTACCCCATGTGACTCTACCCTCCCTGGCAACCGGGCCAATTTGGTTGCTAAACTTGGCTGGAGTCACTCAGCACACCCTGGATTCGAACTCATGACTACAGTGGTGGTAGTATGCTTCAGTGCTCGTTGAGCTACCCAGGCCCCAGAATAATAGATCTCTTTAAAATATTCTTAGGTGGCATCTTACTGCGAACAGGATGGATCATTCACAATCTATGTTGCTTTTCTTCTAGTCTAAATGATGTATACCTTAGACATCTTTCTCTAAGGTTTACCAATGATTTTACTTGCCATATTCACTATTATTGTCCATTTTTTCTTGTTCCTGGGCCCTAGATTTCCATACCAACTTGTAGCCTAAAGTTAAACCTCATGATGATACACTCTACAAGACTTGTATAAACTATTTTCAGAACCTTTTGAACCTCTCAACTTCCTTAGAAGGTAATAGGATCCCAGTTTTTAACCAGAGTGCATACATTGTCAATAGTCATACTGTGATCATTTGTATCAAATCTGATATAAAACTGGTTCAGTTCATTGGAAAAGTGATGTTATCCACAAGAAAGCCTTGCTATTTCTTCACATCTCTGCCCATTATGACATTTAAACTGTCTCAAGCTTTTTAGCATTGCTAGCATTGATCAGTTTTTCCATCTTAACTCTGTGCTACTGTCTGGATCTTTTCATAATCGCCCTCAGTTCACACCGGAGACATCTCTTAATTTCTTTTGTAGCCTGTGCTTTCTTATCTGAATATATCTTACATTGTTTTTGCAAAATGTAAAGTATGACGTGATCGCATCTGTTAGTTAATTCTGTTTGCACGGTTATCAAAGAAAATATCCCAGTTCAAATTATCAAACCCTCTCATTAAATGCTCTTGAATTTCCTTGACTATAGGTTTCAACTGTTTAATCTTCAAACATGAAATGAAGTCTCCTAGGATGAACACAGGTTGGTCAATAGAGCGTGACAGTATGTTGTTGATACTCTCACTTATCTTGCCCACTGTCTCCTAGTAATTCGGTCCTGGTACACATGTCAGAATAATTGTAATCTGACCAAAATCTCTTGGAAAATAAAATGGTCTGAAGGAGATCAAAATTAGTTCGTAGTTGGGGGTGCATGATTTGCTTTTGTAATGGTCTGTGCTAATTGTAGTAAATCCAGGAAGAGCGACTTCAGACTTCTTTGAGCCATGTCTCTGTAAAGCATATTAAGTTACTTATTTTAAAATCCTCATCAAACTTTAATCTCGCTGATAATTCTTCCATCTTATTATTGAGTGATCGTACATTAGAAAGTGCTATTAATGACAGGGGAAATCTGGAACAGCGTCTTCATAGCCTCGCTTGAACGCCACTTCTTTCGCCTTCACACTTTGTTCAATTTCAGGGCAGCCAAGTTGCAATAATCGGAGTTCCAATCTTTCAGCATAGTTTTGAAGTGACAACAGATGCTCTGTTAATGAGCATGCCGAAGAAAAAAATACAACATGCACATGCACACAAAAAAAACATAACAACATAACTTACCAGATCAACTTTTGAATACTCCTCTACAATGCGCATATGATCATCAGGGTCATACCCATTCCAGCGGTCTCTCTTTCCATCATAATCCATTGAGAGCTGAATCTGTTGGTGTTCATCTGGGGCAAAGGCTGTGCCTGAAAACTTTGCCCCAACCTTTCTGGGTCTCTGTGGATTGGGATGGCAAACATTATATCACTGTCCTATATTCTGCAGCCTCATTCACTGACCCACTGCAGAAAGCATGATGAAGAAATAATGCACATTATAATCTTGATTTAGTCCAGATTATAATGTTACATAAGAACATTACATACATAATATTTAACAAATAAATAACACCATAAAAACAAGGATTTTGTGTTGAAATTTACCTCCATGCAGTCCTTCTTTTTATGTGTCATGGCACCACAGTTTTCACATGAACCTTTTCTGAATTTCGTGCTGACTGATTTCTAGTTGAGAGGAAGACAAATCACTCTTTCAGAAACTTAATCACACTTACAATCAGGGACTAAAAATTACAAGTTTTTCATTTCGGTTCGTTCCGAGCAAAAACTGTATTTTTCCGTTCTGGTTCAGAGGTTCTGCAGCCTCCTTTCCAAATGGTAACCGGTTAGAACAAACATTTTTAAAATGACAGAACTCAGGGGTGGGGTTAAGGGGTTGGTGAAATACCAATGGCAGTGTTGCCAGATCTCGCAAGAGAAACAAGCAACATCTGGAAAAACAAGCTCAAAATAAGCCAATTCCTGTGTTGTGGATTCATCAGCATAGAAATCATAACAAACAGTTAATTAACAGTTAAGTATACTTTTATTTACAGATCTGCTTCTCAGTCAAAACCCAGCATCATCATATCTGTATAAATGCATCATATCTAACAATAATTCAGTGAAGACTTGGAAACAAATGAGAAATTTACTTTTTTTAACCTCTAATAAGTTTTTCCTTGCATGTACAGAATTATACACAATTGTTAAAAAAGATCTTCATTTTCAGATGGGCAATTGGGCAAAGAAATGTGTGTTGCAGCGGTTTAGTTTCAGGATCAAAGCACGTTTCTTTTTACAGGCAACATGAAGTGGTTTAATCCAAAAAATACTGTGATAAACTCTGGCTTTTGAATTCATGAAAAACTATCATAAAAAAAATTAAGGTTATAACCGGTTCCCAGAAGTTAAAAATAAAATTTTCACTCCGGAACAATTGAAATTTATTCTTTTTTTTTTTTTTTCAGTTTTTGGTATTGTTCTGTAAATTTGTTTTTTTTCCCCCTTGAACCGTTTTTAGTCCCTGTTTACAATACATGTACTTTTGTGAGAAGGGGGTTGCTTACTTCTTGTACACCTCTTTTGTACCATTCTCCAATGGGTGTAAACTGTTTCTGGTTCTCTTCCTGAGGCCTCTGATGCTTGAGGGTGGGTCTCTTCGAGGGGTCGATGTACCATGGGACAGATGAGATGTACTGGGGAATATGAGGGTTGATATCTCTGGTAACAAAATATTATGAACAGAATTAAATTTATAACTAACAAAGGTTGAGAGTCATCTATACCATCTTAACACATTCATACATTCTCGAACTATAATTTACATTTGTAGTTAAACGCATCATGATCACACACCACCGGTCAAAACCTTTGAAACACTGAAATGTTTCTCATGATCTTAAAAATATTTTCCTCTAAAGCCTTATGATTAAATGTTTGAAATTAGTTTTGTAGACAATAATATAATTATGCCACCATATTAATTTATTTCAATATAAATATAACAATTAATAAAAAAAAAAAAGTTTTTGAAATTGACATGGCCAAATAATAAAGAAAAGCAGCCTTCAATTGAACTCCTTCAATACTGTTTAAAAAGCATCCCAGGGTGATTCCTCAAGAAGTTGGTTGAGAAAATGTCAAGAGTACATGTCTGCAAATTCTAGGCAAAGGGTGACTACTTTGAAGATGCTAAAATATAACACAGTTTTTTTTATTATTATTATGTATTTATTATGAAGTCGTGTTGCTGTTTGGTATTGTTGTGCACTGGAAGCTCCTGTCACCAAGACAAATTCCTTGTAAGTGTAAGCATACTTGGCAATAAAGCTCATTCGGATTCGGATTTATTTTGGATTATGTTTAGTCATAACATAATTCCCATAATTCCATTTATGTTATTCCATAGTTTTGATAACTTTACTATTATTCTAAAACGTGAAGAAGAAGAAAAATTACTTTTGACCGGTAGTTATATTCAATTCAGATCAACATACTTTCCCTCCTCGTCGACCTCAGCTGGAGCGTTTCCCAATTTCCTCTGTTCTTCCAGCTCTTTCTTCTTCCTCCAGTCCTCTCGAGTCATTTTCTTCGGCTCTTCGAGGTCCACGATCCCCTCCGTTCCTTTACTCTCCTCTGTCGTCATGATCTCTTTCCCTGCAAATGTATATCAGTATATATAGAAATAAACCAAGATGAACATGTCTAATATCAACTAGCAGATCTCTTAGTGCTGTCAGGCACTAACACGGTCAATTACAAGATAACTATTTGAATCAAATGTTGTAAACAGAATGTTTCACAAACATAACAGCATTCATTTTAGTGAATTTAGCTATATGCTACTTCAGGCAGCTTACGGTCAAAATATCGCTTTAAATTAAACAGCAGTATCGGTTATGCGTCAAGTTATGAAGTTTTTATATTATCACCGTTTTATCTGCAGTTCTGTAAAAATCAACTAAAAGGATCAACAATGTAAAATGTGTTACTTCGTGATCGGTAGATGCTGCCTAGTTGTTTATAAGCGTGTTACACGCACTTCCGGATAACGTCTGTTTTCCTCTCTGTGACGTAATGGATCCGTTTAGTGCGTCTGACAGTGTATCGCCCACAGCTGGACTGGAGGGAGTTTATCGGCGACAAACAGCGTGTATTAAAATGAGTGGTACAAAATGTAACGGCCAACGGTTGTAGAAAGGAGCCAGTAACCTTTAGTTCACCCAAACATAAAAATTCTCTCATCATTTACTCACCCACATGCCATCCCGGATGTGTACGACTTTCTTTCTTCTGCAGAACACTTTTGAAGATTTTTAGAAGAATATTTCAGCTCTGTAGGTCCATACAATGCAAGTGAATGGTGGCCAGAACTTTGAAGCTCCAAAAAGCACATAAAGCAGCATAAAAGTAGTCAATAAAACTCCAGTATTTTAATCCATGTCGTATGTAGGGTTCCATTTGGTTTTGGACGAGAACGGACCAAACAGTTACTCTTTTTAACTCTGTTACTCTTTTCAACTGTATATCTTGCCATTGCAGTCTCTAGTCACAATCATGATTTCAAGCTTGATTACACTTCCTAGTGCTTGACGCATCTGCTGAGATCTTGATGGCGCAATAAGAAGTGTAATCGAGCTTGAAATCATGATCGCCAATGAGACTGCTGTCAAGGTGTACAGTGAAAAAGGAGGTATTTTGGTCTGTTCTCATGTACTGTAAAGCCAACTGGAGAGCTTTAGACGAATTTGATTAATCCACTGGAGTCTTGTGGATTATGCTTATGCTGACTTTATCTGCTTTTTGGAGCCTCGAAGGCCTAATCACCTTTCACTTGCATTGTATGGACCTATGTACAGCGCTGAGATATTCACATTAGCTGAACCAGACTGAATTTGTTTTTATTTTAATTTTTTTAGCTTGATCTTAGATAAAGAAGCACAGTTTAGTTTGCCAGTGTTGTCAGAATTTACTGCTGATTTTAAGTATGTTCTTTGATCGTAATTTTGATCAACCGTTTTGGAGATTTTAAGTTCCTTTTCCTATTTAAGTTCATAGGAGCTGCACTTGTATGCCACTTGTTAACAAAGAAAAATAGCTGCCCAGCCTGCTCGAGAGTGCTCCAAAGATGGCTGCCGAATGGACTGACTTGCTTGAATGGGATTTTGGTCAAATTTGGCAAAACAAAAGTGTTTTTAGCAAGTCAGTCTACTCAGCAGCCATCTTTGAAAATGTTCCCATCTTGTCTAGCTAATGCACATTCTCGAGTTTATTGACAGGCAATGTCTAAAAGGTAATTGGCTCTTTTACCTGTAAAGTGAGACTGCCTTTCTACATCTGTTGACTGTTGGGCATTCCAATTTCTCCCATTTGTTTTAATAGAAGTGGCCTGTCTCTGCTAAATACTCTCTGGAAAAAACAAAGTCCCTTTCAGGCTTAGTAGACCCTCACAGAACTAGAAGTAGTTGTATTAGAAACCTTTGTTTGAGGAAGTTAAACATTTTCACATGCTATTTCTGCTTGTAAAAAAAGGGGATGTACGTACACGATGCCACCTGAAAGAACGGGGGAGGAATGTGGGACGGTGGAGGGCGGGACCGGGGCGTGATTACGCACGCCCGGTCCCGTATTAGGCTGATCAAGCCATCAAGAGGGATAAAGGCCACTCACGGACGGCGATGCGGGAGAGAGAGATCGTTCACGGACATGTCTTGTGTGTTTGTATTTTGAGTTTTCCATTAAACCTATTATTTATATGTTAAGCCGGTTTCTCGCCTCTTCCTTGCCCGTGAGCCTGAACTGTTTTACAGACAGAATTAAGAAATTGTGTTTTGGAGACTGCTGGCCATTAGACCTGGTCAGCCAATGATAAGCAGTGGTTTCCTGAACTGTTACTCAAATGATATGGCAGACATATTTATGATGACAAGTGCAATGACATTTTTATGACAAAAATTCATTCATTGTGAATTGTTCATTTTGTAATTTTTGTTTTCTGTTAGGCAGATCTAAGTCATATATATAGTTTGATGAGATTTATACTCAGCAAATGTGAATTTAGTTTGCTAATACATTTTATGTTGAAAGCATGCATGATTTACTTGCTGTTTACAAGGTGTGAGACAGTTAAGCAACTGATTTTAGATTGATCACTAAATGCATGTTCTAACACTGTATTCTTATCAGTTTCCTCCACAGTGTCAGTCATTTTTTCTCTGTAAGTCGAGCCTTTGTGCTCAGAGAGCCTCATGGCCGCTGGTGAGTTTGTGGAACAGCTCTTCATTCAGCGTGTCGCATTGCACTTGAGAGCACATGGACATGAAGATATATCCTCCAATGAATTCATGCACAGTCAGCATTCACACAGCCGAATGCAATGTTAATGTTCCCATAGAATTCAATCACCACCTTGAATAGAGAGACAGATGTTGAGCACAGATGACTTGAAATATAGTGAAACCAGAGTATTACACAATGTGTTTCATTGATCTGTTGGTTTCGCACATACATTGGGATGCACAAGTCTGAGTCTAGCAGTGAAAATCTTCTGACATTACATCCAAAAGTTGTTCGAATGGTCAATGTCACAACTCAAAAAAAGATTTTAGAAAAATGTCTCAGCTCTGTTTGTTCCGATATTGCAAGTGAAGAAATCCAATTGGTTTTGGGTGAGAACAGAACAAAATATGACTCCTTTTTCACAATAAACCTTGACATCAGCAGTCTCCTTGGCGATCATGATTACAAGCTTGTTTACACTTCCTATCACCATCTAGCACTCTGCGCATGCATCAGACACTAGGAAGTGTAATCATGCTTGTAATCATGATCGCCAAGGAAACTGCAGATGTCAAATTAGTTATATTTTGGTCTGTTCTCACCCAAAACTGATTGAATTGCTTCTGGAAACATTGATTAAACCACTGGAGTCGTATGGATTAATTTTATGCTGCCTTTATGTGCTTTTTGGAGCTCACGAATCAATTGTATTGTATGGACCTATAGAGCATAGATATTTTTCTAAGAATCTTCATTTGTGTTCTGTAGAAGAAAGAAAATCATCTTGGATGGCTTGAGGATGAGTAAATTAGGAATTTTAATTTTTCAGTTGAACTATTCCTTTAATATCTTAAAAAGATTTGAGTTGTTATGGCAGCCAACAACTGCACAAGTTGAGCCAGAACTCATGTTTACTACAATGAACACTTAAATCAGTTGTTTTTTTTCCACCTGGAATACCCATATTGATAGCCTTTACATTACTTCTAATGACCAGAACTGAAAACAGTCCAGCAGCAATTAGAATAATCATGGCGAAATCCACTGGTTGGTCAGGAAAACTGTCGATATCTTTCCTTTGGTTTTAAATTGTAAAAATAATAAAACTATTTCCAGGTTTAAATGGCAAAACAATTGAAAACAATCCCAGATTTGCAATGTGGTCACAGACTTTTGGACCTTACACAATATAGGACAAGAAGGAAGGTTCTTTTATTAAATGTCAATCGATCAAGGGATTTATTGAATCCTACATGTCGTATGTCCCAATTAACATTCCACTCTCTCATGTTATTGTAGCGCCATGTCTTTACCACATCTCCGACTCCAAGATCTATACGGATCAAACGGTTGTTAGCGATGCCCAGAACTTCATCCTTACGACTTACTTTGAACCTGAGAAAAGATATGGAGAATAGAAATAAACTGGATCCCTTTAGCCGACTTTTGTAATGAAAACATTTATTTTTCCCCTCACACAACAGAGCATCATAAATGTATCAACACAATGCGCAGTAGGTCTATCCTGTAATGGCATCTCCACAGTCATCATTTGCATTGAATAAAAGTGAAATATTATGTACATAAAGAAGGCACGTGATCATGAGCTGACCGTGTTTTTCTTATACAATCTACAGTCCATTCACCTGACCATGAAGTAGGAAATTCCGAAGTCAGGAAGAGCTTGACAGATCTGCAGAAACTTTAAGACGGCAGATGTCAAGGAGAGCTGGGCAACCTTCTGACAAGCCTCCAGGATACAAGGGGTTAACTGAAAAGAAGGAGAAGAGGTGAGGTTGTAGTAATTATTTTAAAAGCTTGGAGAAAACCTATAATTTGTCACATTCAGAATTAATCGCATTGAAATTCAATGAGTACAATGAAGTGAAACAAACATTTGTGTACTGAGCCAAAATTAAACTGTGATACGGTAACTGACTGGCAACCACAAAGTCAACTTCCATAGTCCTGTTTGGGCTTATATTTCTTATGGTATCTTGGCTAGACTGGATGTTCTCCACTTAACTTTGATATGCGCTGTCCAAAAGAGTCGGTCAGTTTACAGGCAGCCATCCACTGAGAGTATTGCTTCTCCTTAAAAGGTTAGGAAGGTGGGAATCAAATTAAACACATTTTTAAATCTTTCAGGTGTTCAGACTAGTAATTATTTCCACTAATTTCATAGCTCTCTGGATGGTCATTATTCCTTATATAATTGTGCAGCATGGCAACTGAAAGTTATGTAGAGTTACTCACATTTTTACATCGTAGGTAGATTTAATTTATGCCTTCTGGTGCAGGAATTAGTAGTTTGATACAGAACTTCTGGCCTGCTATATTTACATTAGGGGCCACCTCACAGCCTAGAGAGAGATGTAGATGTAGAGTTTTAAGCTCAAACAGACTAACAAAGCTGCATTTGTCACTACACAACACAACACTGACACCTTTATCAGTATCTCTCATTCAGTGAGAGTGCAACATTAGGGTGAATTGTGGGTATCATACAGAATTATAAAGTATATAATAAGTCATATAATAAGATAGTAAGTATAAAACAATAAATATATATTAAATATTGTTAATTAAATTAAATTGTAAATTGTAAAATTATAATTAAAATTATATATAAAATAAAAATAAAATTTGTAAAAAACTTATTACAAATTAAATTAAATAGACAGTAAGGCAGTAAGTTTCACCTTTCATGTTGAGTTGTTGTATGGGCTCTCCAAATCGTTCTTCTTTACTCTTATAATAGGAGATTTATGTGTCCTGAAAGTTGCACCAGTATTGCTTGTAACCCTCTAGAGTCAGTTTCCTAGTCCTAGAGGGGGAAAAAATGAGATATGAGACAAATATTTTCTTAGGACTAAGAGTATGATGCAACCAAAAAAGGGCCTAACTGAAATATTTTCAAATAGTCATTCAGCTCTGGAGCAGTCATGTTTTCCTGTGGAAAAAATCAGAGATGTCTGTCTCTACATCTGTGGAGTTGAGTCTTTAGATAACACCCTGTTTCTGTTCAGTTTATTCATTGGAATTATAGGGATAGTTCACCCAAAAATTACAGATCATTTACTCACACTCATGCCATCCCAGATGTGTATGACTTTCTTTCTTCAGATGAAAACAAATGAAGATTTTTAGAAGAATATCTCAGCTCTGTATGTCCATACAATGCAAGTGAATGGTGATCAGAAATGTAAAGATCCAAAAAGCACATCAAGTCAGCATAAAAGTAATCTATATTTATAGATTACTATATTAGTGAGCAAGATGAATCCAACTACCTCAGGGGAATAGAAAATAATTCATATGTAGAAAGAAATTTATATTTTAGTCTTTATGTATGTGCTTGTTTCTCAGCTGTACCTGGTGTGAATGTGTGTTTTGTCCACCAAACTGGTCGGCCGGTAAAGTTTGGCAAATTTTCAGGAGCAGGGGAGGGAAAGCTGACAGACAGCATCTTATACACAACCTCAGTCTTAGGAGAATCAGCAAAATGAGCTGGCATGCCATTGTAAAGAGGTTGAACATATCCTGTGTCCAGATACTTTCAAGTTTACACTAAAGTGATTTCTATAAAATGATAAATGAATATTACTACTTGCTGTTCTTACTATATTTAGGCCTATCTATTTACATCTGGAGAAAGCTCAGTTTAAGAGTCATTTGAGAACCTGCGGATAAAGGCACATCTGTGAGATCATACGGCTCTTCTGAGGAATCTTTCTTCTTCTTTTTCTCCTCAACAGGATGAAGCAAAGAGAATCATATCTCAATCATATCAAAGCATATCTCCTCTGGTCGACGAATATCTGAAAGTAGGAAAGTGAAATTGGCAGACAGAATTTGCATGTCCCACCCCGGACATATGGGTATAAAGGGAAGGAAATGCATCTGTCCATTCAGATTTTTCCTTCAGAGCCGAGCGTTTGTGTGATCAGCTGTATTCACTGACTGTTCCCTTCATCTCTACAGATCTATGCTGTTGGATCTAAGCCGCATATCAGCGGCTTTCTCCTTCTCTGCACAACAGTGCAGCTTTGTCCCTGTGCACTTCGACAGCGCTTATAAAAGAGAATATTTTCCCTAAAAATTTTAATATAAAAGTTTTTTTTCTCTAAGAGCAATATACAGCTGGCGTTGAACTTCCTTTTCAGGACGCGTCTTTTTTAAGATGTCTTTCCACCCCTTTGTAGTTCCTGGATGCAGTCGAATTTCTCTCTGCTTCTGACAGTCATAAGAGCTGCCTCGCGTGTCTGGGCTGCGATCACACGTGTCTGGGCTGCCCCCCGCAACGCGCCTCCTTCCTACAGGATTGGGGCCAGCGTGGCTGGCAATGAAGGCGATTTAGGGCATACAGCAAGCTCGGTTTCGCTGGGTAAATCACCACGAACCACTCGCACCCCAGCATGCTCTTTTGCTTCCGTTCGGGCTCGAGGTGAGAGGGGCTCGCCTAACGACCGGTCTGTTTACTCCCTCAGACCCCGCGAGCTGGATGATGATTTTGCCGCTGCATTGGAGAGCGTCACAGCGGCATCAGATTCTGATGACTTGACTGGGCTGCCACCTACGGGTCTGCTCGTCCAGTCTGAGCCTGATGCGCAGATGTACACTATGCTTGCCAGTACCGCTGTGAGCGTGGGGCGAGACTGGAACCCCCCACCCCACCCCTCACGGCTAGACGATTGGTTCCCCAGGTCAGGGCGCTGCTCACAGGCCCCCCCACCGTCTCCCGAACGTCCTCGAGGACCCAGAAGGCTCCCAAGCGTTCCTGAGACGGATGACCCAGGGAATGAGACATTTGCTCCGGAGCTGGTAAGCAGACCACACTGTCCCCCGGTTGAGGGCTGGGAGGAGAACCTTCAGTAAAACTTAAAATTTGCCCCCACATTCTCAATAATAGAGCAATTTTCTCTCTCCCTGGGTCACCTGGCCTGCAAGTGCCGTCCTCAAGGTAACCTGGTGCCACACTTCAGCAGTCCTGGCAAACCGGATATGGACCCCCCCGCCTCCGGACCCACGACGGCTGCCCCCCTGGCTGGCCGATTCTGATGAGTCCAGAGGATGCCTACACGAGACCTCCTCCTCAGTCACTAAACTGCCCCCTGTCGGGTGTGCGGAGCAAGGTAAGTGGTTTGAGTCTTCTCTAGCACCAGAGCCTCGGGACGGACTTTTGCCTCCCGACGCCACACTACCTGCCCCGCCCTCGCCAGGTATGTCAAAAATGATCGTCCCCTTAGTGCCCCTCGCATGGAGCTTGGACGCGTGGCTTTCACTTCCCAACCCGTTGCGCTAGTTGGCCAGGACCATGCGACTTGGCTACGCGATTCAGTTCGCTAGGCCCCCTGCCCCCTTTTGTCGGTGTCAGATTTACCTTGGTGCATGCCACTGGGGTTGATGCATATGAGATTGCTTCAGCACTGGCTCCAGACTCGAGTATCGAGATGGGCATGGCACTGCGGCACGCACTGTATGTTCATCATACAGTGCCCCTACAGCAGGTGACCCGGCGCTGCCCGCACTGGAACTCCCTAACAGAGGCTCCCCTCGGGACAGATGCTCTGGCACACAGCTGGCCACGGGGGCTGCGCAAGTACGCATTTCCCTCAGTGAGCCTTCTTGATCGGGTGCTGTGCAAGGTCAGGGTGGACGAGGAACAAGTCATTTTGGTGGCCCCCTACTGGCCCACTCGGACTTGGCTCTTGGATCTCACACTCCTAGCGACAGCAACTCCCTTGCAAATTCCCCTGAGTTCTAAGGGACAGAGCACCCTCTGGCATCTGCGCCCAGATCTCTGGAACCTACACGTCTGGCCCCTGGATGGGACACAGAAGATCTGAGTGACCTACCACCTGCGGTCGTAGACATGATCAGCCAAGCCAGAACTCCCTCTACCAGGCAACTTTACACCCTAAATTGGCACTTGTTCGCAAATTGGTGTTTTTCCAGGTCTGAAGACCCTCAGAGATATGCAGTTCGGTCAGTGCTCTCATCCCTGCATGAGAGGTTGGAGGGGAGGCTGTCCCCCTCCATCTTGAAGGTGTATGTAGCCACTGTTGCGGCCCACCACGACAGTCCTTGGGCAAGTACGACTTGATTATCAGGTTCTTTAGAGGTGCCCGGAGGAATCCTCCCCGGCCAAGCCTGTTCCCCTCCTGGGATCTCTCAGTGGTCCTCTCGGGCCTTCAGAGACCCACATTCGAGTCGCTTGACTCAGCTGAGCTCGAGGCCCTCTACTTGAAGACGTCCCTCCTGATCGCGCTCGCCTCCATCAAGAGGGTTTGGGACCTGAAAGCATTCTCTGTCAGCGACACCTGCCTGGATTTCGGTCCGGTCATCCTAAGACCGTGACCGGACTACATGCCCAAGGTTCCTAGAATAGAATTGGCCTTTCACACCCAGGCCGTGCCCGCTCCATTACGGGTTCGAGCACACTCGACGAGAAGTGTGGCATCCTCGTGGGCACTGGCTAATGGCACCTCCCTAGCAGACATATGCAGAGCAGCGGTCTGGGCAACACCCAATACCTTTACGAGATTTTACAAGTCGGTCTCGTCCCGTGTTTTCTCATGTCCGAGCCTGTAGAATGCTTAAACCGGAACAACTGACCGGGTGTACCACTTGCACCTAGCACCTTTCCCCTCCACTGAGGCGATCACATGCGCTCTTATCGCAGAAGATTAACTCAGCCACTAACTCAGCTCCCTGGATGATTCCTCCCTAGCCATCTGGTCCGTGAATTCAGTGGAGTAATTCCCTGACCAGACCCACTACGGGTACTGAAACTACTCTGTACTGGAATAGGTGCTCCACAGGACGGGCCCCTGTGTGTACTTTCCCTTGGGCAGTCCCTGCTGCCCCCCTGGTCGCAGTTTTTGTAGCAACTCCTCCCTCGCAGCAGGTAAAAAAAAAAAATTCTGGCAGACAGAATTTGCATATCCCGCCCCGGACATATGGTTATAAAGGGAGGGAAATGCGTCTGTCCATTCAAGTTTTTGGGGGCATCAGGACCTAGATCCTCCACATTGACTACAAGGTCCCACGCTGCCATCCTGCCAAAAGGCCCCAAAATGTTTAGTCTAGTTTAGTTTTTTTAACAGAATTTGTAAACAGCAGAAGCTCATGAGTTCAATTTATAAGTGCATTACATCTACATTATGCTCAGTAAACAGGATATTACATATCCAAAATGTGAAAAAGACTAGAACTTTCAAAGGCATAATAAGCAGCATTAAATCACATGATTAGCATGATCATACTGATGTTACTGGTCAGGACACCCACCACCATCCTATGAGCGTGATCATGCTATTTTGCTCCCAGTCAAGTTCACTGTGGCAGATTCTTCCCATTCCCATTTATATACAAATCATATGGACCCACATTTCCTCTTTTGGTCAAACAAATCACCCACTGTTTTTTTGTGTATGTGTCTGTGTGTGGGCGTGTGTGTGAAGTGATCATTTTGAATTCAGTTCATTACATGAATATGACGCAGTGTTATTAGAAACAGTCATTTATCATAGATGTCTTCTAAATCAAAAATCCTTTCACAGAGACACAACACTATAAAATACAGCATCATGTGTAATATTAACGCAATGTGTGCTATAAATAAATAGTTCACCCTAAAATTAAAATTCTGTCATCATTTACTCATCCTAATGACTTTTTTTTCTGCTGTGGAATACACATGAAGATGTAAGGCACAATGTTAACCTCAGTCACTATTTACAGTATTTTTATTGTATGGGAAAAAATGCAATGAAAGTAAATAGTGACTGAGGCTAACATTCTGTCAAACATCACCTTTTATGTTCCACAGAAGAAAGGTTTTGGACAACATGCGTGTAAGTAAATGATAACAGAATGTTCACTTTAGGGTGAACAACATAAATAAAGAATTTCTAATAGGTCAAATTGTTGATGGTCTATTTAAAGTCAATTAATTATTATAAATATTTAAAATAAAAAAATTGCTAACCTTTTCTGTCTTGCTCTGGATTTGTTGTTAGTGTCTCCCTCCTTTGTTGTCAGTTATAAAGTGATATAGCTCTTTATTAGGTACACCATGCACACACACACACACACACACACGCACGCACGCACGCGCACACACACACATACACAGACACACACACACACACACACACACACCACACAAAACGGAACTGTGTATGACCATGTTTTCACTCACTGTGTGTTGTCTCGCATAAAAAAAGAAAATGTACTTTTTAAAATTGTGAGAATTATGTGGGATAGAAGTGCAACAGAGCCAACTGAGTCTTGCAAATAAGTGTTGTTCTTTTGCTTATAATGAAAGGTCTAGCAACTCATATGATTTCTTTCTTTAAAGGTCATCAGTTAAAAATGTATGGAAGAGAGAGATTTCTTTAGAATGCTAAATTCGGATATGCAAAAACATAAAGGGTATCTGACATGACATTTTAAGCAGTGACCTGATCAGTGTCCTTCAGTGTGACATACAATAGTCCATTTAAAACAGTTTAACACAGCTTTCCCACCTTGATAATTATTGTGAAATTATCTCTAATGCAGTTCATAGGACCTCATACACTAACAATAAATAAATAAAATAATAATGATAATAATAATAAACTAATATTTCAGACCATTTTTAAGAATTATGCATTTCAATGGTAAAAAACATTTCCATAAAATTTAATTGAGTACTAATATGTAAAGTGCACATATTATGAATTCAAAATACATGTGCAGTATTTAAAATTGATGAGGATCACAAACTTTAAAATTTTTATTTTTAAACAATACAGTTTTGTAAATGGCAATCAACTACATTTACTTTGGCATTAATTGAACAAATTGTAAACTGTAATTACAGTAGCAATGTTAAGCTATTTAAATAGATGTAACCATTTTTTTACAGCTTACTTTTGTCAGGAATCATTTTTGAATGTATTAATTGAGAAACTATTTGCAATACATCTAATTAAATAAATAATAATAATCTGTCACAAATTCTAGTACAATTTACCACTGTACTACATTTACACAGCAGTTAAGTGAATGTATAACCATGGTGGCTACCACTTACAGCACCTATATGTTCACTTTAAAAGTGCACTCAAGTAATTTTTTTAAATGCCGTCTTGGACTTACACTGACACCTAGGGGCATGGATGCAGTATTCAAATACAAAGTTTTTTTTAGTTAGTGATGCCATTGTAGAAATTCATTATTTAGAGTCAAAGCGATGATTATTTTAACTCCTTAGTGAAAGAGTCCAATAACAGTGTTGCTACTAAGATTAAGCCAGCAGTGTTCCGCTGGTCATGTGATCATAACATGGCAGCCCCCATGAGGAGATCCTCTCACTGTAGAATAAAACAACTTTTATAAAGTGACAGATATGTCTGGAGTCTTCATTTTAATGTGAGTGCTTATGATTGTATATATGTGTTTGAAAATTGTATTAATTTCTTTAGAAGTAAAACTTTTTAAATGAGTAGGAAATTGCTAAGTGCACCTTTAGTTACATTTTATTCACATACATTTTATACAAATATAAGACTGCCCAAAGACAAAATAACCGAAGTATATGTTATTCCCGCCAGATGACAGTAAAGGACGAATCGTGTGATCCGGGACAGTCAAAATAGCATAAACGCTCATGGACCCCTACATATTTATTTGGTATAGCCCCAATTGCGTTTACTGTTGCAGACAATTTAGTTTCGGTTTCAGCACTATTGCGTATAAACTTGGCGCCATTTGTTAATTCACTCTAAATCGAAACCAGGGTAAAATCAATGTGCAGACTGGTTTCGTGTGGGGTTATAAGTTACATAAGTTACAGCTGTCAGGACGGAGCATGCTTGTTATGGCGATTCAGATGTCAAAACTTGCCACTCGTGTTTCACTCTCATATAGCGTTGGACTGATATCCAGCGTTGAAAATAGATTTCCGAGTCATTTAAATTCCGTCAGCAAATGTGCACATCGCTTAACCGAGCGCTCATTTCATGTACTCTGTACCGCAGGTAAAGGGGTATTGCATTCCCAGGGGGCCTTTCCTAAAGCACAGAGGTGGAAGGTTTCGACAACCTCAAGGTCACTCCGCAGCCCGAGTGTATGGCCGTTTAACTCCACCAGAGTTGCCCTCGGCGCGGTGGGGCTGTCAGCTGCGGTCATCGCGACTCTGCACACGGGCACACTGTACGCCATGAGTGCTCTGCCAGACCTGCGTTCACACAACACTGACTGGAAAGAGGCAAAGCGTGAGTCTCTCACTAGACAGTACACCGATGGCAGACTCACAACACACCGTTCCGAGACACATAAATCATTTAAATGTAATTTTCATACTGTGTACGTATCATAATCAAACAGTTGGGTCCAAGAGTCAACTTTTGGAAGTGTTTGGTTTTCTAATTTAACAATTTTACATTATCATTTTAACACGATTGAGTATGAAGTTGAATTGCTAAATAAATCAAATTAACAGTTTGTCACTTTGTAACAATTTCTTAGTTGTATGTACCCCTTTTGCTTTAAAGGGATAGTTCAAAAATGAAAATTCTCTCATCATTTACTCACCCTCATGCCATCCCAGATGTGTATGACTTTCTTTCTTCTGGTGGTGATTTGTAGAAGAATATTTCCACTCTCTAGGTCCATACAATGCAAGTGAATGGTGATTAGAACTTTGAAGCTCCAAAAAGGATATAATGCAGCATAAAAGTAATCCATTCGACTGCAGTGTTTTAATATGTCTTCTGAAGCAACACAATCACTTAAATCAATATCTCAATCCTTTTTTACTATAAATCTCCACTTTTTCTTTCACTTTCAGAATGTGAAAGTGAAAGTGGTGATTTAAGGCCCCAATATACTTCCGAAGAAGTTCTTCTTCATTCTTTGTTCAGGGCGAAGTTATTAACAGCTGAGCAACAACATACTGTTTGTGAACATTCAGACACCTGCCATACTGCTGTTTGCAGGGATGGACTACCGATCGGGCCAATGGGGGCCCTTTATTGCCTAGCGGGGCCCTAGGCTTTAAGGTAGTGAAATGTATTTTTGTGATACCCCTGCTTGAAAACCCTTTGGGTATAAACAACGAACACCTCTTCCCGCTCAACAACTTTTGGGTTGGAGGGGGGCCCTTGGAGATAATTGGTCCCAGGGCCTTTGCAAGTCATAATCCATCCCTGGCTGTTGGAGGCGTTTAGAAGAATATTTAAATATGAGGATGGTTTTTAGATGTTAAACCTTAACTAATGTGACATTAAAATGGGTTAGAAATGACTTCATGCCTCATTCTATGAGTAAAATTCATATGAGGTCAGTAAAATAAACTGTTTTAACCACTTGATAATGATTTTAAGTAATATATATGCAGTATGATATTTTTTACTTTAGATTCTTGAGAGTATTTGAGTTGATTTGATTCATTATGTAGACTAATTAAACAATGACATGGTCTTGCAGAGTAGTAGGTGGAGCTCCAGGTCACCCCTACCATGACTTTGACCAATGGCAGCTAGAAGGTGTTTAGAAGCCGGTTAAAAGTTTCCTAAAAGTTTTCCCAGTTGAGCTGTAACGAACCACCGAAACGAATGCAAAAACACTTTCTTTTCATCCAGATTTTGTTCTAAATGACATCATACCCATTTGTACTTTGATTTTGTATGATGTATATCTGGGCCTTTATAGTAAAAAAAAGGACTTAAATATTGATCTTTTTTTCACCCACACCTATCTTATTACTTCAGAAGTCATTGATTAAACCACTGGAGTCATATGGATTACTTTTATGCTGCTTTTTGGAGCTCAAAGTTCTGGTCACCATTCACTTGCATTGTATGGACCTACAGAGCTGAAATATTCTTCTAAAAATCTTTGTGTTGTGCAGAAGAAAGAAAGTCATACACAGCTGGGATGGCATGAGGGTGAGAAAATGAGAGAATTTGCATTTTTTAGTGAATTATCCCTTTTAGGCAGAATTTGTTTGGCATAATTAAATGTGACGATAAAAGCTTGTATGGATAGTGTTCACATCTTCTGTCTATTTAATGTTTTGGTTTGTATGTTTGTCTTGGACAGATCAGCTTTGCTCCATGGATAAGGAGAGTAGGAGGAAAATGTACAAGGACTTCATTCCATTGGAGAAGATTCCTGTCTGGAGTCCATCAGGTGAACCAGACACACACAAAACACTCATAATAAACAAATGTGTTGCCAGCTCTATGACAAGACCATTCAAAACAAGCTCAGATCCAGCTCAACAGCCACCCTTAAAGACCCAGTGTGCTGAATTGTAATGCTTGTTTACACCAAATAAACAACTCTATATTTTTTTAAATTAAAAATGTAAAACATAAACAACAACAGTTTTGGTGTAAAAAATTGCATATTGAATATCACAGCTTGCTAAAGTATTTCTTTTATTAAATAAATTAATAAATGCTGTACAAAATATATTGTTCATGATACATAATGCATTTACTAATGTTAACAAATGAATCCTTATTGTGTAACACTTGTTGGAGGGACGTGACGAGAGAGGGTGGATCTAAATGCAGGATTCTTTTAATAATAAACAAATGAAGATAATACAACAAGGAAGGTAATAACTCAGAAGATAAAGTAACACACTACAGCCTTGAAGGGTAACAAGGACAAGAACTGACCCAGAACAACTGAAACTGAGGGGTACACACATACACACACACATGCAAAATATGGTGACATATTGTAAACTGTTACCAAAAATACAGTATATACTGTATCTTTTTCTGTTTTGACTTGCAGAAGATTTGGCAGTCTCTGTTTTATCAAAAACCGTTACATTCAAATAAAAATAAAAAAATCAACCCACGGTTTTTTTTGTTATTAACAGTTGTTTTTATTGATTCCATCCAGAAGACAGACAAACACAACATAAAATACGGAAACAATTATATACATTAAACCCCTCCCCCTGAACACCCCACCCAACACAAACACGCACTACAGTGGTCACTTACATTTAGAACATAAAAATAAAAAAATATATACTTTCAAAAAACAAGAATGCACATAAACATCAAACTAAAAATCCCTCTCCATTACCCCTCCCCGAGAACCCTCCAAAAAAGCCAAATATCCACCCCACTACTTATCAAACAAGTCTAATTTTACTAGCCTTCTAAAAATCACCTCCCCAAATGCTGCAACCCCGCCCATCTCCCCGCACCACTGCCTAAACGAGGGTGCCCCAGCCGTCTTCCACCCCCTAAGGATAATTTGTCTGCCATCCATAACTCTGGCTAGGACCCAACTTTTTAAGTGACTATTGCCAAAATTAATGACTGCCCCATCACCTAAGATGCAGAGTCTGGGGCAAAATGAAAATTGAGTGTCCAATACATCACACATAAAGCTCTGAACCCTCAGCCAAAATTCTTGGATCTTAACACATCACCAAAAAACATGGGTTGTGTTCTTGTCCAAGCCTATAAAATCTAGAGGGGGTCCAATAGAATCGATGCAAAATCCTAAATTGCATCAGATGCACCCTTGAATCTCTAGATGCAGATTGATGTTATTTAGAATCCTAGCCCACACTCCCTCCTCCAATACCAAGTTTAAATCTTTCTCCTATAATCTCTTGAGAGAATTTGAAGATCCGTCCCTCAGACTCTCAATAAACAGGGAGTAATACACTGACGCCTTATGACCTTTTCCAAAAGCAGTAATCACCACTTCTAGAGTATCTGCCGCTTTAGGGGGATGTATGCACATCCCAAAAATAGTACAGAGCAGGTGGCACAGCTGTAAATACCTAAAGAACTGAGATCTGGGAATCCTGAAATGTTGAGCCATATTTTCAAAAGATCTCAACACTCCACTCTCATATAGGTCACCAAGCATATTAACCTCACTTACAATCAATTCTGACCAGCAAAAAAGGGGATTTTTTAATACATAATTTGAGGTTCAGCCATATGCTCGAGGCAATATTTAAATAAATGTCAGAATTAAACACTCTGGACACTTTTGTCCATATCGCGTGCAAATGCGAGATAATGGGGTGTGACTTCTCCAGTTAGTTTGACAGAAAGTATTTGCAATGGCAAAATAGGGGCAAGAACTTCTTGTTCAATACAAAACCAGGGAGGGGCTCTCTCAGGTGGAAGCGACCAATGAGCCAAATATTTGAGACCAAATACATAATAATAAAAAAAAAATCTTAATGAACTCTGTATCCTGAGAACGTAGAAAATTAATTAATAATTCTGTGGAGGCAAGTTATATATCTAGTGGGGTCAGAGATGAATAAAAATATCATCTGCATAAAGCAAAAGCTTATGCGCCATACCGCATAAGCTTAAAGCGGAAAATTATCTTCCTTTCTGCCAATGGTTCCAGGGCAAGACAGAACAATAATGGGGAAAGAAGGCAACCCTACCGGGTGCCCCTATCCAGAGTAAAATAATCTGAAATTAATCAATTTGTTTGTACTGCCGCTACCGGGTGTCTATATTGTAACTTAATCCATCCAATAAAAGTATTCCCGAACCCATATATTTCAAAATCTTAATGATAATGCCATTCTACCATATCAAACGCCTTTTCAGCAGCAAGAGAGATGCAGTGACTGGAGTCTGATCATTCACCACTGACCAAATTATATTGATGAGATGCCTGATGTTATCAGAAGAGCTGCAGCCCGAATAAATACCACCTGATCTATATGTATAAAAGATGTCAACTTTACCTAATTGGTTAGCCAACATTTTTAACAATATTTTTTACGTCTAGCTGGATCAGGGAAATTGGATGGCAATTCTTACCCTCGCTTGGATTTTTGTTCTTTTTATGAATCAGACTGATCCAGGCTTGTCATGGTTGGTGGATGCTTTCCATTCTTCAATGATTCCATATAAACTTCTAGCAAATGTGGAGACAGTTTTATAGCATAAGATCTAAAATATTCTGCAGCAAATTCCATCTGGCCCTGGATCCTTGCCTGGAAGACCAATACTTTTACACATCCTGAATTTCTGCTAAAACAATAATGACTCTTCCTAATTTATCTTTAATCTGTTTGAGACATTTGAATTGTGCTTACTTATCAGTGTAATGACTCCCCTGCTCTTACTTGAGCCAGCACTAAAGAAAACATTTCCACCCCATATCTTCCCAAATTTCTCAGCTTCATGTGGGAAAGATGCGTTTCTTGAAGAAACACTATATCATATTTCTTACGTTTAAGAAAATAAATAACCTTCCTTCTTTTTATGGGGTGCACCAACCCGTTCAAATTCCATGTGGAGAAAGATAACCCATTCATATTAACAATAACATCAGGCATCTCATAAACAAGATTTTTGATGCATAGCTTACTATTGGGGTTGTTTTGTGTGATTACATTTTAATGCTGTTGATGTTGATTACATAGAGTAAAGGTATGTTAGTTATATTGTGAATATTACTGTTTAGGGGATTCCTCTTGTACACCTCACTACAAACCCAACGAAGATCTGAACAAGAAAATATCCCTCTTCTGTGGTGACATCACAAAACTGGAGATTGATGCGATTGCCAATGCAGGTGAGAGTCACAGTGCAGGAAAATGAATTGTCTACATTTACCTGGCTGAGTTTGTCTGTCAGGAGATATGTACAGTTTCTTGAGAATGCTTGTAGCAATGCCATATATCATAAACTTCAAACACTGATTCAGCAGTTTATTCTTGAGAAGTGGTTTTGTTTTGGTACAGAGTAAAAAAAAAATCCATTTTTTTTTTCATAATTACAAGATTCATTATGATTCACTTTTTGTTTAAAATTGTGGAAGATTTTGCATACTTGATCTCAGGGTTGTTTGTGGCCCAGTTCTGTCTAAATGAATGTTGACCTATAAGGCAATGATCCTTTGACCTTCCATGTCCATTTTAATTTAGAGAGCCTGTGCACTCAACAAGAACTATGGAACAAAATAATAATAAGAATTAAAAACAAACTAATTTCAACTCATTTTCCAAGTGTTCAGTGCCATTTCAATAATATTGAAATTTAAAATGAGCAGGTAACTGTGTTTACAAGTTGGTAGAGCACATGTCACTAGGTGGAGGTAGAGCTGCTCTGTGTGTGTTGTACCCAGTCAGCCAATAATTTTATTTGTTATTTTTTTCTTAAGTGTGTGTTCTTGGCAGATGCAGAATAAAGTGACTTAAAAAAGTGCATATAATGTGTTTTTTCTTACAATTGCTTCCATAAATTGTAAAGGAAACAAGTTGAGCACTAGGAAGGCACTGCAAAGCATCACTAAAAGTCTCAGTAAAGAAGTAAGGGGGAATGCACTGTGTCTAAAGTCTAAAGCTCCTTTAATGTAGGTCATGAAACTAAACTCACAATTAATATACCGCATTCAGAGTCAACATATACAATTTTTTTGGTGCACAGGGTTTTTCTCCATTATCACCTCTAAGCTGCCATAAAGCAAAGCAATGACTGGTTAATGTTTTTCGCAATCTTGAAGGTATTACCACATAGGATGTTATGACTGCTGCTAGTTGGCCTAATGGAGTTCAGTTTTAAGGCTCATTGCAGACAGATTAGATGCAGCATGAGAAGAAGTGAACATGAGAGACAAAGAAACTGTAAGCCCTAATAAGAATGGGGAATGGGAAAGAGGGAAAGAGAAAGAGGAGTTTGTGTGACAGGACATTGACTCATCCCTCCCAGTAGACGCATTGATCGACTGACCGTAGTTCTCGGTGGAAATGCGTGAGGTTTAAGAGACTGTTCTGAGGTCATTAATTTGGAAGTTGGAATTAACTTCCCAGGATTGCTAAGTGTGCACCTCATCAAAGTACCCAAGTGAGTGCAAACACACAATCTAAAATGATGGTACCTTTATAGCATGTTGCTTTATATATCTTGCAAGTTTTACTTCTGTAATGTGATGTATTTGAGAGCGAAAAGGACATCCCTTTGCAACGTAAACCCCAATGCTCAAAATAATTAATTGTTTTGAGTAGAGAAAAATTAAATAATCTTGATTATTTTAAATAAATTAACCTTGATGATGATATTTAGAACTTTCTCTTTCTTTTGAGTTCACGAAACTGACAACTTTTAAGTAACCCGAATTGTTTCATTGTTTTGAGTTTCATGAACTTGTCTCTTTAAATTTACAGGAACTGAAATTGTACTGAAACTGGGCGGGGCATTTATATTTCCCAGCATGCTTTGCATGCATGAGTAAATATTACAATTAACTGTTATATAATGTGTCCTTGTGCAAGGTAAATGGGGTAGCTTGTTAGTGTTTAATGGTTTGTTGTGTTATTCAGAAGTGTTTCCATTAAGTTTGAGTTTTTGGGGTTACCATTATGGTGAAGAGTGGAGCTTGAGGACAGGTACATTTATTTATGTTACCCCTTCACCAATTGCTGTGCTAATCAGAGTATAGGGTTACCACTATGCATGCTAGTATAAATTGTGTTAATTTTAATAGCTAGGTTTACTCTACTTTAAGTGTATAAATTGAAGTTACTTGTCAAGTTGAAGTACCTTCAAATTGTATGGTAAGCTTACCCAATATTTCATGTCCCAAGAGCAATCAACATGCATGAGTAGTATAAGATCTCACATTTCCTCCTATTTAAACTTGTAATTTATTAACTTAAACTGTATTTAATGTAAATAATGTATTTGTAACTGATTACCTCACTTCTAACTTGACTTTGCTTTTATCCATCGGTAAATTATTGGATTGTGAAAAATTGTCTCTATATGCTTTGAAAGCAGTACATGTCTTCTCAATGAAGCAACCTGTCGAGCACAATGAATGCCGAAAAAATTACATAAAAATTCTATCTAACAGTTCAGACTGTCGCATTAAGAAAAATCTGATTTTTAATGGATTCTGAACCACATATGACTATTTAAAAATCAGATTTTTGTGTTTTTGTCCTGTTCAAACTATAAAACCCTAAACGGATTTGAGTCAGATAGGCCAAAAAAATCTGATTTTTCTGCCTGTGTAAACAAAGAAAAAAAAAAATTCAGCTTTTTGAAAACGCTGTCCAATGTGGATAAATTTGAAAACACTGTTTTGGTGTTGTAGTGTGGACTGTGAAAACAGATGCTTTGTAAAAGATGCCACGTTTTTAGTTATGTGACCTATCCAACCAAAACAATCAAGATGGCGGCCGTGTTACAGTGGCGCTGTTGTGCATCATACTCACTTTGATAGCGTTGTTAAAAAATAAATGTCACTTTGTACAACCTTCATATTGCATTCCTTTAAAGGCGAAGGGAAGTTTACTCGGAATTGGTGTCCGGCTACGGAACACAAGGACAATTGCTTTTCAGACCGTACATGCAGCGGAGATTTTCCGCATGCGCAGTAACATGATTTAAGCATTTTCATACGTTTCAGTGTGGACGAGCAACTTTTGGAAAACGCTTGAAAACATTAGTGTGGACGGAGAGCGTTTTGAAATGAAAATGCCGTTTTCAAATGTACAAAAATGTGTAGTGATGAAGGGCCTCCAGGACAGGACTAAGAACCACTGGAATCACGTAATATAATTTTGTAAAAATATCAGCACAGTTACAGAATTTTCTTGAGATCAGGTTGAAATGTTCATAATAGGAGTAGGAAGAAAATTGGGTCAGTTTTAAGTACATGAATGTGAAGTAGCATTTAGGGTTTTTGTTTGTTTAGTTTAAGTCCAATTGTCCAATTTTTGTACAAAAAAAAAAATTATGTGCCTCTTTACCAAAACAAAACTGGGCAGCATTTGTATACAGAAAACCAACTTGACCAGTAGTATTATAGTGTTTATTATTAAGTGTACCTGTACCATAATACCTGTAATGTATTGCCCAAAGGCTTATCTTTGAGATTGTTTCCATTACACCCCTTATCAAAGGTGCTATAATGTTTTAAGAGTGACCTCTCAGTATGTGCTTTTTATTATTTATGATATACCTTAAAATGAATCCAATAGGAACACCATAGGTATCGTTATGTTTTAATGTGTATTTAAGGATGAAAATGTCATATTTGACAATACCACTGTCCGTGCTGACAAGATCAGACCTTTAGAAAGATCAGATTGAAACAACGGTAGAACTTAGCAAAAACACACAAGCACACTTTCTTTGTAACTTTGCTAAGAAATTAATCAGTCAATTGGGTAAAGTGATGGAGAAGTGGGCTGAGCGTTGAGGACTGTTTGTTTGTCGTTCTCAATAAAGATTGGATTTACAATAACATTGCCTCCACCCCCCTGTCCTCTCTCTCCTCCCTCTCACAACATTTTACAGCTCTTGGCTCCTGAATCTGCCCCATAAAACACAGAAAACATAAAATCCACAAGCACTTAAGAACTGTCCTACCGAGAGCAGGGGTGGAGGGAGGGATAAACATCCTTTTTACGCCACCATTCATCCCTCTGTCAATCCACCCATTCATCTAGTTAGTGGGAGAGGATATACTGTCTTGTATTGGTTTATTAAGATGAATTACGTTGTGAATAGTCTATTGTGATTGAGTTTGTGAGAGGAAACCATATGCCCTTGTTTGTCATATGACGGAAAAAGAAAAAAGAATGAAACGTTAATATTTGGAGAAGATTTAGGACATTTTACTCATGAAGATTACATGGAATGTTTGCCCACTGAGACAAATTTTGTTTGCTACAGTTTGCCCTCTGTGTTTATTAATTATCTAATGGGAATTACATTTACATTTAGTCATTTAGCAGATGCTTTTATCCAAAGCGACTTACAAATGAGACACATAGCAAGCAATTTGTCATACAAAGTTTAACAACATCTGCAGTATAGGACTGCCAAGTTCTCACAGTGGCTGGAGTAGTATATGTGCTAGCACAGAAGAAAGAGACAAACAAGGATTTTTTTGTATATTAAGTGTAGCTTAAGTGCAGTAGTAAGAGCAATTAGTGTGGATTGGTTAAGTGCTCGCAGAACAGATGCGTTTTCAGCTAAATCTTATATGTTGAGAAAGTAACAGCAGATCGTGTGGAGGTTGGAAGTTCATTCCGCCACAGAGGGGCAGAGAAAATTAATGACCGTGAAATAGACTTTGAGCCTCTTTGTGATGGGACCACCAGGCGTCACTCGTTCATAGACTACAGAGAGCAAGTTGGAGCATAGACCTGAAGAACTGTATTGAAGTAAGATTATGCGGTTTCATTGGCTGTCCTGAAGGCCAGAGTCCAAGCCCTGAATTTGATGTGGGCAGCAACAGGTAGCCAGTGAAATGAAATTAAGAGTGGGGTGACATGAGCCTTTTTTGGCTGATTGAAGACCAGATGTGCTGCTGCATTCTGGAACATCTGCAGTGGCTTAATTGTGTTAGCTGGGAGACCAGCCAACAGAACATTACAGTAGTCCAGCCATTAAATGACCAGAGATTGGACCAGGAGCTGTGCAGCATATTCAGACAGAAAAGGTCAGATTTTCCTGATGTTGTAGAGCGCAAATCTGCAAGACTGTGCTGTTGATGTGATGGTGGTGGTAAAATTAAGCTGGTTATCTACCACCACTCCCAGGTTCTGAGCTGTTCTGGTTGGTGTTAGTGTATTTAAACCAAGATGAATAGTGAGGTTGTGGTCAACAGATGGGTTGGCTGGGAACACATGGGTTTCTGTCTTTGGAAGTTTGAGCTGAAGGTGGCCCTTCATCCAGGCCGAAATGTCTGAGAGGCAGGCAGAGATATGAGCTGAGACATATAAAATTTCAATTCAGTCTGATGACTTTTCTTTATATGCAGCGTTTTAGCTAATTTGCCTATTTTTTGTTCCTTCAAAAAAAGACGATCTGAACATCAATATGAACAATGAATAAGAATATGAAGAGTTAATATGTTTTGACTCCTCCAGAAATTCTAGAATGTAGTGCTTTGATTGAATTCTGTTTGATGCCCAAAGCTTAGAAATCAGCTCTCAGCTGCTAAACCTTTAATGTTATGAATGAGAAAAAACTGAGTTTGCAGAATGGCAGCCCCGTAGCAATTATTTCAGGCCTCATTAAAAGCCTCCCACCTATACAATTCTCTCACAATCAATCGCCACTTTAGCTGTAATGAAGGAATGTGCAATTGTTGGTCTCCTTTTTGGTCTAATTAGCTTAATTGACCTAACGTGGTAAATGCAGGGAAAGGAGGCATGCATTTCATCAGTGACGACTTCTGCGATTTTCTCTTGGTGCAACTGCTTGACGTAATTGTTATTCTCAGTTTGGTTTCACGTGGTACAATATGAGATCCACTACCACTAGGTGTAGCTTCTAAGAGTTTGATTTACTGACAGTTGGGACTGTTGGGTCCCAACTGTTGGCTTTGGAACTGATAATTTTAGTGGCAAATGTGTTTCATTATAATCCTTATGGATCTATGCCATCCACCATGTTGTCTCAAATTTTTAACACCAGTAATATGCTTAAAGGGGCATTCAGTAGTTCTCTATCTAGCATTAGCATTGCTTTTCTTTGTGTACTTTAAGTACCGATGCTACAGTTGTGTTACACGCTATGCTGCCACCTTTCGACAGTCAGCTTTGGAATAACATTTGCATCTGGAAAATATCTGAAAATAAGTTATTTATTACTCCTATAATATAATTGCTTTGCATAAAAACAAACATCAGAAATCAAGTGAACATGCTTCTACTGTTAAGGACAGATTATTCTTATCCCTCATATCAATAATCTTTGGAGACTGTCAGCATTTCACATTACTTCTAAAGACTTTTAGAATTTCTAAGAGAACTGCTTAGTGTAAAATAAACCTCAGTAATCTAGCGATACAGAATATTATGGTAAAGGAAAGATTAGAATTGCTTTTGATGATCAAATTTAACATGTTCATGAATACTGTATTTGAAGAACTCATTTTATTTCCAAGCAACCATCATGGTTTACACAAAATCCACAACAATCGCTGTGCCATGCTACTTTATTCAAAACTATTGAAGAAGTAGATGCCTTACCGTTACCGTTTTTAGCGTTTGCCGGTCTTTCTGTCTTCTTGATTGAAGCAAGTTGCTTCAGACCTTTTTTGCTTCTTCGGCAGTACAGCTACTGGATCTCCCATTGTCTCCACTGCTAAAGCACGATAAATAAGTATATTCCATTTTGTTCTGTCACCATGACAAATTCCTTGTGTGTAAGCATACTTGGCAATAAAGCACATTCTGATTCTTTTCGCTCTTTGCGTCACCAAACACCAAACAAAAACAAATGTTCTAAGCATAGCTAAGTGTATCTATTTACACAGGCAGGAGCCAATTAGCACAAGGATTGTCTTCTTCGACGTTTAGTGAAACGCCACGGATCATATGATTTCAGCATGGCAAAACACATTGAAGGGGTGACCCGCACCCTGTAGAATAAAACACATTTTATAGAAAACTATTATGAGTACAGTCTTCAACTCTTCAAACTTCACAAAAACACAATACATTTTGTAATGTGTAAAACTTTTTAAATTGGCTCCAAACTACTGAATGCACCTTTACTCAATAATTTGATGTCGCTATGACTTGTAAATATCTGAGAAAGAAGGAGCTGTTTTCCAATTATCTAGAATTGCATTCATTTGAGAATTAAGGATAAGTGTTAGCTTTCCGAGGCACAGATCTCCAAATAAGAGTGACGCCATGCAGAATAGATTATTATGGAACATTTTGAAAATTTGAGTTTCTTAAAAAAAACTTGGATGGATTTGATTGAATTTCTTTATTAAAAAAAGCAACAAAAGAAAGTGGAGGGCACTGGGACTGGACTTAAGGTTTCAAGTTATTTTTTAATTCCTTCTTTTGACTGACAATAATAATAATCTAAAAAGCCCCAAGATATGTTGCACAGAACTATATCTGAACCCCCAGTTAGAAAAATCGCCCCACAGATAGAGTAGAGAGGCATGACAGCGGATGAGAATGAAGGGAGCAATGCCGGATTTCTGGCAGGTCAGTTTTAGTTTCTCTGCCTGCATAATTCACACGGATATGTCTTCCTTTCACAGAAAGCTTGTGATATTCATACAGCTTTAGCAGGGAGTGTGGATAGCACTGCACAGGCATATGTAAAATGTGTAGACATTTCTAAATAGGTCTGAAAATGCAGCTTATTTGTCAAAGAGCATAAACCATTAAATCTGTTATCTGTTGCAAATGAAGCTCAGCATCCTTCGCTGGTGGTTCAAACCCCTCTCAACAGCGTAGGCGAATTTAAAATGAGTTCACACTGAGAGGTCTCGCATCTCTCAGCATATGCCACATTGTTGCTAATTGGAAACCAAGCTTATTGGAGAGAAATGGCTGTCACACATACAACCCTAATAAATTCATTCTCTCTTAGTTGCGTATAAAATTTCAGTTCAGTCCGATGGTTTTTCTTTATATGCAGCGTTTTAGCCAATTTGCCAATTTTGTGTTCCTTAAGAAAAGAAGATCTGGACATCAATATGAACAATGTATAAGAAAATGAAGTGTTAATATGTTTTAGCACATCCAGAAATTCCAGAATGTAGTGCTTTGATTGAATTCTGTTTGATTCCCAAAGCTTAGAAATCAGCTCTCAGCTGCTAAACCTTTAATGTTATGAATGATGTGTTGGATAAAAAAAAAAGAGTGAGTTTGCAGAATGGCAGCCCCTGTAGCAATTATTTCAGGCCTTGTTAAAAGCCTCCCACCTATACAATTCTCTTACAATCAATCACCACTCAGCTCCAATGAAGGAATGTGCAATTGTTGGTCTCCTCTCAGCCTAATTAGCTTAAATGACCTATGTAGCAGGTTCGCAATCTGGGCAAGGAAGGAGTCAGGAGGCAGTGAACTGTCAACGTGAGTATTTATTTATTACTCTTCAGCATCGTTCACAAAACTTAATCAAAAAGGGCACTCAGTGACCAAGTAATCACACACAAATGAGTCAAAAATTCTTGTTATGCACTTAAACAGGAATAGTCTCTCTCTGGTCACTCTCTGCTACTCTGACGTCTTGTGCACCTTTTTATGTCTCCCTCCGCCATTACTACAACAAAAAACAGGTGTTACAGATAATGATATCCCAGATGACGAGCCTTACTGCTCTCTCTCTTCCGCAGAGAGATACATGACCGTGCCCCCATCACCGCATACCCCCATGCCCGACTCAGGCCAGGGCAACATCTGGCCTGTCAACTCCTTCCCCATTCCTGGTGAGAAGGTCAGCCACAGCCATCTGCGATCCTGGTCTGTGGATCACCTCAGTTTGAATGGCTGAAATTCCATGGTACCAACGAGTGATCTAGTACTAGTCGCTCCTCCCCCTCCACCTCCTGCGAGAGCACCGCCCCCAGTCCTCTGTCAGATGCATCTGTCTGTAAAATCATGTGGAGAGAAAAATTAAGAGCGTGTAAAAGCGGCCCTCCACAAAACGCAGTGTAACATAGTTCAAGGGAAAGGAGGAGGCGAGAACCGGCTTGACAATATAAATAAGGTTTTAATAATGAACTTAAAACAAAAGACACAAACACATGACGACGGACATGTCCGTAAATTATCTCTCTCTCGTCGCACCACCGTCCACCATCGGCCTTTATCCCTCTCGGAGGCTTGATTAGCCTGATACGGGACCGGGTGTGTATATCACGACCCGGCCTCGCCCTCCGCCCTGCCACACGCAGATTTTAGTTTTAGGAAAGCCTGTTGGCATGACTCCATCCCCTGGACTGGATTGGGGGCCCCTTTCTAGTAACATCAGTCAGTGGGCTGGTGACGTCAGAGTAACTAGGCACAAACCTTCTGTAGTAGCCAGCCAGCTCCAGAAATTGTCTCACCTCCTTTTTTGTCTTAGGACTCGTACAGGCCGTGATCGCTGCGGTTTTGTTAACCTGGGGACACACCTGCCCATGTCCCAAGTGGAACAAATACTGGATCCAGACATTACTATTAATAATATAATCTAAATAAGTGGTGGCATATGCTGTATGTGGTCTGAGAACTTTATCCATGAGACGCTGGAACGTGTAAGCAGAACGTTGTGGAAAAAGCATTTTTTTTCTCGGGAGATTGGAGTTAAAGGGATCTGCTAATAACCATTTGTTAAGTCCAGTGTCGAATAAAATTGAGCCGCACGCAACCGATCAAGCAACTCATCAATCCAAGGCATTGGGAATGTGTCAAATTTGGACACCGCTTTCAATTTGCAATAGTCTACACAGAACCGAACCTTCCCATTGCTCTTAGGTACCAGAACCACCGGGCTGGCCCAATCGCTGTGCGACTCTTCAATTAAGGCCATCACGATTATTGCCCCCAATTCTTCCTGAGCAACCTTTTTCTTGTGTTCAGGAAGTCAATAGGGGCAGCTACGAACCACCACCCCCGTGGTGGTCTCGGTATAGTGTTCTATGAGGTTCGTGCGACCGGGGAGAGGCGAAAACACATCTGCGAATTCGACTTGCAACTTGGCCACGTCCTTGAGCTGTGACAGTGAGAGGTGGTCTACACATGGGACCGGGGTGAATGAATTAGGTTTGAGAGAGTCACCTCCAGCTCGAGCTCCACCCTCTCTGGGACTACTGTCATCAAGGTCACAGGGACCGCCTCCCTCCATGATTTTAGGAGGTTGAGGTGGTAAATTTGACGTGCCCCTACCCTGTCCTTTCGCCTAACCTCATATTTGAGATCTCCGACTCGCCATGTGACCTCAAAAGGCCCTTGCCACTTGGCTAGTAATTTAGAGCTTGAGGTGGGCAGCAATACAAGCATTTTATCTCCAAATTCCCATAGTCAAGTGCCCCTGTCATACAGTTGGCTTTTATGTTCCTGAGCTTGGAGCAAATTCCCAAAGTGTAGAGATTTGCTCTAAGATCAAATATGTATTTAATTCTTTCTGTTTGAAGGTCCCTCCTCCTAAGCTGCACATATGATGTCGAGCACGCCACATGGCCGATGCCCATACAGTAGCTCGAATGGGGAAAACCCTGTGGAGGCTTGTGGGACCTCACGAACTGCAAATAACAGGGGGGATCGAGCCACTTATCCCAATTTCTAGCATCCTCGTGTACGAACTTACAAATCATATTTTTTAAGGTTTTATTAAATCATTACACCACCCCATCTGTTTGTGGGTGGGAAACACTAGTGTGAATCGATTTATTACCTAATAATTCATACAGTTCGCATAGTGTTTGTGACATAAATGTAGTGCCTTGATCAGTGAGGATTTCTTTTGGAATCCCCACTCGGGAGATAATTCTGAAGAGTGCCTCCACAACACTACATGCTGAGATGTTGCGCAGGGGCACTGCTTCCGGATATCGCGTTGCATAGTCCACCAGAACTAACACAAAGCGATGCCTGCGTGTGGTCCATTCTAATGGCCCGACATGGTCCATGCCAATTCTTTCAAAGGGGACCTTGATTAGTGGTAGAGGGTGCAATAGCGCTTTTGGGGTGGCCATTGGATTATAGTGAGCCGCATGGAAGAGGGTTTCTTGATGGCTCTTCGGTTTTGTTTGAGAGTCCTGCGTCACACGATACAACCCATCATTTATAATTGAAAAATATGTCTAACTTTCTCTCTGGCATCATCTTGACGTGGAGCAGACGTAGATGGCCCTGGCACCACCTCTCCAACCATAGCATCGCACGTCACACACCGAGACAACATTTTACAGGACCCATCCACACATATTTCCCTTAATAGATTCAAAAAATCAGGCCAATTAATTCCCAAAATCAGTGGATGGGTGAGGCGAGAATTAACCGCGGCCGGATACATGTGATATCCCCGGATACATGTGAATATCCCCATGCACATACCGCACCCTCACCCATTTATCCATGCCCAATGGCTGTCTTGCGCCAAGCATTGGTGAATACAATGGCCTTCTTCAGATCTCGATAATCAAGGAAGTTGGCAGCAGGAAGTTGTTGGGCCGCTAGTTGTGCTTCTCCGGAGAGGAGCGGTAACAGGCGGACCGTCCACTGGTCGGGTGGGCACTTCCACACTTCAGTGGTCTTTTCATAGAGGTCGAGGTAGGCCTTGGGATCATCACCTGGCTCCATTTTGATGAGGGTCACCGGTGGTGGGGTGTCCAGGGTCACAGCGGCATCCCCCTCTCTGTTGATCGGGCAGTTCAGCAGATACGACTTCTGAGAGTATCTACTAGGTGCAATTGCTTGACATAATTGTTATTCTCAGTTTGGTTTCACTTGGTACAAATAGATATAGATTCTGAGAGTTTCATTTAGCGGTAACTGGGATTGTTGGGTTTCGTGAAGTTGGCCTTGGAACTCATCATTTTAGTACCAAACATGTTCCATTCAGATCCTTATGGATCTATTCCTTCCACCATATGTTGTCTTACCTGTTTAACACCAGTAATATGCTTAATAAGACTCAATAATTTGATGTTGCTATGACTTGTAAATATCTGAGAAAGAAGGCGCTGTTTTCCAAGGATTTAGAATTGAATTAATTTGTGAAATGTGTTGGGAAACAAGTGCAAATAACTAATTTAACTGTATGTTGTCTGAGAACACAGCATGTTCTTTAGCATAGACAGTAAGCTATTGAGGGGCTTGTGTTTAAAGCATTTGTTCTTGGATAGACCCATGGGGATTTGGTCTGACACATGGAAATGCATTTGATATTATTTTTAAGCACAGAAAAAAATTACATATTTTTACATCTTCTCAGTTAAGTACACATCAGTAGCGTATTTCATCACAACTTTTAATGATACATATATCAATGAAAAAGATAACAAGCTTTATTTACTACTTATCAAGATGTTATTCCATATCTATAACGAGAGAAAAAGGTGATTTACATGTAGGTTTAAATAGTTCACTTTTAAAATGCACTTTTAAAAGGCTGGAAAATCTCAGATCTGGTACAGATATCATTTCAATGTTCCTACCTTTCTACTCTCCTGGCTAATGATATGTTGTCACACAGTGTCAGACTGTGAAAAAAGTGGATTGTCTTTAAAGTGATAGTTCATCCAAAAATCAATATTCTGTCTTCATTTGCTCACCCTCTGACTTTCAACCCCTATGACATTTAGTCTTAGACATTCACTTTTATTGTATGGAAAAACGATAAACTGAAAGTAAATGGTGACTAGGGCTGCACTTATTTTGACAGATATTGCAATTTGAATTGTGATATGATTAACAAAAAAATAGTAACTAAGTGATTCCTTTTAACCAAAATTTGGTAATGTTTTGTCATTATATTTTTCCCCATGAACTTGGATGTTTTTCACTTCAGCCACAAACATATAACACTGTGTATCTTTTAGTTTTTTTCACATTAGGTAACCCAGTCATCTTGATTATTGTAGCCTAATACTATATTGATTATTTTTATTTTTATTATTATATAACAGTAATGTATTTCTTTAATAAAATCTTAATTTGCATGGGGCATTGCTATGCGGTTCAGTTAAACCTATGAGTTCTAAACAGTCAAGCTTTTATTTTGGCGAAATTTGCATGAAGTGTTGGGAGTGGTGGTGGCGTAGTGGGCTAAAGCACATAAGTGTTTCTGTTTGTAGCGGAGTTCACATTTACAACAGCTGTATGATGTGCTCCTGTGCCATTTGGTGTGTTATTTGTTTTTGCATATAAACTTGTAGCAGCCAAAAATAATTGGAATTAAGCAAAAATGAAATTAAAAAAATTACGCACTCAGCGCACGTAAGCAAACCGAACTAAACTTGGAGCACATCTGTTACTCTGAGCACGAGATAGCGTTGTGGAGAACAGAACCGCTCTGAAAACACTGAAATAATGCTATAGTAACATAATACAGACAGGACAGAGAAGCACACATAAACTTTGCATCAAGCTGTGCGAGCATACTATTTATTTTGTTATTTAATTATCTAAATAATGCCTTTGTAGTTTAATAATCGCTCAAGGTCATGTCATGAATTCAATTTTAATTTGATTAAGTGTGCAGCCCTAATGGTGACTGTGGCTAATATTCTACCTAACATCTGCTTTTGTGTTCCATGGAAGAAAGACAGTCATATGAATTTGGAACATCATGAGGGTGAATAAATGATGACAGAATTTTCATTTTTGGGTGAATTATTCCTTTAATCAGTTAAAGACCTTTGTTCTCTCTCTCTCTCTCCCTTTGCCCACACACAAGATGCAGAGGTTCACAGTGTTACATTTTTGTAATTAATCCCTGATATCTGTTTTTCCTGCATCTCAGGGGTATAGATACACACAGCATTTCACAGACAAAGATTGTAGAGCCTAGACATGTAAATATTGTGTGACCACTTGTCATCTACTTTTATGGATTTAGTGATTAAGTTCATGATATTCTCCCAAAAAATGGAATGTTCTGTATCACCAAACCCTGCCCTTTAGCTTGCTTTTTTCAGTGCTCAATTGACTGTTATCTATGTCAGCTTGTCAGTTTGGGTTGATTCATCAATTAGGGCATGCCCCTCTTCATGATTGTCTTTAAGTGTCTCTATTTATCTTAAATTATCTCAAATAAATAAAGACAGAGAACTCCTTAGTCATGAATTCCTTCATGAAAATGTAGCATCAAATGTTGATCTTTTTTTAAAACGTCCTCAATTTTTCTTTCAGACGTAAGATACTTCAGTATCTGTTTTTTGGGACAAGTTTCCTTTGTGAGCATGAAACCGTTCTCTGTGCCTTCATCTCTTTCCTTTCCTGCTTTTGTCTCCTCCCCCACTTTTCTCACTCTCATTAAAAGAAAAGAAACCCAGTAGCAATTTGAGGTCTTTCATTGTCAAAACCATTATCACCACTGTCAGTTCCCTGGGTTGGGAACAAAGTCCTCGTGTCGCGTGCAAAAGAAATAGAGAGAATAAAGGAAAAGCCCCCCAAAAAAGAGGGAGAGAGAACAGAAAATTAGAATTTCAATAACACCCCTCTCCCCTGCAAAGACTTATTTTTTTGTCATTGTCAGTATCTCCCAGACCGGAAAGGCATCACTTTTCTCCAGTGCATATATATACACATTACAGTCCAGGTAATAAAACTATATCTATATACGTAGACCTGGTCCCAGATCTAATTATCATGCTAACCCTTAATATGAGCTAGGTTAAGAAAACTGATAATTATTGGTACTAAGATGCAAAAACAGCCTTCATTTATCATCAGAATATTGGTTAACATCAACACCAATGAGAGGTATCCCTGACACTTTCTGACTATCATAGGTGTTTTAAGCATGTTCCAGGGGATATTTTGCCCATTAAGAACAATGTTTTGAAACAGACTGAAGGAGGCACAAAGGGTACTTTGGAATAGGGGTGTGCCGAATGAAAACCGGCTTCATTCACAATCAGAACATTTCAAAAATGTCAATTTTTATGTAAGGTCCATAAACTTCAAAAGACACAAGTTGTGACAGATTTAATCGAATTAAGAAACATTTCAACGTAGCATGTTATTTTTTAACACCTGGGTTTCAATAGTGAATCAATTAGCTATTTTTAAATGGTGTAACACTACCAACATTGACTTTATTCTATGTCCAAAATGTTACCATTAAATTGAATAAATACAAATAAATTTATGTTTAAAGGAATGGTTCACCCAAAAATGAAAATTCAGTCAGTCATTCTTTACTCACCCTAATGCCACTCCAAACTCATATGACTTTCTTTCATGAAACACAAAAGGTGAATTTTTAAACACGTCTTAGGTTTTATTTGCCATTTAATATTTGAAAAATGACAAAAACACCATAAACCACAGCAAATATACACCATAAACATCAACAAATAATCAATATGACTGATGCACTATATTCCAAGTCTAAAGCCATGTGATAACTGTGTGATGAACAGAATTACATTTATTAAATTCAAATCATTGATAAAGCACTAAAATAAAATATGAGGGCCACGACAAAAACATCAAACCTTACTGGTTCTTGTTGCGTCTTGTGACCAAACGTCATTTTGCAAGAACCAATAAGGTTTGATGTTATCAACGTAGCCACCATATTTAATTTGATGTGCCTTGTTAAGGAGCTGATTTGATTAGAGAGAGAATAAAAACTTTTTTTTTTGCTCCATTCATCAAACAATTTGATCAATGACTTAACTGCAAAAAAATTTTTTTAAAGCATTTTAGTTTTGTCTTCTTTTCTGTTAAAAATATCTAAACATCCTTAATACAAGAAAAAATTACTTGAAGCAAAATCACAAGATGTTAAGACATTATTTTAGAGAAATCTACAAAAAAAAAAAAAGTTGTGTTGCAAACACTTAAAACAAGAAGAAGAAAAAAACATTTGCCAATGGGGTAAGAGAACAATAAACTTTTAATCAGGTTTTTTTCCTTAACCCATTGGCAAATAGTTTTTTCCTGTTATAAGCATAAACATGAACTTTTGTCAGATTTCTATGAAAAAAAGATTAAATTTTTTGTCATTTTGCTTCTCAATTAATTGCATCTATTAAGATATTTTACTAGACAAAAATACTCTGTGAGTAAAATTTTTTTTTGCAGTGTTTAGAAGACTTGGAATATAGTGTATAAGTCATATAAATTACTTTTACATGTGTTTTGTTTTTTACCCCTGCTTTTCCTCCTTTTTTTGAGTTTGACCAGAGTCACTATTCATTTTCATTATATGGCAAATAAACCCTGTAAAGACTTTTTTAAAAACTCACCTGTGTTCCACGAAAGACAGAAAGTCATGATGGTTTGGAGCAACACTAGTGTGAGGTTTCATATTAGTTTTCAATTTTGGGAATGAAACTTTCCTTTTAATCTTACTCCAGTTCTTCAATGCTGTATTAAATATACATATTTAGATTAATAAAATTGACTTGAAATCCACTATCCAGTAATAACATTGAGTATGACAGATGGAAAAAAAACTGTCCCCATCAAATTGGCACACCCCTACTTTGGAACCTAGGAAATAAGAACCAGTGCCCAAACTGTTTTACCCGAAGACAGGAACCGAATAGGCAGAGGGTTATTAAAAGACTATCACGTGTATGAGTAATCTATGTCTGGTATTCCCCCTTCTCTGTACCCTCGATTTGTTCCATAGCCTGGATTTCCTGTATGGTTTAGAGTGCTTCGATACAGAGTTGTATTATTAGAGGGAAAGATAGTATGGATGTATGTCATGTCCTCAACTTTTGCCTTGGGCTGCAAAGGCTGTTGGGCAGGCATTGATGTCATTTGAAAACCATGAGCCCTGATCTCTAAAATCGAGGTGTCTTTTATGGTTCCAGATTCTACATAGTCATCATAATGTTTGCTGGCACCTCGCGATCCAACAACATCTCTACCATATATGGAATTGTCACCCGGCGAAAGGTATCCTGCACGGTGTCCATACCAACAGAAGATGCCAAAAATTAAGAACAAAGATACCAATGCTGTTGCACCTCCAATAATTCCAGCAAGTGGTAGGGCTGACAGTTGGTCAGCTCCTTGATCACTGTCCTGGTCTGAAATGGGCTGTTCTAGGGCATCTGTCTCTGTTTTAGCACAAGCAGGATGATCATGCTCTGAGTTTATATTTATGTTTAACCCTCCCGTTGCTATAAAGGAGGTTCTTTTACCATCATTTGCAGAGAGAGGAACCAAGCAGATAATATAGCTTGATTGGGGCTCTAAATGTGTGAGTAAATACTCACGGCGATCCCCTGGCACAAGTGTTTCTGTAATTGAGCCCATTGCAGGACTATTGCCCAGTCGCAGCCAGGATAGCCTGAAAGAAGGGGCCAGTAGTGCAGTCTTCCAGGTAACATGGACTGTCTCTGGTGAGAGAGGTTTCACACTAATTAATAATGATTTACCAGTGACACTACTTCTGCCTCCAAGACTATCCTGTCCCATATCAGGATACTTGTGTCCTGGTCGTCTGGATCTGAGGGTATAAAGAGAACCCTGGGGAAGTGGAGGGGTTGTTGTAGCTGGTGCTTGTGTTGGATAACTGCCTTTATCTTTTTTTGCTCCATCATTTCCAACCATCCCTCCAGCACTATCAACACTGATCTCACAGTCATCCAATTGACTGGTAAGGTCCCTTAGTGACATGCCTCTTACTCTCTCTGGTGCATGGCAAGTTAAACCTCTCACAGTCACCGATGAACCTCGCTCATGCAACCATTCATGAAGCCAATGGAGGTTACAGCCACAATGCCAGGGATTTCCTCGGACAAGTAACTGTGAAAGACTGTCTAGGTCCTTGAACAAACCCCTTGGAAGAGTTGTCAAATTGTTGCCTGATAAGTCAAGTTTCTGTAGTCTTCGCATGCCATCCAGGGAACTTCGTGGCATGTGGGCTATGGCATTGTCCTGTAGATAGAGCCGAAGAAGATGTGTGCTTGGAAGATTTAAGGGTGGTGCAAGGAGTGAGTTTCGAACCAGAGAGAGCTCTGTCAGATTAGATAGGCGTGAGAAAGTGTCATCTGCGATTCGTTGATTCGCCAACAGATTTCCATCAAGGAAGAGACGTCTTAGAGACGAGAGTCCACGAAATGCATGCGTTGGAATAGTTGAAATTCGATTGTCGTCTAGCCGGAGTTCCTCAAGTGATGCAGGCAGTCCCGATGGTATACTCGAGAGGTGGTTGCATGACAAGAAAAGAAGGCGCAGCCTTGGATTGTTGGCGAATGCTTTGTCTTCAATACTTACTGTCGAAACTGAATTGTCATCCATGTGAAGCTTCTCTAGCAGGGGGAGACGTGCAAGGGCAGCACGGGGTAAAGTTCGTATATTATTGTCCTGGAGGTGAAGTTCCCGTAGAGATGGAGGAAGATGTGTTGGAAAATCATCCAGTTCGTTATCATAAAGGTAAACAACTCTGACAGTCATTCGTCGCTCTAAGGATGTCGGTAGCCCAGCGTTGTCTATGCGGTTGTTTTGCAGGTAGAGCACCGCTGCAGTTAATGGTAATGGAGGGATGATGCTCAAGCCACGGTCATTGCAGTAAATGAAGCCATCATCACACCTGCAAGCAGATGGACACGGCACATCTCCCTGAAGCTCCGCCTCCCCAAGAGCTGCCTCAGCAGCTGCAGCAAACTCGAGGACTTCAACCAATAATGTCAGGCACAGGAGAAGCAGGAACATCCAATCACGGAGTTCAACGAGGCTCTCTGTGGCCATAGTTCCAGACAGTGTACCCCACTCTCTCTGCAGTTAATTTAACCCAATGTCTTAAAAAATTTTGTAGACAGTAATTGGGGTACACAGGTATTTCTTGTCCTTTTTTGCTTCCACTCACAAGGCCTGTGGGAAATACAGAAATATAATATAGAGATTAGTCTCTGACTTCTACAATACTTCTACCTAAATGTGAAAAACTTAGTAAGCAAGAGCAGAGAATATCAGTCATCAGCTGAATGGCTTACTAGATAAGTTTAACAGAGCAACTGACAGATAGGGAGCATGAGACAGAGACATTAGAATAAAAAAGGACTGAGAAAGGCAAATGAATGGAGGCTGAACAAAAAATGATGAGGGAGAGAGAGGGGAGAGAGGTGAATGCAACAATTACATTGCTGCATTAAACATTGAAAACTGCAGGTTTGAAGTGGTTGTTCAGAGCATATTAATATATGATTGGCATTTGAGATCCTGAAAAACAATTACAGGTTTATTCTTGGATTGACCTTAAGACATATTACAATTCAAATGTTACAGGGAGCCATGTCTAAATAAATTACTGGTTTCATTTTAGCCCAAGTTTTTGGAAAGTTCACAGAAGGGTCAGACAGAGTTCTAATTTTCTGTCTGATTTGCAATTGAGATTTGGATGAAAAACATAGATGTTTACAACAAATTGACATGTATAATGGATGCTGTTTCTTGGTAGTTATTGTTTTGAAAATAGCATGAATTATTCAAATATAATACATTAAATGCCCAACAGAGATTTTACTCTGTGTTTTACCAGTCATTGACTACAAGGCCAGAATTGTGAATTTTCTGTGTATGTATTCTCTGTGAGTCTTGTTTGTGAATCTTATCAGCCGACCTCCATCCCCTTAAAACTATATGTCTGGGATCATGACACTGGTTAGGACCCAACTCTTTATGTGTCTATTCTCTACATCAATGACTGCCCCATCGCCCAAAATACAGAGTCTGGGGCAAAATGAAACCCGAGTGCCCAATATATCACACACAAAACTCTGAACCTTCAACCAAAACTCCTGTATATTAACATCACCCAAAAGTCATGGATTATGTCTCCATCCTCTTATTGGCATCACCAGCAGGTGGGTGTGTCTTTAAAATCAAGCCTATACAATCTAGAGGGGGTCCAATAGAGTCCACATAAAATCTGAAATTGCATAAGTTATATATATCGTGGCGATGATTTTGATGATTTTGCTATATTGTGTATATCGCAATATATGTAAATATCCATGTGTGTGGCATGTGCGTATCTATCAGTGGGCAGGGCTTTACATACAAAGAGACATACTGGGATTTTCTGGCATTGACAATTTAAATTAAATTCAGCCAATTTAATTACATTCATCTTGCGTTCGCTGCTTTATAAGTGCTAAATATGCTTCCTATCTGACATGCATACATCTGTGTTTCACGTGAGTGCTGTGCACTCTAGCCTAACCTAACCCTAACCCCTAATGGTTTCCTCCAATAGACCTTTTTCACACTCAGGGTTTTGGAACACGGATCAAAATGTTTGCAGCGTAAACTTGACAGAGATAAAGTAAAGTAAATACTTTATAAAGTATAGGAGATAACAGCAAATATTATTTTCACTTACCCATTTGCTCCAAGACTAAAAGAAAAAAAACTTTCCAGAAGAAGAAAAAAAGATGTCTGTTAGCTCTATCTATTAATCTATGATTTTGCATACCGCTAGCCATTTGTACTGCTAGATACACAGAAAAACAGCTTCTTCTCCTCTTCATTTTCATTATGTTTCTCCTCATTGTCACCACCTAGTGATACGGTGGTAGACATTTCAATATCGTTATTTAATACATACATTTTTTTTAATTGATTTTCGATATAAGATGTTGGTCATATTGCGCACCCCTACACTAACCACCATTCTAACCAACCATGTTCTAACTAAAACAAAATGCACTGCCACATTATTCGACCAAAATGCAAACTCAGAACAAGCTAAGAATATAAGTCTATAACTTGTTTCATTTGTGAGGTTGTCTGTACATCTAGACTTCAAGAGTTTTTATACTACGAAAAACACGCTGCATCAAAATGTTTTCTATTTTCCCACTGACGATTATAGCTCTATGATGCAGAAAAGTATTTTTATCTGTATTTTATTTTTATGAATGAATGGTAAAATTAGTAAAAGGTTAAAATATATCACAGTTGTGAATCAGAATACACTAAACACATTATTGTATTGTGACCCAGACAGCGATATAGTATCATTTACATTTATGCATTTGGCAGATGCTTTTATCCAAAGCGACTTACAGTGCACTTATTACAGGGACAATCCACGGAGCAACCTGCAGTTAAGTGTCTTGCTCAAGGACACAATGTTGGTGGCTGTGGGGACTGAACCAGTGACCTTCCGATTAACAGTTATGTGCTTTAGCCCACCACACCACATCATAAACAAGATGACCTAATATGTAATATCGGCAGCAAGTTGTTTAGGTTTACAATGGAACATTTCATATTTCTAACGCCCTTTGAGGAAATTAAATGATATTGCATCATCATAATGCTAAATAAAACATTGTTATGTGCCCTTTTTAATGAATGCTTCAGAAAGGAAACAATAAAAGACTCTTTTTCTGTCAACTAAACTTAATGCACCTGTTTGCTGAGTGTTTGTGTGTGAAGTGTGTGTGTGTTACTCTGCTGGGGCCTCATGTTTATTGCTGCCTGCTATCCTATGGGGTTGGACTCAAGGTTGTTTGTGTTGCAGTCCAGACCAGATGGGAGTTGTTTGGCTGCACCTTCGTTACAAACGTTGTTACCTTAGGCTGCGACTACATGCAAAACAAACTCTTAAACAGAGCTAGCACTCATGCAAAACCGATTGACTGATTAGAGATGGAGCAAGTGAGGGAAAAACTGAGAAAAGCCAGAAGAGAATAGCTTGCTTAAATCGGAAACAACATTTTCATGTTGATGCTTTTGACTACAGAAAACATTTATAACAGATGTGAAAAACATTGTAATGAAACGATTTGCAAAAACGAATACTTTATTTTTTAATTTCTTTCCTTTTTCATATCTGATATCATTGTTGCCACTTCAACTCCCTCCTCTTCAAGTCTGTCTCTTTTTCTAAATGAGATGCGTTGCATGAAAATGGGAACGATTTAAATGTCATATTTAATGGCTCTCCCAGTGTGTATACATTTGGGGTATTTTTAGAGAAAAAAAAACGCTGTCTCTCAGGCCTGGCAGTGTTTTCTCACAAAGAGGGGTGGGGGCGTGAGGAAGGAGAGGATAGAAAATGGCAAAAAGCCACCTTCTTGAATATCTAATAAAATGTTCCTTTATGTTAGGGTCATTTCTTTTCATTATAATCCATTTAGCTATGCCAGCAACATAAAACAGCTGTATGTGTGTGTGTGTGTGTGTGCAAGTGAACGTACATTTATTTTTGTATATGTATGGTACTGTGAAAAACGAGCACTGAGGAATGACAGCTCGATGTGTTTCCCTGTTTAGACGGTGGATCGACCTGGAGATGTTTTGTCTCTAACTTGCTGTGAATGAAAAACTTTGTGTCAAGGCGACATATACTGTACCTTAACATTTTCTGTTCTACATTTCTCATATTATTCCAGCTCACTTCCTTTATCTTTCACTCAAATGCTTCTCTGCATTGAAGAATATATTTGTTTTATCCTGGCGATCTCCATAACCACCCACTGTGTCTATAATCTCTTGTAATCTGTTCTTACGCACTTCTTTAATCGTACTACAGTTTTTTTTTATTTTCCTGTATATCCTGTTGATAATCTGTTATCAATCCTGCATTTTCATTCTGTGTAAATCTTCTTTTTTATCCTTCTCTTGGGTCTTTATTTCCTATCTTGTTTGGTTTGTTCTTCAGTTGTGATGATTTAATGGATTATAATTCTTCTGCAATACCTCTTTTACCCCAGCCACAAAACTCTAAATCTAACTCTAAACATATTTAATATTGTATCAGGTCAGGAAACGGCACCATGGTAGAAGGAACATTATGAGTTACCCAAGCATTGATGAAATTTTGGTTATTTTTTACAATAGAGCTAGTAACAACTGTTCTTACTGTCTACTGAGTATCCCACATCGTCCTTTGCCTTGTAGGTCAGAGTGGTCTGGATTTGAGCTTGTCACTCGTCCTCTTGATTATAGAAAATTGCTTAAGGGCTCAAGGACTTCCTTCTTGATTCTTTATGTTCTTTGGCTTCAGTGACCAACAGAAGTTACAGCCCTTTATGGTAGGATTCCTATTAATCATAGGCACTGAAATAAGCATAACTTCAACAAGAAGAACCTTTGGAAATTTTCCGATCTCAGTCGATAAATGAAGGCAGAATCAGCTGCACCACTTCCTTACAGCAACAGTACATCCAAGCTGATGATGTGTATTCAAGTTGCAAAGTTGACATCATGTTGATTGTGTTTTCTTGAATGAAGACTGACAGAATACAGGAATGTTGTTTCCCCTCATCTTTATCAACACATTACCTGTGAAGAAAACCAAGGTAACATTTTTAGTTAGTGCCTGGCCAGGAATAAAACTTAAATATTCACAGTGAGTAATTTCTCTTTCAAATTGGCCGACCTAAAAAGAACTGAATTTCAAAGAATGTCAACTCTGAAAATGGTGAAGTCAAGTTTAGAGTGCAGAAATAAGTGGAAAATCTCTTTTAGAGACTGCTCTAAGCCATAGCCCATAACAAAAAACCCAAAATGAAGGCAAACACAAATATATTGTTGCAAAGTGGGTCAAACTGTTGACAAGACTGAGGAAAGACAACAAAATATGGTGTCCAAGACCACTCAATCTGCTGATATCTGTCACTAATTAAGTGAAATTATGCTTGGTAAATTTTCATATATTTAGATTTTCGCTTTATTTGTTAGATCTTTTTGTGTACTAGAACTGCTGCTATGGGAGTAAGTCCCTGAACCAACAACTGTTAACTCGTTTGTATCATAGTGAGCTGAATCTTTTTAAATTCCCAGGCCTGATGTGGTTGATTTGTTTTTGTGATTTTGAAAGTCTCCTCGGGGTCCCACTGACTCCCAGTCTAGTTGCTTTTTCATAGTCCAGTCAGAGATTGAGTGTGATCAAAATCATTATTGAAGAAATGTAATGCACTATGTGGACACAGTAGCCTGGTGAAGATGGATCAGTGGAGGGCCATAGTACCATGTGTGCAGTGTTGGGTGTAATGCATTACTAAGTAATTAATTACTATAATTAAATTACTTTTTCATTGAAAAAGAAAAGGATTACTCTTAACATTTCAGTCACTTAATTACAGTTACTTCTGATGTAATTGTATTAAATACTGAATAGACTATAGAACAGTTCTATGTAAAACAATAGTGAATTTAAAATTGAAATTTAACATCAAATGTTAAAATATATGTTTTCTACTTTAACATTACCCCCTTAAATTCTTTGGCCAGTTCATGAATAATTTATTTGATTTTTTTATGATTTATTTGAAAGAATGAAAAGAACAGTTTCATTTCTATCCTTGTATGTTTCATATGGTTGAGGTTGATCAGGGTTTTAGACAGATATTAGTAATAAGTAATGCAGTTACTTTTCAGACAGAGTAATTAGTACAGTAATCTCAATGAGTACAGTAAAATCAATTAACGTATTGGGGAATTTTGGAAATCAATGCTTGTAAATGGTGAAAAATGTAACGGCCATTCAGACAGATGTGATAAATGTGTAGTCGGTGTAAAACCATAAAAAAACAGCCTGCTGCCTTTCTCTATTCACCTGTCTCACTCTGCCTCTCTCACTCATGCTAGGTATAATGGGGCATTCACATAAGGGAAGACATTATGATGGGAAATGATAAGCGGTTATATCTGTGCTGCTGTCATGCTCGTGCTGCCCTCCATTCCTAAATGTGTATCAGTAGTAAATGATAAAAATGAACAGTGATAATGTTCACCTAGAGTAGAGCAGTGCAGTTCATATTGCTGAAGGTTACGTTTTTCTCCATTCTTGGAGTTATTAAAACGGTGACTACTGTGTTTTTTTAACTACTGGACACATCTGTCGCAATTTGTCTTTGAATATTTCAGGGTAAACATGTTTGTGTATATATGTGATGAGGAGAATTTTGGGGCTGAGCTGTGACTATGGACCCCAGCCCCCAATCGAGCTAATCAGACGAGGAGAGTGATAAAGGCAGCCGGTTGTGGCAGTTTGAGAGAGAGAGCGCCACACGCAGCTGGCGTGTGTGTGTTTTTCTTTTTATTTCATTAAATATTACGTTGATCGTTCAGCTAGTTCCCGCCTCCTCCTTTCCCATTTTAACCCTGTTACAATATATTCAATATATATGTATGTGTGCTTGTGTGTACGCATATGTGTGTGAGCCTATGTCAAATAATTTTACCATCCTGTGCACGTAACCTACTGATCTCTGCCTTTCAATTTCTCATTTGCTGAGCGAGAGAATGGAAGCGAGAGAGAGAGGCAGATGGAGGAGTTAAGGAAAGAAGCAAGATTGATGAACCTATTGGAATCAAATTTGGAGGCAGAAATGAATGTCAGGCCAAGTAGAGTTTAAATCCGCAAGAACATGAATTCACAGCACTGACATAAAGACAGACACATAAACACTCTCACTGGGTTTTGTCGTAGGATCATGAAGAAGGAGCATGACATCTTATGGTCTATCTTGTCCCTTACACAGCTTTGTCATAAAACATTACTCAAGTACATCATGAAAGAATTATTTCCCAGCAAATCCAGTTCATTATAAATTCAGGACAGGCGTTGCTGAATTGCGTTGTTGTGTTGGCCAGCTAACAATATAAACAAATGGAGAGCTTTGTATAACTGTCTAGTCACTTGCACATAAGAGCAGTTAACTCAGTTAATATGACATGATTGGTATAAAGCCCTTAGGAATGGTGATATTTTACTGAACAGCATGTGGCTCAAGTGACTGTGTGTGTGTGCTTGAGAGACTTGCATCGGGCCGACGAAGATAGACGGCGTAATAGCAGAGCATTGGCCGCAGGGCTTACTTGTGTGTCAGGATATTTTTCAGCTCTCATATCAGCACATGCCTGTGAAACTAGTACTCCAGGCCTCCGGGCTACGATGTTGTACAGATAGTCTGCAGCCCAGTTGTGATTTAAAACGGTTTCATCAGTGGAACTCTTAGGACTCAGAGCATTCTAGTATTCTAAGTGCTCTAGAATACTCTATAGTTGCCACGTGCACAAAATAACTGATCCAGCTTGTGCTAATGACGCTTCAAAGCTTCTTTTCAGAAAGCGGTCTAATTCAGTGCACAGTCTACTCATTGTAATTACCTACTATTCAACAGCGAAAGGAAAAAATATATATGTAATTGCTACTTAGAGATGTTTTGACAGTGCGGTACAAACACCTTGATGAGATGTGCCTAAAAAGGTACTGTTCTTTCTCTCTTTTTTATAGTCCAGTGATGTCTCAGATCTTTAACTGCCAGTGGTTCTGCAGCACTGAATAGTAATGTGTGTGTGTGTGTGTGTGTGTGTGTGTGTGTGTGTGTGTGTATATGTTCATGTTTCACTCTCTAAGATCTGATGATAATTAGCTAAAGGTAATCAGGGGTAATTCAGCAACTGGAGTGAAAATGGCAGGAGACGCAGGGATGTGACCAGCCTCTCAACACACACCCACACACTGCAGCCTTTTAGTATGAACAACCAGGAGCAAAGAGAGGCAGAAGCAGGGATGAGGGGGAAAGTGTCACAGGGATTCATGGATGAGTAGAGTGGGAAAACACGTCTCTCCTGTCTCCCCATTTTCCCATCAGATCTTCACGTGCATGCTCTCTCTCTCGGCTCCCATCCTCTTGGATGTTCACCAGTGCATTTACTGTAATCTGTGAACCATTAATGCATAAATGCCTATACTGGTATACTGTATGCCTATTATATTCAGTGTTTGTGCACTGAACAGAGCCAGTGGGTTGTGATAAAGATGCACTAAAGGTGCATAGAGAGAGAGAGAGAGAGAGAGAGACTGACTGAGACTGAGAGCATTGAAGTGACCCAGAATCATTCAATGTATACATATGCAATGCAAAAACATCAAGGCTTACCTGTAATTAAAGACACGACTCACAAGCGTCCTTGTAAGCTGGTTGCATTATTGGCAAAGTTTGATAGGGATGCATGGATAAGGAGTGAGAGGGGGAGTTGTAAATAAATCCTTAGAGCGTATATAGTTCTGTTACATGAAAAAATATATTTTTTCTCTCTTTTTTTTTTTTTTAAGCGACAAGTCCCTGCTCTCGATATTCTTTGAATTTCTTTGCAAGTCTGATGCCGAGGTTACTGTGTCAGCAAAAAGATACATGAATAGACTTCAATGTTCATCAAAGATCTTCTGTAGTGCAGAATGAGTTTGCTTTATTTACCTTTTTGTTAATTGTGAAAGATGGAGCCAAGCAGCATGGCTGAAGGTATAAGTGGTGCATTTGGATTTGTACATCTGCACCTTGCAACACACTAATCAAACTCTATACACCTTAAATAAATGTTGACAGTCTTCGCACATCTCCTCTGACTATAAAATGTGTACCGAGCAATCATTTTAAGGGACAACAATTAATGTAATTGACCCTGAGGTTTAACAGAGCGTTTATAAAGGTATTTTGTTTGATGATACAGTATGTATACACTAACATTGAGTTTGTTTTTCAGCGTTGCCTTTAAAATTCCTCATCATAGATTAAACACATTTAGATGTCACCTAGAATAATTGGCAGTCAGTCCATCTCTTCCTTATTTACAGATACCTAACACTACTATACAAATATAGAGCATAAATGTAATGCAGTGTTTTGCCACTGAAATAATTTATACTTTTCCACCTTTTCTCTAAATTCCACCACTCATCTCTTTCTCTCTCAGTCATGGACCCTAATGAATGGGTAAATGCTAAACCACATTCTTATTCTGCCAATTCTGTCATGTGTTTTTTCTCTTCCTCTGCACATTTGTCAAATTTTTATACTTTTATATAAAAAAACTTATTTCATTTAACATTTCTATTATTGTTAAGAGATTATGGGAGAAAGATTTAAACTTGGTTTTGGAGGATGGAGTGTGGACTAAGATTCTGACAAATGTCATGTCTGCATCTAGAGATGCAAGGGTTCGCCTTATGCGATTTAAAATTTTACAAAGATTTTATTGTACCCCTCTAGATTATATAGGCTTAGTCTTAAAGACACACCCACCTGCTTGCGATGCCAGTCAGAAGTTGGAGACACAACCCAATTTTTTTCGGGATGTGTTAAGACCCAAGATTTTTGGTTAAAGGTTCAGAATAATTTGTGTGACATTCTGTGCACTCAAATCTTATTTTCCCCCAGACTTTGTTTTTTGGGCGATGGGGAAGTTATAAATTTGGGGGACAAATATATAAAAAATTGGTTTCTGACTGGCGTGATGATTGGCAGACAAATTATTTTAAGGGGTTGGAAGTCAGACGGAGCACCACCATTTCTGGAGTGGTGTGCGGAGATGGGGAGAGTGGTGACTTCTGAGAAGATGATAGATGGAAGGCTGGTGTGGGTGGACTTGTTTTTCAGGAAGTGGGGTTGGTATTTTGTGGTTTTGGAGGACTCTAGGGGAAGGGATGAGGAGAGGGACGTTTAGTTCAATTATGCATGTTTATAATATATTTTATTTTTAATTTGTTTATATATTATATATATTTTATTGTTTGTGCATGTGTATTATTTGATGTGACCACAGGGGTGTTCTTTGGGGTAGGGTGGGGTTGGTGTTTGGTGGGGTATTAATGAAGGTTAAACGATAAATGTTGATTCGGTGTGTATATGTTGTGTTTTTCTCTATTGTGTTATTTTCTTTGAATCAGGAAAACATGTTAATTACAACATTTCTATTATTGTTTGATGTTATGTTTACTTCTCCTGAGGTGAGTATCTCATCATTGTTATAAATATATGACATACATTTGTCATAGTCACTACGTCAAGGCTCTTCTTCTTTTAACTAATCTATTTTGCTTTCCTCATTTGTTTGCTTGCCCCATCTACGTCCCCTTTTTTATTTCAATAATAATACAATCAAAAATTGTCACTGTACAATCCACCCTTTCGCCTGGATGAAATGGGCTTTTTTTAGAATTATGCATGAACACTGACATATACCTAAATCACTGTCTAGTGAAGTTACATTGATGCATTCTAACCAGCTCGCTATCTCTTCCCAATAATATTCCTCCCTCGCATGACCATTCTAGACCTATTTCCTCTTTGCTCCCTTTCACTCATACTCCCAGTTTCATTGTAAATGATGCAGTCACTGGAAATAAGCAGACAATTTAAGTGAGGGGTACTTCACTGCTCTCTCTCTTTCTGTCTTAAAGTGTGCTAATACACACTCACATACACATAGACCAACCATTCATACCTCTTGCTGTCCCCTAGCCAGTGCTTATGAACATCAAACACAAATACTCAAAAACAGTGTGTGCATGGGAAGAAAAATAATTAGGTTGAATTTTACTTAATGTGGGTAAATTTCACTTATCAGCATTCCACTTAACAAGAAAGAGCAAAAAAAGTCATAATAAACAGCCTCCACTGTGGGTTGAATAAAAAGTGTCAGTTTTAAAAAAAAAATCATGCATTTAGGTCAATGAACAAAGTCGACCATATGTTCAACAAACCCCAGTCACAGAACAGAGAGTGAAACAAACCATGTTCAGAAGTGATCTACTAAGCCGAACAGTGTTTGACTTCCAATGGGAGGCCAGTGCATTTTTCCTTCTTTTTGTAGCTCATTTAGAGGGAAACTGCAAGGCACCATACTGTGTGAGTGTGTGTGTGCATGCATTTGTGCAATCTTCCTGCAGTCCACAATATCACTTTAAGTAACAGAGCACAAAAATAAAAAGATGTAACTGCCTGAATGGGTCTCTCTGCATGTAAATTATAAATGAGTTGTAACGATTTAAAAAGCATGTGTTGGGGGGTTGATAAACTATGCAATTTCAGTGAAGGCTGCAGGGTTCATATCTGCATACTTTTAACCAAAGTGCAGTCTATAGACATGCTTTATGTCAGTTGTTACATAATACGCAAGTTATTTTGTATGTCTGGATTCACATAATTAACCTCTTGGCTGAAATTGACACATGCTAAAATTAGCTAGCACAACTATGCATTATCAAAGCAAATACACAAGAGAAGTCAGAACTTGCTGCTGGTTTTGCATGGAAATAATAACAATAAGCTATTCTCACTATTTGGGCTCCTTGCAGACCTTGTCCGTTTAGCCTAAACAATAATTCCACATTCACTTTGTTCATATCGCCCTCAATTTTATACACAATAGGGCTGGGTATTGATACACATTTCCTGATTCAATTCTGATTCACAAGCTCTTGATTTGATTCAATTCAATATTGTAATGGGGTAAGGTGGGCAAAGAGGAGGCGGGAACCGGCTGCACAGTCAACTTAAGTTTTAATAACATAAATGAACTCAAACCAACTTAAACACAAATACAGAGATACACACACAAACAGCAGCCACATGTGGCTCTCTCTCTCTCTCAGGTAATTACAAAGGGTTCAAATACTTTTTCTTTCCACTGTAACTAGGTGCATAACAAAAACATTTTATTAGTTTTTCATCATTTTGGTCACATTTTAGCTTTATAAACATGAACAACTCCATGTATTCAATCAATAAATATGATTTTATACTGCATTTTAATATTTGCATGGATCTTGTTTTAGACACTCACTGGAATGAGTCAAACTAAAATGTAACTCTCAACACGCAGTGAAAGGATCTCGCTGCTACATACATCACCACTATACTATGCGATTACCGGGGAGTGAAATCTAAACATTTACCAGCTAGTTGCTAAATATATACATTTTATTCGCTAAGCGCAGAATTTGGTTGCAAATGTAAGTAACTTCCTCTCAATGTAGTCGATATCAAGATCATTCAAACGGAGGTCATGATACATCGGAATATATATTTTTTTACCCACCCCTACTATACAAGAACTCTTTGAGACCGCTTTTACCTACAAACTCTGCACCAGACACTATCTTCTCTATCATGCTTTCTCTCAGACAACGCTATCTTTTCTTGAATGGTAAACGGCAGATCTGTGTCTAACAGAAGAGTGTTTGATTCTGGCGAAATAAAAAATTACTTTGTGTCAATGACCAAAATGGCCACATTGATAAATGAATGACACTGACGTAGGTCCTGTATCTATGACAACCCTGGCCTGGCAGAGGATAAGACAAAAACATTCATTGTTGTGTGAGTGCTGTTCCTTCTCCAGAGAGCAAGATGAGTCTGACTGCATTTCCGCCTATAAAAAGCACATTACTAGGAGCCCAGTTCTCTCTCAAGCTGAGCATCATTTTCCTTACTGTAAGCATTTATGATTCAGTTTAAGTGTTTTATAAGAGTAGGCCTAAGTGGTTTTAAAGAAAAAATTGTTGTCATAACATTGTTCAGTAGGGATGTCATAAAATATCAACTTATCGATTATTGATCGGCTGGTTATTTTATCGATGCATATTTGAGGCATCAATATATTAACATCAGCTGATGACTTTTAAATTAGAAGCCTAATTTGTGCGCTTTTAATTCACTGCCTGTTGCATTCCATTCAATGTAGTCTGATGTAATAGCTTTGGGAGACCACAAGGGGGTGACATAACATTTACTTACAGTCACCGGTCTTGCGGCATGGATGAAGCACAGATATCACACACACATTATGAGCTGATGACAGTCCACAGTTACGAAGGTTTTTAACAAAGTGACGTTGATGAGTTTGCAGGTTATTGTATGAAATCATGTAATTGCACAAACTAAATGATTACTGTAGAAATGGCGATGTTTATTATGTCATTATATAATGATTTGGATCGAATTTAATGGAAAACTGTGCGAGTTGAGCTCTGTGGCGCAGGCAGAATTTTTAACAGCCTCAGGAGACGGTGAGCCCGTGGTGTGTGCATTTGTACCTTCATAGAAAATAATTGTTTCAAATTTTAGAACACTCCATGTCGTCTGCCAGACGTGTCCGGTGTGTGACCCACTTTAATTAACCCTGCAGCTCACACTTTACTGAAGTTGTGTTGAAAAATATGTTAAAAAGACTATTGTGCAATAGGCAGCCTTATTTATATCTGAAAAAAAAAAAAAAAATCCTGATATATAGCGTTATTAAATCCCGATATATAGCGATATATTCACTGCGTTAATGAACTTAAAAATACTGTAAATACTTCTAGATACCTTAATATCAAAATTGTTTAGATTTTTAGAATTAACAGGTTAAAATGTATAATACTGCATGTATGCTGTGTAAAAATGCGGTCAGATTTTCTCATTGATCTAACAAAAATGGCAGATGGGCGGAATGAAAATGCAAATTCGCTCTCTGACAGTAGGTGGCGCTTATGCAGCAGAAATATAGCTGTTAACCTGGTAACGCCTGTACACAAAGTAGCACTGTGCTTAGAAACAATACATTATTAGGCATTATACGGAGTTAAGATGAAAAGAAAATGCCATCTAATCTTTTCTGAAGACAGTCAGTTCCCTTCAGAGATACATTTATATAAAATAGTCATAAAAGTATTGCATTCAAGGGCTTTAGTTAAAGTCTTCAGAAGTCATAATCACTATGAGAGCACTTGGATTTCTTCACGAGTCATTCTGTATATTTTATATTACTTGTCAAGTTTTAAATGACTGCAAATCTGCCTGTTATGTTTTTATATTGCCAACAAATGTTATAGTATATTGTTGACTGTTGAGAAGTTTTAGAAAAGGCACACACATTTAGAAGCAATGTCGGGTAGTTTCAAACTTGTCGTGCTACAAAATATGAGATTAATCGTGAATCATTTTAATTTACTTACAACCCTCAAACATGTGAACAGTAAGTTTATATATGAATCTTTCTGGATAATGAAATGATAACTAAATTATTTACTTACCTTTCCTTGTGGTTTTTGAAATGTCTGATGAAATTGGGGAATGTGGTGGTTGTATCGGATATTTTTGTGTTGCATATTTTCATAATTTTTTATTCACACGTTCCAATTCAAAATTTTTATATCCAAAGGAGATTATTTTGGGAACTCGACAATCATCTGTCATTTTGGCATGTTCAGATCAGTGGTGCTGACGTATTTACATTTTTGCATATGAATGAATTGATGTCGCAATATTTTTTAAACACACTTCATTACTGTTTGTATTAAGTTATTGAAAATAATAATAATACAAAATATTCAAGTCATCGTCGAGTCATGAAGTTCAAGTCAAGTCATGTCTCAAATCACTGGTTCTCAAGTCAAAGTCAAGTCATTTGCTTCATTTAGTCAAGCAAGTCACAAGTCCTTAAATTTACGACTCGAGTCAGACTCAAGTCAAGTCATGTAACTCGAGTCCCCCATCTCTGTCAATAATCATTGGATAATATTCTGATTATTGATGTGTGAAAACTGCATCAATACCAAACCTATTATTCAGTTCTCTTTTGGTTTTCCAAAAGTGGTTTGGTTGTGGTAATTAATATTGCGTTAACATACACTTTAATTCTGCCATTGGGCAATGTGGCATTATCAAATGGAAATGATTAATGTAGTGCAAAGTGTTTGTTGCGTTTTTCTATGCTGCCCATAAAAAAAGGGAACGAGGATTTAAAACGAGAAATGTTTTGCCATGTGCATACGACAGGTATAAGTCACAAGGTTATTGACAACAGAACAATTCTCACTACCAGATTAGCAGAGATGGTATTCAATGGAGTCAGATGCGTTGCAAGCAGCAATCATTTTCAAAAACTGCAAGGCACACTTTGTAACAATGTTGTTGAGAGCACTGAGGTAACAGCTCCAGATTACAAGTGTTTGATAATGCTAGGGAGTCAAGTGTAAGATTATTACAGCTGCCAGGAAAACATGAGCGAACACTTCATTGTTGCGGTTTCAGACGTAGTTGCATATTGAATGGACAGTCTGACGCTATACAGAAATACTGCTTGATTGTTCCTCTTTTGAATAGTGTGCGAGGGTATGACAAAGAGGTATTGGTTTTTGTGTAATGTTTGCCGTTATGTACTACAAACAACTTTTCTGTTAGCAAATATCAGTAAGAATATTTTTAAATAGATAGCTAGATCATGATTCACTCATTGACACTCAGCCTTTCAATCTGCTAGCCACAAACCAATCACCAGTAACTGGCAGGTCTCACCTCTCCCTCTATAGTGTATTTCTAGCTATTTTTTGTGCTAAGTTTATCATATGAATTAATACATACAAACAAGTTTAAAGTTGCTTTGGCAAAGCAATACCTTAGAAACTGAACGAAAAATTTGTTGATAAAACTTGGTGAGCTGTGGTTGTAATAAAAGCAAGCTTTTAAAAGCTTATGGCTTGTGTGTATGTAAATCTGTTTGTACGCTATGCCTTCTATGATGTCTGATAGTCTTTTAGATGTACTGTATGTAGTTAGTTTGGCTTGTAACTGTTAGCGCTGTGTTCCTTGTTTACTTTCACTGATATATGTAGACTAGTGCTTTCATGGAATTAAATTCATGAGACGATCATTTAATTCAATTAATCACAATTAATGAAATATGTATTAATATTTACTGAAAAGGCCCCCAAATAAACATAATTAATTCACAAACAATGTACAACTGTGCGTTGCCTGTACAGCTGGAGTTGCACTAACTGCGAAAAATGTAAATCAATTCCTGAAATAATGTATTTTAATGAATTTAGTAAAGTATTAGATCTTTAGTATCTGTGTTGTGGTTTCTTCATCCTAGGGACGTATTAACTTCTGTTTTTAAGAGACTACTTGATTTTGAGGTACATAGCGCTTTGTAATGGCAACAATGTATTAACAATGTGAGCTACACATTTAGAATGCAACTCAAGCCAAACGCACTCTTGCAACTCAGCATAGTATTTTGTATTCAGTTGTGTTGATGTACACACTACACATGAGAGTTTATTTGTGATGACATCAACAAACAATATGAAAGAAAGAGCTCGCTCCCATTTATGTTCTTTATCTACATTCAAAAAACCTTACAAAAATGTTTTAATACAAAAGTTTTATTAATTATATTTTCTTCAAGACTATTAAATTCAATTAGATGGGAATTTGTTATTCAATAAAACAAATTTCCAAGGTTCCTACAACCCCCTTCAGGGACCATGTAGTGAACCTGCAAGAGTAAAATAGGATAAAATATTTTTTTGATTGTAGAAGTCAAGCTCTGTTGTGCATTTGCTTAATTGCAGATTAAATACTAACATTATATTAAGTTGTTGATATAGCTGATTAATATATAAATAATGGTTTAAAAATAGGTGATTAAAAAAGCGTGCAAGTTTACCGGGGATCAGTGCTTTCATTTCATAACACGCATTTTAGATGGTGAAAATCCTCACAATACTATGACGATGATTTTGAATAAACAAGGTTTTATTAAACAAGGATTTTCTTCTTCTAAAACTGTATCAGTGTATTGGTAATGTCTTGCAGTGTTGTTTATTTTTCGTCATATTTTCATCAACGATGTTTGAATTAAAATAGTTTAATTATCCTCATGATGCCGTCTTTGTTAAGGGAATAAGACAACACCTCAAAAAAAAATGTTCAGTAGTTTGGTTTACATTACATTTACATTTATTCATTTGGCAGATGCTTTTATCCAAAGCGACTTACAAGAGGAAAACATAAGCGAATCATCTTAAGGAGGTGATTTTTTTTTCAAGTGCTCTTGGGAAAGATGAGTTTTAAGGTGTTTTTTGAAGATAGAGAGTTAGTCTGCTTCACAGATGGAGTTGGGAAGGTCATTCCACCAATGTGGTATAATGAAACTGAAAGTCCGGGAAAGTGTTTTGGTGCATCTTTGTGTTGGTACAACAAGGCGACGTTCCTTAGCCGAACGCAGGCTTCTAGTGGGAGTGTAGCTTTGCAGAAATGATTTTAGGTATGCTGGAGCTGACCCAGTGACTGTTTTGTATGCCAGCATCAGAGCCTTGAATTTAATACGTGCATCAACCGGCAGCCAGTGAGGAGAGACAAAGAGTGGTGTAACATGTGCTCTCTTTGGTTCATTAAAGACCAGACGTGCTGCTGCATTCTGGATCATTTGCAGAGGTCTAATAGCATATGCAGGAAGGCCTGCAATGAGAGGGTTACAGTAGTGCAGTCTAGTTATGACAAGTGACTGAACAAGAAGTTGTGTGGCATGTTCAGATAGAAGGGTCTTATATTCCTGATGTTGTAGAGTGTAAATCTACATGATCTTGCAATTGAAATTTAGTTTGTTATCAATGGTCGACGAGAAAAACACCAAGTTCTGGACGTGAATTCAGTATGGTTTGATACATCTTAACTCAAGTGAGATCCTCTCAAAAACTGGACAATGTTGCAATTTTCCTGTCAAAAAAATTTAAAGTATCTGACAATGGAAAAGCTTTCAGCAAAGGTAAGACTGAACTATTTATTAATTGTCTAGCTGTTTAGTGATATTTAGATGTGTTGAATATTGGAGTTTAGCAATATTAACAGAATCTGACAACTGGAATATTTTTAGCCATTGACGTATATAACATAAGGCTGTGTGGTGCAATGACAGAAATAAATGGTAAAACATTTCAAAAAGTTTTGTATTTATGTCATTTTGGGTATTTTGGTGAAATTTTACAAAAGGTTTCATTTGTATTTTTCATGTTCAATTAAGCACTTTTTAAAGTTTGATCCACATAAATGGCGTAATTTGCCACCACCTCCCCTGCCCCCAACCACAAAGGCCCTATGATTTCCACAATGTGGAAAACATGGATGGAATCACAGAATCCATTCATAAAAATGTAATTAAATAAAAAACATGGAATGTCACGGAATTTGGCATATTGAGGATAAAATGTATGTATGAATGGACAATTAATCTAATTAAAATTGTGATATGACTTAGTGTGATTGTTAAACCACAAAAGGCTGAGATGTAATGAAACAAATATATGGTCTGCATGAGCTTCAACAGAAAGTGAATGTGAGAAGCCACTGCTTACACACTAACTGCATCATTAACACCACATGTTCCCTATGTGTGTATTAATGACAAAGAGCAGAACACTTTATTCATTGTGAAGTGCAGCACATGCAGACTAAATAGATTTATGTAATCAAAAAATAATAATAGGCTTTTGCAATTTTATAATCACACTAGCCCATACAGCGAACTGCTGAGAAGTGAAGTCATCAAAAACTTCTGGTTTTCCACCAAAATAAAATCTCCATTTAACTAGATGCATGCAATTTAAAAGCTGCAACAGAGCCATATTACTTCTGTATAGTTAAACTGAATAT